>VZRE01015113.1:154831-296210 GCA_013396775.1 Cephalopterus ornatus | reverse complement strand
GCCCCGCCTCTCCGGGCGCTGCTCCCCGGGGTTCCCCTCCGCGGGGTGCGCGGCTCCCCAGCCCCAGTAACGGGGGAAAATAGAAAATAATATACTTGCCCCTACGGGCTTTTGTTCCCTTCTTCCCACTTTTTAATCTTTAAAATAGTTGTTACAAACTAGCCCTGCGTCGGGGCTTTGCCATGATCTGAACTTGAGGGACGTGAAAGTGGCAGAAGAGGGTTGGAGGGACGGAATGAATGAAGTGCGGTCAAAGTTGGTGTCCCCCCCGCCCCCCGGCCTCCTTTCTCCCTCCAATTCGTAACCAGAAATTACTGCCCGAGGAGCAGATACTTCGTTTTATTGGCTCGTAAAAAAAAAGTTTTCAAAGTCTAATTTCCACCAGATACATTGATTTTCCGTTGAAAACAGAATTAAAACAATACGCGGGAGTAGGTGCCATTAAAGCTAAGCCATCTTTGGCTTTTAATCACGGGAGAGAAGGATTAGGAAAGTCAGTAAAGGAGCACTGGGTTTGAAACGCAAAAATCCAGAGTTTAGGAAGACTAAGCTCAGAGGAGAGGGACTGAAGCAGCTCAAGGAACAAGGAGAAACCCTTAATAAGAATTAAAATTCAGTGTCAGGTTACTTCTCGATATGGCAAGGAATACGCCGTTCCTGGAAGGGATTTGTGATAGTGAAATACATCCCTTGCTAAAATACCGTTTGATGCTTGTGACGAAACCAAAATAATTTTTTCTTTTAAGCCCCGATTTCAAACCAAACAAACCAAACCAAACCAAATCCAAATCCAACCAAATAAAAACAAACAAAAAAAACCCCCAAAAACCAAACCAAAAGGCACCCCAAAAATCCCTCTAAATTTCCATCCCCGGCTGTGAGCAGCTTTCCTAGCGATATTTGTTTCAAACCTTACAGGCGCAGTGCCCCTGTGTTCCCGAGGTCTCTCTGCCTTCCTTTCCCTTCCCCCTTTTCTACTGCTTGGATGGTCGGTTCAGAAGCAAATGCCTTGCTAAATAATTGCTAGAATTTGGAAAAAAAAAAAAAAGAGAGAGAGAAGAAAAAAAAAGCCGGGAAAATGCGCACCAGCATTCAGGTGCTAACCTACTTATTTGAAAGTAATTTATTTTCCATTTTGCCCGTTTTCCCCCTTTAAAACAGAACGCTGAAAGAAAGAATAAGTGCTTTAACATTTCAGTGTTGTGCTCTGGTAATTACTTTTTCACTTTTCCCCTAAGTTCCAATGTGAAAACCTCACAGGGGGGTCTTTGCTGTAGCAGGGCTACAGTTCCCAATCCCAAGCGCAAGATCTGCAATTACAAACCCATTCGGTGCCCTTCCCTATCATTAATATGCACAAAATCCTGCTGCTAATCTTATAATCTGTTTTGTTTCATCAATTGCTTGCCTAGCACCAGGCGGGAAAGAAAAAGAGAGAAAGAAAAAGAAAGAAAGAGGAGAAGAATAAAGCCGGAAAATCACGGATAGCTTCGGAAAGTAAACGGAAAAGCCAAATAAATCGGATTTTATTTTTGATAAAGCAAAAATCGTTAAGACTGTTAAATGGAAGTAGTATTTTCCGATGGAGGGATGGGTGTCAGGGAAATTTAAGGAAAAATCTGAATATATCCATAAATATATTTTATTTGCATATTCGATTTGTCCGCATATGGGTCATGAAGTTCCTTAAGTACTCAGCGGTGGAGGCGGGAGGGTGCGCCTAAACACCTCAGGAGAGTATACTAATATTCCTTCAGTCTGACGAGGGAGAGGAGGCGGCGAGCTCGGGGTGGGGGGTGTTGGGGGGAGAAGGTACGAGGGCTCCTCCGCTGCCCCCCGCGCTGGCTTGCGCGGCCGCGCAGCTCCCGCGGGCTTGTCACGCCTTGTCATTAAGACTTCAGTAAAACAATGAAGACATTATTTTTTNCCTTCCGGCGCAGTATTAAGGGAATAAAACCATCTACACCACACGCGTCCTATTGAGATTAATGAAAAAATTATGCCAAAAAGGCAGAAAAAAATTTAACCACAACAAACCACCGACCAAAAAAACCCAAACCCAAACAACCATTATCTCGTATATCTTATCCTCCGTCCCCCGCACCGGGCCTCGCGGCCGCCTTGCCGTGCACCTGATGATTTATTAACACAATCTGCGGGGATAACGACACGCGTTCCCGGCTCCGGCTCGTCCCAGCTCATCTCCTAAGTAATTGTTTCTCATTAGTTCTGATAATGTTTTAATAGTGCTGCCCATAATTTAGTCAGCCTGGAATTAATAACGGAGGGTGTCCTGAAACGCACGGGGTTGGGGGGGAGCTGCAATATAAGCAGGTAGTCTTTAATTAATCAGATTAGCCCGGAGGTCCCCGCGCTGTAAGGGATCCGCCGGCGCAGCGCCCTCGGACAGGACTGGGGTGGAGGGAGGGAGAGGGGGGTCGGCCCACGCTGCTCATCCCCAAACTCCGCGGGGGGGCTGCGGCGGGGGTGCTCTGCCTCCCGGGGCCTCACGGAGGAGCGGGGAGGCAGGCGGCCCTCCCGCTCCATGGTCCGATCCCGGGGGGGCCGCTCTCCGCTCCGCTCCTACCCCGCTCCCGGGCCAGTCCCCGCCGTTCCCGGGGGGGCCGCGGAGAGGCGCTCCCGCCGCCCCCGCGCTCCCTTCCCTCGCTGCTTCCACGCGGGCTGGCCGGTGGGATTTTTTCTTCTCCCCTTTCCTCTCCCTTAATTAAACCAAAAATAACCCAAAATGATTGAAATCGGTGCTCGGAGACGGACGGGAAACACACTAAGCAAGGAGACGGTAGGAGTAAGGCACTGTGGCTCCATACGTGAGGCCATGGAGGTAGTGAGAAATGAAACTAAAAAACAACTGTTTTCTATTTACAATTTTAAAGAAACAGAACAGCCTTCCCCGCAGTGTTTGTCTAAGTGCAGCAGCATTGCTGCTGTGTAGGTCATGAAAAGGTTGGTGCATAGTTTAAAACTTCCCATTCTGTTAATTTCTTAAAGAACAGTCGTTCATAGTCTGAGCACAAAAGCTCATGATTTAATGAGGAACAGAAACAAAATCTCTGATTGTTGGTGTTTCAAACTTCATTGGAGTCCTCTGGCAACCACAAGTTGATCCTCTGCAGCTTCAATACCCTTTAGCCCTCCATATAAGAGTACATGCTGAATAGAGGACAATGCCTGGTTGTTATGTTTATTTACCCTTACTACAAGCTGGGTTAACCTCTTCAAAACAGCTTTACTAAGCCCGTTAACCACACAGCCCACATGATCTGTAGCCGTATCCCTAATGTGATGTAAATCTGACTCGAGACCATATGCACGAGTTCTGCTGCATTGTGCCTCCGAAAACTACAAGTTTATTGCCGTCCAACCCTTCCCGGGCTGGATGCTTCCCGGAGGAAACTCTCTGAATAGCGACCACTTAAAAAAAGAGAAAAAAGTCAAGAGTCCTGCATTGTTGGAGAAATATTTTTAATGGCTGTTGCACATTTACAGAAGGGTGGTGTATGGGGGATGCAAAGCTCACACAGGGTAAAGATTTTCATTGCAATATTTCAACTGGTGCGTAATCATCTGAGGTTTTGCCCTTTCTGCCAGGAGTTCTGCATCAGAGCGGGAAGAAGCGCAGATAGAAACAGAAGCGATTGAATCAGTATTTGTCTGCTCTTTCAACAGAGCTCAGAGTTTATGTTTCGCCTTTCTCCTACATTTGTAGTAATAATCCTACATTTGTAGTAATTATCGTGATGTCACACAGTTGGTGATGTAACTTTGTCACAGGCTATGAGTAGAACATGGGCCATGCAGGAGTGAGCAGTGGTTTGAGTCAGGATAATTTTAGTAATTACCTATTCTGGCAAGCAAACTATGACAGATCTGCAAAATGGAAATGAACTTCTGCTTAAGCTTGACGTCTTTAATTTCGCCCCCACACCCTCCAAGTATTATAGTCATCTTTAAAAACAGCTACTGGGGCCCCATGGCGAGAGCTTCATTTACCAGCTCATTTTTTCTTGATGGCTGTGGCAAGCGTAACAATGTTCTGTGCCTGCTTCAGTAATGGCATGTCGATCATGCTCCCGTGGAAAGTAAACGCTCCCTGGAAAAGAGAGAATATAAACTTCCTGAGAGACCTCTGGAAACTGTAGCTGGCATGTCTTGTTCTTTAAAGGCACATCCGTTTGCCAAGGAACATCAGCCCCCACAGTAATCCTGAACAAGTTTTAGGAGACAAACTAATCGAGATGGGGGCAAGTGCATTTAAAGGAATGCAGAGGGCAAGAAGTGCTCCAACGAGGAGGTAAAAAGAGAAAGAAAAGAGAAGCCCAGTGTGCAGCCGGCCTGTTCCAGCCTCTCTAGCTGGCAGACTTTGAGGGCCAAGAGCAGCAAGGCTGTGCATGCCAGCTGGGGAGAGGGGCTGGCAGGCACAGCACCTGGGGGGCAGCTCTGCTCCCCACATCCAGCACTGATCCAGGGCTGTGCCACAGGGTCAGCATGAAACTGCCTACAGACAGAGGGCAAAGCCATAAAAGTTACGTTTGTCAGGAAACAGCAATGGGTGTTTGTGGGGCTGGAGGGAAGTTTTTTTTTTGGGGGGGTTTGGTAAGGTTGTGCTGCTACTTCACCTATCCATTGGGTCTCTGGTGCTAAAGATAGGCTAGGCCTGTGCTGAGAGCCAGGGATTGGGATGAAAGCTGAAAAAAACCAAGAGGATGGCACAATAACATTGCCCAAATCTGCTCTGGAGCCATGGTAAAGGCCACCTGAGCGCCACATATAGGGAATTTCCCCAAATTGATGCAGACTTCTCTGTTTCTCAGCGGTGGTGATCTGAGAGCCAGGACAGGTTTGAAAAGTCACTTTGTATTCCTAAGAATTTTTTGTTGGTACCATGGTGACAAGTTTAAAACAATTAACTGTGAATCATAGTTAAAATTTAAACAGAAGACACATGTTTTAAATAGGGCCAAACCTGACTTATTCCTTTGGACGCTTTAATCTACACGTGTTGCTGAGGTAGGACAAAACACTGCATTAAGACATACTGAAGTTCAGCAGACAAAAAACCCCAACTTATTTGCAATTCTAACAGTACTTTGACACATTTAAATAACCCCCCCAAAAACAACAACCCCCAAAAAACCAAATACAAATACGCAGTCCCCTCCCTGAAGAATTCAGAACTGAGGGCCTGGCCTCAGCATTGCATAGGGCGTCTCTGTGAAGCACTGTGCACACTTTTAATGCCCTGCTGCAATCGATACGGGATCACAGGCTGGCCCTAGATTTGACAGTGAGCGAGGCTGACCAGGGACAGGGTAAGAATGATAGCAGCATGTGTGCCTGTGCACGCGTAGCGAGAGAAAAGCAGAGGAGAACAAGCCGTTTATTGTTTTCTGGGTTTCGTTTGAGACTTGATAATTCATTAAATAGAGGACTCTAGTAAGTAAGGTGAAAATATAACCCTTTCACGAAAATGTTTAGGAAATGTGTTGCTCCAGTGGCATATCTAGTTCTACTGAAGTATTAATTAAATACTAAATCACATTCTGGAATAGTTAAGACAAAAATCCACATTAAACAGTAATCTAGTACAAATCAATATTGTTGCGTGTAAGAACAGGATGTATTAAAGCCATTGAAAACCTAATAGTAAAAACTATTTTATTCAAAGTAGATTTTCCTACTATAGTGTGTAATATTTTAGGTAGGTTTGGAGAATAATGGAAATGACAGAAATACTCAAAGGTTGATGCTTCAAATCGAATTTTTTTGCTTACAGAGCAAACAATTAATCCTACCTTACCCCAACATTAATATTGATATTATTATTATTTCTCTTAATATGTCATAAGTAAATTAATCATTTATTTTAGCTACATATCAGTAATTTTCACTTTTAAACCTTTAAAGAACCTTTAGAGAAAATGCAGCCTCAAACTATTCAATTTATCAGCTATTGTGAAAATAAATTAGGAACTAAGTAAACATTTTATGACATAGAATTTATTCAGGATAATCAGGTCTACACAGTGATCTCAAACCACAGGATACATTTTTTTAACTGTAACAAAAGCATATTTTAATTGTGCCTTTTTTCTATAGGCATTCTGTAATGCCTATTCAGCAACAGCTAATTCAGTAGCAAAGTAAAGAGTAAAGCTGATTCAGTAACAGCTATTGCTTACTGGAGAAATTTGCATGCGGATGACAGTGATAAGTAGAAATATGTTGAGGTGTGGCATTATCCTTCTCAGTTTTGTGAAAGGAGCTCAGTTATCCTAAGTACCAGCAACAGTTTTCAGAAAGAGATGGGTGCCTATCAATATCAGTTCTGATCTCTGGTAGTCTGAATCAGGATTGGGAGGGTCTTATCCCTTCCACTGACTGGATACAGAATGATCTGAAGTCAGATACCTCTGCAAGGTGCCTAAGCTGCAGCACAATGAATCTGGGTCAGAATGTCTTCTTTACAAAGCAAGAGTTAATTAAACAGCATGCTTGTCCTCTCTTTATTACAATAACATGTTTAGAAAGGAAACCAGGATAACTGTGTATGTGGACACATGAACACTGAACCACTTGAGAACTGCTGTATGTTCCCTGCTTGTCAGTGTGCAGCTGTACTTCGGGTTGCTAGGATTTGAATTCTTGAAGGAAAAAATGCCCCCCTTTTTTTTTCTTTTCTAACAGTAAAGGGTAACATGAAGTTGGCTTCTCTGCCTGTTCACTCTGAGGCTTATTTTCTCCCTGCTAATTTGCAGCGTTGAGCTAAAGTCCAGAAAAAGAAACCGATTTTAATGCTATTGAATAT
The DNA here is from genome assembly GCA_013396775.1 of Cephalopterus ornatus. Taxonomy (NCBI): domain Eukaryota; kingdom Metazoa; phylum Chordata; class Aves; order Passeriformes; family Cotingidae; genus Cephalopterus; species Cephalopterus ornatus. The sequence continues at coordinate 289,384 of VZRE01015113.1, read as the reverse complement.
ACTCTATTCACTGACTCTCTTTCCACCCACAGGTTTCAACAGATAGGAAATACCAGTAATTATAGCTTTGTCCCCATGCTCTCTTTTCCAATTCTGCTAGATGAAATTTGCCTTTAGCATTCTTTTGATTTTCTCTCGCAAGAATATAAAGAAAACAAGACTTCCTATAAACACCATTTGCTTTGATAGCATTAATCTGGGTATTAATTTAGTCATAGATCTAAATTGTCTTTTTGGCTAATTTTCTCAACAATCTCACACTTCCAGCCTGTACTTAGATTTCCGGTAGTTCAACTATGGGACCAAGAGTCTGTTCTTAAGGAAGCTTGCAGCATGAACGGGAACATGGCAGATGGGTAGTGCAAGGCTGAGGTTTGTATTCATCACGTTCGGTGGCCGTAGCTCTTGCTTGCCATGTCACCATATAAATCATTCAGTGGGAGCCTTTTCAGGAACCTGTAGAGGGACCCTCCAATCAGGCTAAACAAATGTGTCAGACCAGCCCTGGGAAGAGGCAGACCCTCCAGGTAAAGGCTGATGGACAAGCTGGGAGAAGGAGCGGCTGGGAGACATCATCGAAGACGGTGGGCACAGCCTCTGGGTAATGGTGTATGGGTGCAAGTAACTCGAGCTGGAAGAGAAGTGAGGGAATGGAGGACAACTGCAGTGCTCACCAGACAGTATGTTAAACTGCTGCCCTTCTGAGCAGGGGTGGCTTTGTGGGCCAAACACTCTGCCCTATTTTAAGAGATGCAGAATGTATTCTGCTGTACCTATGCACTGCCATCCTTCATGCAGCCACACAGTGAATGTGCTGAAGGCAAAGCCCTGTGAGAAACTGGGTGACTTTTGACACTCATCAGCCTTAGTGTATGGGAGCTGTGAGGGCTCTTTGGCTGGTCCATGCTGTATAGCTGTGAAATGAGTATAACACAGCAGAAGAGTTTGTGTTTGCACAATCTCTGTGCTCCTTCAGCCTGATGGCTCTATGCCTCTGTCAGGGCAGACTGTCAGGGAGGAATCAAGGAAGAAAGGGAATGGGCAGCATTTCCCATTTGGGTCATCATGCAGACTAGCTAAGAGTCCTTCCAACTGACTGAAGAGCAAGGAAAGATTCAAGGTATTTCATTCTGGATAGCTCTGTAAGGGCAGAGGAAGAGAAAGGCAGCAGACTCATCTAGCTCCTCTTCTCTCTGTCTGCCTACTGCAGCTGCCCACAGAGTCCATCAAGTCATCCGCTCCCCACCTCCGCCTCTTGTATCAGACCACATTCTCCAGGCTGGATGATGCAGGACCAGAACTGTGAAATTTGCTGCTCCCCCCAGGAACCACATAGTATTATTCACAATGACTTTTAATGCTCTGTTAAAGCAGTGGTAACATTTTTAAAAAGTAACAGCAATTTATGCAAGATGCAGGCCATGCTGAGTAAGGTCTTAACAGCTCTATTTTGGATTTCAGTATGCCCTAAAGCACTTTGAGAATGGAACAGAGAAGACTTGGCAAATACAGAAAACAGTTGTAAGGGAATTAAAATTATAGAAAGCTGCTGGGATTTTTTTTTTTTTTTCAGAAGGTAATGGCAAAAAATTATAATCTTGATAAAAATAGAATTGAGAATGGTCAGCCTCAAGTGATAAAAAGATCCAGTCTACAGACAGAAGAAGCGATAAGGTGGAGTTGACAGAGAACAGTCATTTTCACAAGTCAATAGATGAAGATACAGTCTCATGAAAAAGCGAGGCAAATACAGCTGTGCAGTAAGAATAACTAATGCAAAAAATTTCCAGGTAGCTGTGGAGAGACTGAAGAGGTGCAGAACCAAACTCTGTAACACATCGGTTTGGCAGACTTTACATTTGTATCCTGTGAGCTTCCTTTTGGATAAATGCAGCCACTACCAAATCCAGATCAGATCTAGCGAAGTTCAACACGTAATTGAGGGGTCATCTTTGACACCTTAGAAGACAACTCTGGTCATGGAACTTGGACATGTCTCTTGTCATATCTGTATGTCATCCTTAAAGATTTTCTTTACCTCTAAGAAATGACACTTGTCAAGTCACAGAAAGAGTCTCAGTGTTGGTCTGTTATTTGTCTTCTTCAAAAGATGAACACATTAATGCAGTGCTTCCTGGAACATGAAGACCTCCTCTTTTTGTGTGTGTCTATGTGTGGTAGCATCCAGGAACATTTGCTTTGTGAAACTTCTGAGAGTAGTTAAGAGCTTGGTAAATCTATAAGACCATCTCATAAACAGAGCATAATGTTTTTAGTGGCAAGAAGCTTTCTAGAAGTTAACGGATAGGATTCAGGGTCCATGACTTCTGTGTTGTCTGGGGATTTATACGTTCTGATGGAACCAGGAGAAGGGAAAAAATGATAAAGGTAATTTTATTGCTAGTGTTTATCATGGGTATAATGGAATTGTGTTATATATGGAATTGTGTTGATGTTGAACACAACAGGGGAGGTACAGGATGACAAGTGAGATATTCTTCATGTTTTCCCAGAAGATCAGGGAGTGTAAAGTTTTATACTTCTTTTTTGGTCCTGAAACCTTTTTAATAATAGACAACATTACATGGGGGTTTACTTTCACCATCTTTGGTTTCCTTATAAACCACTGGGTTAAGGAGAAGAATAAGCAGGATAAAACCATCATGATACAGAACATTTAAGGCATCTCATAGTTATGTGACACAATTAGCTCTGAGCTGTGGATTAAAGTACTTGAGTTAATTAAAGTAAAATAATAATTGTTCTGGGACATGTGGGACAATGATCAGATCAGCTAGTCCCCGTTGGCTGACAAGACAGAAGAATTAGATGTACTCCTGCACCTGGGAATGCTCATGGCTTTTTCCTCAGCATTTGCTCCATCTGTGGTTATCTGTACCTCTAACCACATCGGTCCCGATGACTGCAAGGAGTTCACTAAGAGGGTTACTGCAGACCTTCATTACAACTGCTGTTGTTACTCATTACCTCAACCACTGGCAAGCCTTTGCTAATAAACCTTTAGTGTCTTGTTCTACCAGATCCCATCACACATGTAGCCAACAACTTTAACTCCCGTGTGACAGTGGCTAGGATTTTCTTAAAGATTACATGAGCTTACATTAAGACCGTGGCTTGCCTACAGCACAGAGAAAAAAGAGCTATTGTCCTGCATCAGAGGAAAGAATATAGCCAATAGTGCTATGTTCATTTGTTATGTGTGTCAGTATATGGGCTGTCCCTAGGCCACTGTGTAAAGACAGCCAACTATTTCAAAAGCAGTTTACTTTGGTGGTCTAGTCAGGCTATTTAGGTGGCAGTCTTGGTGGTGCTAGGGGATCCTGGCGAGTAGGTAAGGCTTTGGCATGGGGGAGACTCTGGTTAGTCAGGCCAGTGAAAGAAAAGGAAAAGCAAGGCAAGGTAATGTTCCAAGAAACTTCAACATGGACAAGAAAGCACCTGCTGCTGAATTTTGAATTAAGTATAGGTCTAAGATAGGGGTTATCTAATGCTCACGGAATTGCCAAAAAACCCCTCTGCCACTAGTTAGGAGACTATTGAGTGGAAGACAAGCAATCTCACAAGTGAGGGGAGGTCCTTTGACACACTCTGATGTCACGGTTAAAAATAGTGCCCCACTGATAAAGATTTGGGTTTTTTTCCAATTACTTTGCTCAACAGTTTACCTAGCAATACTTTCCTTTGCAGACCAAGTCCCTGCAAAGAGTATGTGGCGGTCGGGTTATCTTCTTGTCCTGGCTGCCTGCTTTTGAGGGGATGTGCAACTAGGATCTGGAGGAAATGGGCATATGGGGGCCAACAAGCCAGTCACCCTTCTCTCCTCCACCCCCTTCATCATTAGGAGATGTCGTGAGTCAAACAGAGCTCCCACACTGCTCTGGTAGCATGGGCCAGAGGCTGTGTGTGAATACAGCCATTGTGTAAATAAGTAATTATGTAAGTCCCATTCCAACCCCTGTGACCTGTGTCAGCACTCGTGGGCAGATGCCAGGCTAAATGGAAACGAGCAGGACGGGTGATGCCAGCTGGCCAGGGCAAACCTTACATACCTCCTACTAGGAGAAACAGAAAACCAATATAGACAAGCACCCTGAAGTTCAACCATGAATCTTTGATCCACAGTTATCTGAGAAACACTAATTCTTTCCAAGGTAGTTCAGTGGCTAGCCCACTTTTGAAACCCAAAGGTGTCATGAAATACAAAGAATAAACCCATTAAAATCTGCTTGGTTCTGAGAACATTACCTCTAATCCTGCACTATATTAGCTGTTGTAAGGAAATAAGAGTTTTGTGTTCTGCAAGAAGGGCAGATTTGCTCTTCCAAGGAGGGAAGAGAGCAGGTGGATGGCAAAGGCTCCCCCTAAAAAGCATGGCATTCAGGAAGATAATTCCCCTGGGATTAATGAAAACACACAATGTTTAAGTGACTCCCTGCAGAGGAAATTTGGAAATCTTTGCTTTGGGGCTTAAAAAGAATGCTTGGGTTTGCTTACAGGTAATGAACAAAAGAGAAAAGAGTTCTGGTTGCAGCAAATGGCGTTGGGTCAGTGCCTGGGGGAGGAGTGATTATCCTGAGTACAAAGGAATGATTTCTCTTGAAACAGAAGGTTGAGACCATATTTTTGGGGAAGTCAAGAGTAGGAAATAAGCTAACAGCTGTGATGGTGCTGAATGCAGGTTTAATTAATTTTTTTCTTCTTCAAGTTTTAGCCAAAGAGCTGTCATAAAGAGCTGGGTCATGACTGCACCTTCTAGTAATGAACTTCCAAAGGTTAGAGAGCTGCTAGGAGGTGTTCAATGATATCTGGGTCAACTGAGCATGTTTTCCAGACTATAACAAGATAAAGTCTCTTCCCTCCTCTCTGGTCAGGCCTGTCCTGCCTCCATGGCAAACTGACAGATAACTATGGCCTTCTTTTAGCACCTTTGCAATAGGTAGGAAATGCCCAAATAACTAGTGTGGTCACATATGACAAACTGAAGACTTCACAGACAGCAAGCTACATGGACAGAGCTTTTTGGGCTACATATTTCCATATCCTTTCCTTTGAACTCTTTCACGCTTGCTCCTTTTCTGTAGCAACATTATGGGTTGAAAGACACTTGTACATAAGATCTTTGGGGAAAATAAATGATCCCTGAAAAGGTTTGTCAAAGGTATGTTTTTGACAATGCTCAGTGGGTCTCTGTGATCTGTTGAAGGATGGATAGGGAGGGAATTCTGCAAAGTATCGACACCAGGAAGTTTCTGTTGATATGAAAAAAACATTAAATATCACTACCTTTTGTTTCTTTTTGCCAATGTAAACTTCCACTGGAGTAGAAGTAGTCAGTGAGTTCAGAGGATAAATCAGTTTGTAATGCCAGAAACAGGCCTGTTTGTATGAGATAGACTTCTGCCTCTAGGAGCAGATGGAAGGACACAAAAGGTCGAGAAAGAAAGAGCAACAACCACATGAAATAGAGGTTGATTTTTGCCTCAAATAACTCCCAAGCAGCAGTACAAGAACTCTGACAGAAGAAGCTGTTTCTAAAGCTCAACAGGTAGGAAGGACTTCATGATCCTTCAAGTCCACAGTGGGGCAGGAAAGATGAAGATCAAGGACCTACAAGGTCCTTCACTTCCTCTCCAACTGATATTATTTTCCCAGCTCATATACAAGGGTCTTGCCCTTTTGTGTGAGCCAGACAAGCTGTTTTTCCCTCTCACAGTCCCCCAAGCTGCCTGAACCACTCTGGACAGCCCTTTCAGCTGGGATGGGCCTGGGAATCCTGCTTGGTCCAACACCAGAGACTCCTTCAGGCCACCCAAGTCTCTCCCTCTCACTGAGCAAACAACCTATTTAAGATGCCTGAATGGAAGGCAGACATGAGGAGATTTTTATTGCTGTCTTTGCACTTTCTTCAGTTATGTCTCACTGTGGTTGTTGCCTTCCTGTGTGCTCCTCTTGAGTAGGAAAGAATAAAATTAAAGAAACTGAGGGAAGTTCTAGAAGTTGGAAATATTCTCCATTGGTTTTCATTCTCTATCTTATAATGTATCGTGAACGGAAGAATCCTAGAGAGTACACTTGCTGTTGCCAGGCAAATCTTCATTTTATAGCACAAAAGCAGCTTCCTGGACAAACCCTATCCAACGATGCATTTTTTCCCCCTAATGAGCATCATGGTTATTATATGGAAAAGTAAAAAGTAACTAATCTTAAGACCTTAGTATCCTCAGATGCCCTTAATTAAGTAATTTGGAATTAACTTGAGGTTTATAGTCATTAAAGCAATTTGTTAAACATAAACTAGAAAATGTAATCTGAAAGTAAATGACTGATTACAGGACACACAAAAGGCATTTGATACTGAAGGGAAAAGTAACTGTAAAATACAATGCAGTTGAGAAAAATAATAATAGTGAAGCTCGTTCTGCCAGCAAGAATGGAATTGCCTGTATTTTTGTGTTCTATGTTTTTTCTAATTTTAGGTTCATTTTCTGAAAAGGATTGAAGAGACCTATTTTACTGTGATTCTGTATTTCGGCTGAGAGAGCTGTTGCAGAGAGCCTCTCCAGGTCCCTGAAAAAGCTGGCTAGCACAGAGAGGAGTGAAAAGGCAGCAAGACTGCTGCTACTTAAATTAACTGAAACAATATTTTGGCTGTACAGGCTTCTGAATTCCCTCAGTAAGCCTTTAAAAGAGCCATCTGGTCAGAACATTACATCTCTAGTTAGATACTGCTTTGGAAATTGAAACGAGGCTCATGAGTTCTTGTTAATGCTTTATAGAAAGGGATTTTGGAGGTAGGTAGTTGCCTCGGTGGGTTGCTTGGTGCAGAGCAGGTTTTGGCACAATGGTGGGCAGGTGTCTGCAGCAATGGGTGTCTTCCCACTCCATTCCTGACTGGGAATGTGCCGACACAGCATGGCCCTTCCAAAAGCAAGGGCACTCACCCTTGAGCCAACAAGGATAGAGAGGGGTTGTGCCTTGCTGAGAAAGAAGCCAGAGAGGTGCCATCCTGTGCCCTCTGCATGGCCCATGTCCCCTGGGACAGGAGGAGCCTTCTCCTCCAGGAGCTACCTCCGGGTGGAAAGGCAATGGAGGGGCACAGATCCGTCCTGCTCCAGGCTCAAAGGGAAACTTCTCCCTGCAGGAAGTATCAAAGTACCACCCGAGTCTCTCTCCCTCCGCGTTTTGGATACAGGTCTTTAATGAGTGGAGGAAAACAGATTAAGAGCCACCAAATGCCTGCTGGGGAGTGGGAGGGGGAGAAGTTGGCAAGAAAATGTTTTGTATGAGTTTCTGCCCTGCTTAGAAGCTTTTGCAGCCCCGTGTAGTAAAATCTGTCTCCTTCTCTCCCCACCTGGCATAACTCCCTCAGGATGGATTTCACTAGTGTAGGAATCAGTATAGCACAAGCAATTAGCCAATTCAGCCCCTTCTGCTCCATTGTAAATGTTCAAAATTTGCCCCCAGTTGGATCTTTCTAAGAGAAAAGCTTTCAACTGTGACACAAAACACATTTCTAAAGTATTTTTCAAATACTAAAACTGTACAGAGAAACTTTGAGGACTAATATAAGCTCTCTTGACCTCTATTTATTCATCAGTTTTCACATTGAAATTTCTTTTGTCCACTCTTTAAAAAGACAAACAACATAGCAGTGGCCCATGCTTAAATCCCACCAGCACTCTTCATCTTTGCATAGAGATGCACCTGAGTCTATATTTCTTAAGGCTGAAGCTCCAAAAAGGTGGTAATTTACCAGAAATTCCTGAATCCTCCACTCTGCAGTGGAAGAAATACACTTTGCCTAATTAACATAAACGACAGCAAATGCTCTGTGTTCTCGGAGGGAGGGCTAACAGCACTGCAGCTCAGCATGCACAGAGGCACGGCAGCACCCTGTGCTGCCATTGTCACCCTGGGATGGGATCCAGCTTAGATGGTGGCACCTCAAACTCTGCAGTCTGTCCTGGGCAAGGAGAGTCGGGAGCTGGGCTGCTCCCTCACTCCCGGCTCCTCATAAAGCCCCGAGATATAATGCCCTATAAAGTTAAATATAATCCCTGTGGGTCAATGGGGTCCCATACAGCCACATGGCAGAGGGATGCTCCAGCACAATCCTTCCAAGAGGCAGCCCGAGCCTGGCACCCCTGGGACATGGTCCTGCTTTCTTAGCAACCAGGGGCTGGGTTGAGACGGGATGGATCCCGTGTGGCTGGAGCCGTACACGGAGAGCCCTCACGGGGTCTGCAGCATGGCCGGGAGAGGGAGGGAAGCATGGAGAGACCTCTCTGTGAGGCAGTGGGAGCTGGACCTGGCCCAAGCACGAGGGCGCATCGTCTCCAAGATACAGTGGCTTGGGGTAGCTTTTCCTAAACAAAGAGCATTATAAAGGAGCCACTGCTGGAAATTTCCATTCCTTTGTTGGGTTGATGCTGTGTAAATAAATGCAGTCCTAAGATTTCTCATAATCCTGGAAAGGTCCATAAATGAAATTGTATAGTTTGCCAAATCACTGGAGTTCATATATATTATTCCTCAGCTGCTGGGAACATGATATACAATGGCACAGAATATAATGCAAAAAACATATGCTAAAAGTCTTCTTAGAAGCACTCTGTGCATTTGTATGTGGCATGTACAGATATTTCTTTTGTTTTTCTCTATGGGATCTAAAATATTCAACCCATATTACAACTTGGGTTTGTGAATTACTTACCTTAACTCTAAACAATCCTTACTTGACAAGTGACTTTGGTAGCAGCATTTAGTTTAATGTGTGGGTGCTTTGAAAGCATTTATAAATTAGTACGTGAGATAAATGTCTAATCAACCTTTTACTTTATTCTTCTGCTTTTCTTTATATTTGAATTTTATTTAAAAACAAGACAATTCGGGAAGATCCCATTATAATAACGATATTGTGCCAGATGTATTTACAAGTCGAATGGCTTAAAAATGCATTTTTAATGTCTTACTTTTTTGTCATATATGAACGCTCACTACATATAGAAGAGATTACAGTGCTGTATCCAGTATATCGGTAATGTAAATGCAGGAGTTACTTAAATAGTAAAGGCTATTGTACCCTCATTGTTAGAAATCAGATCTTTTTCTTAAAATAGGCTAATAACTTCTCCTGCTAACTCTACCCACTTGAATTCAGTTAATCTGTATTTATAAGATCACTTCTCTGTTTAATTTGGTACAAATGCTTCAGAAATGTCTAAAAGAAACTGTCCTTTAGACTACTGGAATGATGTTTATTACTCTTCTTTTTCATTTTTGAACACACTGACACTTATCTTATATTTAGACCTTCCCAACAGCTACACCTGCTTTCTTCAGGATGAATATTTTAATTTTGAAAATCATATCCCTTAGTTATGCAGTTCTACTGGAAATATATAGAAATCTTTTAAAGCACTTTTCAGTTTTAGATCTCAAAGTTCTAGACAAAAGAAAGCACTTAATGAATAGCTGAATAAAATACAAAAGGTACTTTTTCAACATTTTTCTTCTTCTTGTCCAAACTACAGTGTTACCATTTATTTCCTAGATATGCTATTTTTCAGTTGGATTAGACATTTAAAAAACAGCTCCACACCAAAACAAACTAGAAACCAAACCAAAGCAACCCCTCAAACAGGACTATCTCCATAAGGTAAGCCCTGATACTTCAGGCTTGCTGGCTAGCTCTCTAATTGCCTTCTGTTTGGACACTGCCACAGCATCTCTAATTCTGCAGTGCTCATCTGAGATCCTAATTTTCCCTGACCTCAGTAGTCATATTTGGGGGCTACTATGTCAAAGCATTTCAGCCTCCAGGATGAAGTAGCCTGGTTTAGTCTCCTTTCAAAAGCAGATTATTATGACAAATGTAGGTCTCAATTTGGAATAGATTATAAAAGCTTATTACTGTATTTTAACATAAAATATTGTTAACTAAGGGCATCAAACCTTAAACCAAATTAATAGCAAACTATGATCCCAGAGACTGCAGAGTAGTAACTTATCTACCACACAAACAGCTGCACAAATCCCTCACATTTATTTTTTCCAGGCTTTCAACTTTGATTAATAACAGGGCAAACCCATGCAAGTCTCAACCATATTAACCACAGCTATATTTTTAGTCTTACTGACATGAACACTTTAATATAATAAAAGGGAAAGGAAAACAGAAGAGGTGTTTCATTAGGACATGAGGATTACTAAAACCGCTGCGTGGAGTATTTGCCAGGAGGTGGTAAGGGAAGAGTTATTACTTACATTTTAGCATGTCGCTAGGATGCAGAATGAGAGGATCCCTCAGTGAGATATGTTTGCTTTGGAAAAAATATTAAGTAATCACATGGCCCAACCTTCTTCTTACTGACACAATCATAATAGCAAATTATAAACTTGGTTAAGGAGTTGTCAGCACTACATGAAAAACTATTTTTCCAATTTTGCTATAAAGTCTGGTAATATGGCAGTGCTACAAGACCCAGAAATTCACATATTAACCTGCCTGTCCTTTTTTATTGATAGATGACTACATGCAAAAATATATGAAGCGTGCAACCTGGTTGGTTAAAAAAATAGCCCAAACCACAAACCCTCAGCAAATTTGCTCTGGCAGCTAACTACAGGAGTTTGTAACCCATTTTAAAAGCATTTATGAAGAGAAAAAATCCCCCAAACCCAAAAGCCCATCACCCCACCTCAATAGGTGATATAAAATACCCCCCCAGTATTATGTCAGTAAAACAGCAGCTTCAAAACAAGTCCAAAGACTAATGCTTGCCAAATACAAAATTATTCAATATTAAATGTTTGGCTTAGTGATAATGTGATACTGGGACTAGAGTTAAATTTAGTTCAGTCTCCTAATCGACTGTTCATATGACAGGGGTATTCCTTAGATGAGTTTCTGACATTAAATTCAGCTGAATGAATAGTATTGAACACATGAGAAACATAAACAATATTTGGCTGAGTATGTTGTTTGACTTTCTTCTTTCTGCATCTACCTGCCTACACATTTGCACCAGCAGTATGTTTATAATGAGCCTTTTGTAAGGGAGCCAAGCTTTGTAAATCGGAAAAATGGGCAAAACCAGTCACACATTTTTTACTTCTATATTGTTTGCATGTAGAGAGCTACATTTCAAACCCGACAGGAACAGAACAAAGAGATACAGACATACAGCATCCTAATAGTGACCCTGAAATCACTGCTCAGGACAGCACCCAAATATCATAGTCATGGCCGTACTGGAAACACCCAGGTATCACAAAGGGGATGTGATAGCCTAGTGAAGAGAAGGGCAGAGCAATAGCAAATATCTTGTCAGACTTTTACTGAGAAGAAAGCATAATTTCTGTTTTGACCTTTACAGTATTTTTAATATACCACATCTGTAGTATCAGAAATGCAGGGGAACAGGGAAGGCACACATCCCAGTCTTTTTCTGCCTATCAGAAAGCAGAAAAAAAATGTACAGAAGACATTGTATGGCACCAGAGAAAGTGAGACCCTATGCTCAATCTTGTAGATGAACTTCACGACCGGAGGGATTTGTCTCCTACTTGAATGTCACACAAGCACATGTGAACTATTCCCGCTCATCTGCAGTCCCCGTTCTGACGTTGGGACTTTGCTTTTTAACTAGCCCAGGCTTGGCTGCGACTAAGATAAATAAATTCGGCCGAAACTTTTTTTTCTTTCAAAAAGAGGCAAACTGGATTATAGCAAATAACCTTTGAGATAATTAACTGACAATGCTGCAACTAGCATAAAATCTTCCTTCAGGCGACCCCTAATTTAAGTATTACTGGCACAAAGTGGAGACAGATTGTGCATCACCACCGCAATATTTACATAGCAGAAACCCACAGAGCAGGAAACGTGAGACTCAATGATGCACTAAATTAGGAACAATCATATTCTAGTGTTAATTTGCTTTCTCTTCTATCCAAAATTCAGGTCCAGCAATTGGTACAAATGCACATAAAACATTCCCATTTTTAATGATTAAGAACCACAAGCTGCAAGCAGTTGTCCTCAAGAGTACCTGCACTCACTACTGAGCACGTTTGCAGGATCAAACTCTCAAAACTGAAACAGGTCTACTGACACAGATTGTTTTTAGAAACCCAAGGCTTCCTAATCCATTTATTTATTTCCATAAATGATGTCTGTGCAAGCAGTCTGAGTTGTCTGCCAGGCTACCTGTCCTTTGGTTGCGAATATTTTTGTCTGACAGTAATTCTGTCTGACCGTGATTCTGCGGCATAATGGAGAATCAGTTTTAATTCACTGAAGCTGTAGATATATGCAGGTACTCAAAAGGCTGTGTAATCAAAAAATTAAAGTTAAAATGGGGGGAAAGAAAAGATAGTTATTCTATTTCTAAATATATTGGGAAGTGAGACATTTATAATAAATATAGTCTATCCAGAGACAGATTTCACAAGCATTCCTCTCAGTTACAGCACGCTTCATAAGATAAATGCAAAGAGCCATCCCCAACCTTTCTAAATCTTAAATATTAATCAGATTTTCTTTCCACTATGGTATATTAACAGAATATTTACCTTGCCTAATCGCTGATGTTCTTCAAAAGCAGAAATCAGTTCTTGTGCCCACTTTATTTTTTCAGGGCTCGGAGAGAACTGTTCCTGGACAACAGCAATTTGGTTGGGGTGAATCACCTGCTTACCTACAAAGAAGATTAATAACACCAGAATCATGCATCGACAAACAGATGTTCAAGCAAAATGTTCCAACCACTTGAGGCTCTCATATGCCTTGCAGACTTTCTTGCTCTTTAGCTAATTATTTTACTTGATTTTTTTTTTTTATTTTTAAAACTGGAAAACTGGCAGATAGCTTTTTGTCAGAATTTTTGAAGAATAAAAATATCTTGTGCTATGCTTACATTCAGTATAGTTTAAAAGAACCCATGATTCTTTCTCCTCCCTCCCCATTTTGATCCATACATCTTTTCTCAGTCATTTCAGGTGCAACTGTTTGTCTGGGGCAGTCAATAACACTTAAATATAACGCATCTCTGAATTTAACTATATAAATAACAGATTCAGACACTCTAAAAGTTGTATCAAAGTGTGTTCAGAAAATGACATCTGAAGAAGATGGTGAGAGATTTGTAGGACTGAAAAGTTACCAGTAATCTAAGGATCTTGCCCCAAATTGTCAGTATTGGCTTAGCATCATAAAATCCTCAATGGTGTTTAAACTGTTGTTGCTGCAATTGTTGGCAGTTGCAGGTAGGCTGCAATATTTATTTAGTCACCAGTTTATTTAGTTGCTAAACAACTATCAGCAGTGCCCTGAGGTTTTATGAAGCAGGCTTTTTTAAATCCTTTCTTGTATAAACATAAGGTAAGAAAATAAAAATAGATGTTGCCTTTTTTTTTTACTAGAGATTTTCAAACATGAATAGACAGCCACATAATCCATTTTAATCTGTGATTGTATATAGCTACCTTAAAACAAATACACGTCTAATTTGTTTGCCAGTTTTAAAAGTGCAGCATTTGACATTATTAGTTCATTTCCGTGCGAATTTCACGGGCTGGTGCGATTTCTGCAGTTTGCTTTCAAAATATTTTAATAAAGGGAGGCTACCGTAATTCCCCGTTTCCCGTGGAATTAATGACTCTCCTCCGTGCCAGCTAACAAAACCGGTTGTAGGGATGAGCTCTGATCCTGCAAACCTGCCAGCAAGTGAGCAGTCGCCTGCAGACCGAGGGTCCCCCAGCCCTGCCGTCCTGCCGCCCGCGGCAGCCTCTCGCGGGACCGAGACTTGCACACGCAAGGAAAAGTTTGGAGTGTCAGGACCTGAGGAGGTTTCCTGCACAACGGGGTCTGCTCCCGCGTTCTTACTGACATGAAGCCAGCTGTACGTTAGAAATCAGCCCCTCACTTGATCTGAGAAGCCTCACGCACGGCCGCAGAAATACACCTATTTTCAGTGAAATAACCACTGCAAAAAAACCTGGGATTACTTTTATCAGACTACAGTGCATCTGAGTGATAACATGGAGCATGAAGTCAGTTTACTTAATTAAATGAGCAAAGAAATAGCGGTCTTTTAGTGCTGCTATGTTCCTTTGCTAAAAAGCCATAAGTAGCTCAATTTTATTTCCTATTAAGCAACATTTAGTTTATGATTTTACAGGCATAAAAATACTCAGTTTGAAATTTCAATTTCATAACTATTTTAAAAATAGCTTAAGAATAGGTAAAAGCTTAAAACCCCACAAGAACTATATTTTTCGAAAGAAATTACACGGAGTTTTTTTTTAAGCCAATCTTTTTTACATTAGGTCTACTCAGAGGTTTTTTAGTCAATTTAATAAAATAAAATGCCATCCTTAATTAGATAATGATGTTCCTTATTTGCAATATAAAAAATTCTCCCTAGCTAAACTACTAATTCTAAAATTGAGGTGTGTACCAGCAACTCTTGAAAAATCCTAAGGAGCTTAACTTTCTGGGAAAAATGTTGAGTATATTTTAAATTATATTTAAAGTCAATCTATAATTATAACAAAATTAAAAAGACACATATATGATTTTTTAAAGTGTAAAACATTTCTGTAAAAAGATTTGCTTTTATAACGGTACCTGTAGCAGTAATCTATGCATTTGATCATTAAAACACTACTGAAAAATTTACAGAGAATATAATCTAATTTTTGATTTATAGCACTTGGTTGATTTTTGTCACAGACTACATATCCAAATAACTGTATAAGAGACATAATGGCTTGCAGGAATGAAGCAAATATTTTATACAGAATTGTTGTTATTGACAAGTTACTGAGAGAGTGCAAAATTGGAAGACATTAAAATTTATGACCATGAAATCCTTTTTACAGTACCACTTGATATATCGTGCTTTAAATCAATACCTGTCAAGTCTTTTAGGTAACTGTATGATGGTGTCATTTTAGTCTTCTACAAAAGACTGCAAAAGAGAGGAAACCTATACTGTTTCGTATTTATATCTGGCTTCTCAGCATGTAGCACAGGACTTTCTATAATAACTAAGTTATCTGTTAAAGCATATGGCAAGGTTTACCTTATTTTTTACATAAACATTTCTAAAACCTATTTATATATGCAACACACTGTTTTAAAGTCCACAGGTACTGGTATTGTAAAACATCTTGCCGTGTGTCTACGGCTATAAATATAAATAAATAAATAAATATAAATATATATATGAAAGGACTATTAATTTGGCTAAATTACATTTGAAAACATTTGATTTCATGTTAACACACTCACTGAAGGAAAACCAGGCTGCTTTTAAGATAACTGGAAAAGAAAACTTTGTTACAATAAGCAGTGAGGTTCACAACAGTAATTACATAGCTGGTAAATTCTTTGTTGTATTATTTCACTTGTTTAATTGAGTGAACATATTTGATTACACTAAGGTAAATTCTACTGGTGTAATATGGGGATATCTAAGGACGTATACCTTTGGTGAATATTTTGGATTTGCATTACTTTTGAGGGTAGTGAATTCAGCCCTATGAATACAAATAAATGAGTGTTCTTCAGCTAAGAGAGCAGTTTGGAAGCCTCAGGTGATCTGATTCTTTGTGAAAAAGTAGCAGGAAGGGAACTTATATATTTAAAAATTAGAAGAATTGCACGTTTTGGACTTGTTATTAAGGTGACATTTCAGTACTTTACTCCCACATTATCAGAGGACTGTCAGTGACGAATACGATGTACATACTTCTGCTTTACACAAGGTCATGGATTAAGCTAAGATCCTTTTGTAATTTTCTGTGATGAATGAAATTGGAAATCTTAAAATGTTTCATTTATATAGTTTTGGGGAAAAAAAAGATTTTGCTTTCAGTTTTGAAATTACATTTTATTTTAATCAAAACAAGCAAGAAATATTATAAAAGCATTAGATAAACTGAAAGCAAAAGAAACAAAGAACAAATGAAATGTTTTAGATCTACCTAAAATATTTTTGTTCTTTTTTTACAAAATAAAATGAAAAATGCTGTTTTGTTTTAGCTTAAACAAGCTAAAGCTTAAACTTCCTCCCCCCCCCACCAAATAAGAAAAGTCAGTATTGCCTGTCTCTAATTATGGCTGGACCGGTCAGGTCGTTTGGTGGATTTTGGAAGTGTGTTTTTTTCCTGCAGAAAGGCAGAAGGCAAAGAGCTGTGAGTTTACCTTAATGAAGTCTGTACTTTTTGCAGACCTTTACTGCTTGTATGGAAAGGCAAGACACATCTAGGTGAAGTTAGAAAGTCACTTTACACTCCAAATTGTCACATGTGATCTTTTTATTTTGCTCCTGTCTGGACCCTGTCAGACAATGTCAGACAACTTCCACCATAAAGTCAACGGAGTCCAAACCACCATCAACACTGGTTATGCTGAGCATTTCTAAATTTCCTAAATTGGCAGTCTGAGTTAAGTATTTAAATGCACATTAAGCATTCAGAAAGAGTGCTCTCAAAGGTGCTAGGCATCTGTAACTTCATCTTCTGTCAACAGGAGGTTCAGATGCTTATGTTTTTTCAAAAATCAAGCCTTTCCTTAAGCTAGGAAATATTGCTTGAGACTAGGTAGCCATCAGCAGGTGCTACCATTCAGCAGCTCTATTATTTTTCCAACTTCAAAGGCAGATGAGTGAAGGGTGGAAGTCCACATGGCTGTGGATAATGTAGCTGTGAGGAATTAGCCATTTCACCTCTGAAACAATGGTTTTGCAAATGTCGAAGCTCAACAGACAGTAACGCAGAGTTTGTGCTGAAGAGCATCAATTGCTATTCTTTCACTGGTATGCCAAAATCACTTAAAATAACGCTTGTTTTTTTTCACTTGGTGCTTTAAGATATCATGTAAAGTTAACTGTAAAAACAGAGTTTGCTAGGTGGCATTGCCAGGACCCATGCTCTTGGTAACAAAAACCTAAGGGATGTACTAGTACCGTATGTGTATCCTGAGTGATGCAATGTTCATCCTATATGTTAGAATTCTCTAATGCACGTGTCAAATGGCTCTTTTCTATTGCAGAACGCCAAACTTTGGTGGCTGCACTGTCCCAACAGGGTGTTTGAGTGAGCTGGTACACCAATCACAGTGTAACAGGCTGCATTACAGGACTCTGGGGCAAGGAGCCTGCTGCTCCTGCTGTCTGCCAATACCCGAAGGTGTCACCAGCACTTACTGGCAGGGGAGCCAGGAGATGAGAAACAAATCAAAGAAAATAATAAGAAAATAACTTTCCCCTAACAGTTAGCATATGAGATTTTCTTCTCCTCTTCTTTGCCTAAAAAGTATTTTTTAATAACTGCCATTGTTTAAAATATAGAGAAAAGGCTCCAGTTGTTGAGTGGCCATTGCAGAGTACAGTATCACCTTTCCCATGCTCTGTGATGGGATGAATCACTGCACAGCCTCTACCCCAACTTCTCTTCAAAGCCAGTCACTTCATGGGATGTGTTTTTAAAAAGCAGCCTGTGACTTTTCAGGCAAAATGTCCAGCTGCAGTTTTTTAAGATACTAATAAACATAGAAGAGCTTGGTATAGTGTGTTTTTCAATAAGTGACCTGAAATAAAAATCAAGTTCTTTGTCTAAGTTACAGTAAATGTAGCAATATATTTAAAATGAAGAAGATATGCGTTATTTTGAGACATTGGCAGAAAGTCATACCGGTGAATCCCATTGAGGCACCTTCCCTTGATTGCCTGCGGAGCCCATCTTCATCATGGAAATCGATGTAAACAAGGTCTATTGCTTGAAGGCCAAATGCCTTTGCAGTGACTATTATTTTTTGCCTGGCATATAGAATATCGTGAGTTTCCTTACTGCTTGTTGCACCTACGAAAATAATGAAAACAAAGAACAGCTGACAAGAGTCTTTTAAATCTTTCTGCTTTAAATATTTCCTGTTGGACAAAAAAAAAAAAGTGAAGTTTGAGATGCTATTTAACGAATTTAGGAAACAGAAGAGGGGTGTAAGGTTATATAGCCACAATGATACTCTTCTGAGGAAAGAAAAATGCTGCTTTAGCAAAGAAAAAAAAAAAAGCCATCTCTTTAAACACTAGCTCATAAATTCAGATTTTGATTTGGTTTAAATTAGAAGTTGTGAGACTGAATTCAGTGTAAGCTTTGTCTGGTGAGGACTGCTGACTTGGAGCTAAACTGAAGCAATTATTTGATTTTAGTATTTACTGCATGTACAGTGAGAAGCATTACAGCAAGAGAAGCTCTACAAAAATTGATATACTGGGTCCAACTAAATGGTTAAAAAATTCACACTGAGAATAGAATTGCACTTTCCTTCGTTCTGATTCTTGTCACAACTGATGTCCTAAGCTGAATATTTAAGCTTTAGTATTTGAATGAAAAAATGACGGTAGATGACTTTTGAGAAGAAGAAAAAGTATTCATGAGACTTCATATGCTCACAGGGCACCAGCTAATCAACGTGCCCATGTGAAGCCTGATGGTAAAAAAATAGTAACAATAATAATAATGTCACTATTTAGACACAGATTTCCAGTTTGTAAGGAATATTTTATAAAGAAATGCTAATTTTTACATTAACATACTTATTTTTAATTTAGAAGTTGATAGCTCTGTGCTTTTATATTTTATCTTTAAACTGAATTGGAACTAAGTGGCCTGTTATAAAAGAAATGATGAAGCACTTTTTATTGTTTAGGAAGGCTAATAATGCTTTCATGTGAATATGTGGCTGTATTGACATGTGACATATTTAAAGTAAATTTATGAAAGCAAAATGTAGCAGGAGAGTATTTGTGCATGATGTCAAAAGCCTGATTGACAGTTGTCTATGAAGAAGTGATGAAGCAGACACCAGAATTTTAGGACTTTTAAATGTAGTTCTAAAAAGCATGAGCATATTGCTTATTTATATAATATTTTAAAATTATTTCAGTGACTCAACAGGTTTTTTTTTCTCATTAATTTTTGGTGCTGAATGGCAAGAAGCACAGGAAAGTATCAATGCCCTGTAAAACTCAGGGACCACGTTTCATGTGTTTTAATTTGCCAGTGGTACGTTCTGCATTGAAAAAAAACAAGGAGAAAAGTGAAAACACAAAATGCAGAATCAAGTGTTGTCATTGTTGCTGTTGGAAACGCCACAGGCTTCTCCAATGCAAATGCCATACATAAACGTTTATAGTCAAGAGACAAGTAACAACCTATGCTGGCACGGAAATCCTCTCCTCCAAAGACGACTGCGTCCAAATGAAAGCCAACCTGGGATCCTTTTTTCAGTGCTTCTTCACAGACAGCCTTCAAATGAGAACAGAGTATTAATTTCTACAGAAATGCAGGCTGCAGACACTACAGAGGATATTACAGCAACTCAGCATTACCGAAATACTTCAGCGAAATTTGGTCCTGTTAAGCGAAGCTGTGGTAGGTGCTTGACTATGCACAGTGTTTTAAAATGACTCAGCAAAAGAGAAAAAGTATTTTTCTTTCCCTGAGCACCTCTGTCCCTAGACTGCGTAAATACAGGACAATATAGCAGGTTCCCCACCTTCTGGTTAACATAATGCCCTGGGTATTACTGTGATCACTACTTCATATATCTATGTAACAATATGAAACAAAACATTTGGCAATTACTGCTTAAAAGCAAGCAAAAAGTATTACATTTTATTAGTTTGACATGCAGTATATCTCCATGACAAACAAAATTAAAGATCAGAATCTCTTTTATGAAATAAATAATATGAATGGTTTAGAATTATTGTAGATTCCTTCTAAGATATAAGGATTTCTTACAGGATTGTCAATTTAAAGTCTTCTGCTACACATAACTAATAATTAGCTAAGGAAGTTAAAAATGCAACAAGTGCTGCAGAAAAGCATTAAAATAAAAGTAAGAAAAATTTTACTCAAAGAAGAGAGTAACAGTGCTATTTTTTATTGCTGTTTGGATAGTATAAGTATTTTTTAAGGCTAAGGTACTTGGAGAGAGATAGATGTCATTACCAGCTCTACTAATAGATGTTCTTCTATGGTAGTGGGTGAGTCACAAAATTATTCTTTAACAGAGTGCTTTAGAAGGCAACTCTCCTGCCAACATCAGGAACCGCAATATTAAACCTCCACTATAAAATACTGTAGGTGAAGAAAAACCTCAGAGGGTTTTAAAATATGTTTTAATTCTTTGTTTGTAAACTGGACTGGAGCGTGTCCATTTGGTTACTGCTTTATTATGCTCCCAGATAGGTTAGCGTGTGCTGTAGGATAAATGGCTGTATCAAATGAGCAGGCTGCCTGCGAGGCCTGCCAGTACTTCTGGAGGTACTTCTGATCTGTGTGTCCTCAGCTGGTCTGAATCTTTTCCCTTAGAGCTTGGGAGGGGAACACGGAATTCCTTGTGCCCGCGCAAGGTCTTCCGTTTTCATTACCATGCTGCTTTGCCTTTCTGAAAAATCTGGACTCAATAGTAAAGGTAGGGGAGTGATTTATATTAAAATGAAATTTATAAATTACTCTAAAAAATAAGCATGTTCTTCAGATGTTTTCAAAGTTAATTATACTTCTAATCTTAGCATTAAACACTCCATCATATGCACAAAGAAACTACATAATGGAATTTGGTTGTAATGTTATCAGTAGAAACCATTTTAGAGATGCAAGTTTAGCAATAGTGAAAGGACTATTAATTCTTTTATCTAATTAAATGTTATACAAAAGTTAAGTCTGACAGCTACTAAATAGACAAGTGTACTGCAACACTGAGTATTCCAAATCTTTGGAGAAGCCTGTTTCCACTCCAAGTGTGTTCAGGACGATAACAGGAATGCAGAGAGGTTTTGTTAGTTGGCATGGACTGTCTGAAACTGTCCTGTCATTGGAATATTTTGAATTTATGAAGGCCTTTACAGTACAACAGCAGAGTTCAACATGCAAATGTTTTTGGGGATTGAACAATATGTTTAGTATTTTTTAACCTCTCTTCCTTGCTGAAATTAGGGAGAGATTGAGGAGTATCCTGCTTATCCCAGTTTGCTGAGATGTCAAAATATGAACACTTCAACACTTGCTTACCTTAAAATTGAGCAAGCCCATTGCAGTTTCCACAAAGGGGATAAAATTCATTGGCTCTACAAGTGTTCGGCCTTTTAGGTGATGTAAGAATTTGTCTGAAAACTAAAATTAGACAGAATGAGCTATCAGAGAGGAAAAAAAGAACAGTCTATTTGTATATATAACACGTTAAATATTCACCTGACTATGACAAACACCTCTCCCCATCCCAAAACCTGATAATTAAAAAAATTAAAGCAGCTTTTAACAAGCCTGCGATTTGAAACTGCAGCATTCCCACACATTTTTGGAGGTTGGTTTGCAAGAAAAAAAAAAAATCTAGGCTTAGCACCTCTCACCCTGGCTTAGTGCAATGCAAATCCGCGGGCCCTGGAAAACAATGAAGTGCTGCTGTACCTGAGGTCCGGTTTTGTTTCAGGTCCAGCACTGCCATCACTGGAAGCACTCCCCAGCCTTCTAAGTGGCATCCGTATTATTCATTACGGCACCGTTACCCTTTTGTTCAATAGGCTTTTCTTCATAATTTTTTAGCTTACCTAGGAAGGCCTTAAAAAAGGAAGTTTAATTCTTTGAAGACCAAAGCTTGCCAATTTTTTCCATGAGACCAGTTCACAGCTAGCTCTGAGCTGCCAGTGGGGTAGCCCAAATTCCAAAATCTATCATCTGGAAACATACAAAAGCTCTTGCACAGATTTTTCCCCTTTCAAAAGGGAAAAAAAAAAAAGGGGGGAAAAAACCTTCAGCCCTATATTGTAAATCTATTATATCTGTCCAGATCATGTAATTTTTGTCGAGATAAACATATTGCAGGTACAGCAAAAAATGTTAGTAAATAAAGACAGAAATAACATGCATATATTTTAAATTTAAGGAATATTCGACTATTAATGGATATCAAAGGAAAGGGAATTTTAATCATCTCTCCATTCAGTCTCAGTTGGGTAAATCATATCTAAGAGATTTGCATAAATATAAACCATCAAAGACTTTTCATCTTCAAAGGGGGTTTCAAGACCCTATAAGCTTTGTACTGTAATCATCGCAGGTCACAACCCTGCAGGAATAAGGCTGCTATGGCAACATAAAAAACTAATGCTTAAGGCTTAGCATAATATTCTGACTAATAGAAAGGAAACTCATTTTAAAAGCTGGCAGCCTATTTACCAGAAGCTGGATTAGAGGTGTTATTTCCCCTTTTAGCTTCCCCCCACCACCCCTCCCCAAAAGAAGGAAAAATCTAATCACCCAGATCTTGAGAAAAAAAAAAGCTTTCCAGCGATTTGCAGTAACTTTACAATTAGGCCAAAATAAATCACAGCTTTCTTCCATGAAGAATTCTGCTCTTCCCATTCCTGCTTTCATCGTCACTCTAGCCCTCTCTCTAACTTTCCTTTGGAGAAGAGAATTCCACTCAAAAATGTGCAAGGAGATAAAAAAAAAAAATCAGTGCAATTCACTCTGTACAGTATGGCAGGTACTACAGTGACAGAAAACAGTAAAGTACACCCAGGCAAATGCAAAAAATGAGGTAATATAATGGTATCAGCATATATTCTCAAGATTCCTATCTGGTTTTTATTTTTTTTTTTAAGAGAAAAAAAAGTGTAGAGTGCTACTGTGTTTATATTTTAGGTGCAAGTTAGGGTTTGTTTTATTTTACAATATTTTAGAGGTCATGCTCCTGGGATTTTTGCTATCTTTTGTTTTGAAGGTAAAGCAAAAAAACAAAAAAGCACATTTAATTAAATATTGCCTCCCTTCCTCTCCCTTGTAAAAGATTTGCAATAAGCACCAATACAAAAGGTAACGAGTGGAGAAGTTTCAATTAATTTTTTTTTTTTTCCCCAAAGGAGACGATTAAATGTTTCCGGCCTGGTAAAGTGTTCATTTCAGGGAGAAAGGGGAAAAAAAAAAAGAAGGCGGAGGAAAAAAAAAACCCACAAAGCTTGGGGAGGGGATGAAGTACCAAGGCCTCAGCAATTCTTTCAATTCCAGTGCACACCCAATAGTGTGTCGGGAAGAATGCACACTGGTCGGGATTTGTGGGAGAATTGTCCCGCCACAAAGGAGGGAGAGTTACGCTTGTTATAGTCCAATAAGCCATGCCAGTCAAACAAGTACCCACACTAGGGACAAAAGGAAAGCAAGAGATTCTCACACAAAAGAAAACAAGTAAGCCCATCTTTTAGTTGTGCATCAGCCTCCAGGTTTTCTGCTGCACATAAATAAAAATGAAGGGAGGGGAGCGGGTGGGGGGAAAGAAACAGCTTCTGGGAGGCTGAAAAATCACAACGGAGTGAATTTTGGGTGGATTGGAAAAAGAAGGCAGTGGCATTAAGCAGAGTATGTTCTTTGTGTGCAAAGGTTGGGGAAACGGAGAGGGAAGCAAAAGGAGGACAATGAGGCAGAAGCTGCTGGGATTGGCTTGTTTTCCATGGTGGAAATAAAAGTTAGTGAGAGGGAAGGTGGAAGAGGATGAGGTGACAAAGAGCCCCAGTATCCCACCTCACTGCAAAACCTACTTGGTGGCAGCAAGGGCTCTGCCATTTTGGTATCATGAATATTCATTACCGACAAGTTACGTCTAACACTTACATGGCTGTAAACCCTGAGAGGTATACTCTGGCTAATTTAATTAAATGTTGGTGGAAGGGGATGGTGTGCCTGCCATCACGAGCAGCAGAGGCCAAAGGGGCAGCGCCACAGAACGGACGGGGCTTGTCACACCCCCAGCATATCGGGCTGTGCTCAGCTGTACGTTCATGCCTGATCTCCATGGTTTGATCAAGGTTAGATGCTGAGATTAAAATAGATTCTAATATGTCTGACTGCCTTTCATCACAGCTTGCACACATGCTAGTTGCTTAGCTAGTGGTTTGCAAAAATATAGAGTGAATAATTAAGCATTATTCCTTTACTGTCATGTTACAGCAACAATGGTGTATCTAAACAAGTGTCCCTCTTTTTTGACAATTAAAACAATTATAGCATAATTAGGCCTATTTCAAAGTTTTCTTAAGTAATTTGACATGCCAACCATTTACATTTCAGGTTTTTATTGGCTGAAAAGTCAGTTGTGAAACAAACACACCTGTCAGCAATTAAAAAGGAAGAAATAGAGAACTGTTCAGGAAATAATATCTGTGCTAATTAAAAACACTAGTTAAAAGCTTCCTGTTTGTTCCTCCAGTTGCCCCAAGGAGTGACCTTCCCCCCATCCAATTTTTTTGTATGTCGCTAACATGGTTTCCCATCTCTTGCTTCCAATGCACGTAACTAAGGCTCATGGGCAGACACTAATTTTGCTTGTTAGAATAGTTAGAGAAGCATCAGGCACTTACTCTGCTATTTTTGATAATACACTCTGACAGCAATATAGGTTCTTTGTTGACTGTGGGAGAAATAAATCCGGTTTTCTTTAAAAATGCAACATGGTCCATGTATGCTTTTTATACAGCACATCACACCCACATTTAAGTGGATGCATTTCCCAATTACCTTAGCCAAGCAACATTATATGGTATTTGCAGCCTTCCCCTTAACTTACAGTCATTCATCTCTGTGCCTCTGTGAACTTGGCCCAAGAGCTTCAGTCAAAAGCTGCTATGTTGTTGGTACTCACCCATCTTATTTCTTCAGCATTTTCAACCTTTGGCAGCATCATGCTTGAAGGAAGGGTCTTGGACTCCAAAAGCACCTCTAGATCTTCTTCTGCAAGGCCGCTGGACACAGAGTTTATCCTGACACATTTTTCAGCACGGCCAAAGTCAAACTCTTCAAGGGTTTTCACAATGGCCAGTCTTGCTTCTCTCTACAATATATATGAGTTTAGAGGCACAAGAAAAGAAAAATAAAGCGTATTTTCTATTGACAGAACAAGTCACTGAGGAGAAAACTTGTTGAAATATATAGGGAAAAAGCTGGACAGCCAGTATGTTGGTGTCTCCCAAATGTCTGTCACTCTTGGAGTTTTATTGAAGCAGTCATCCCCAGCACTTTGCAATTTTGCCTTCCACTTCACTGTTTCTTTATAACTGGTAAATAATATCCTTAGGGTTTCTAACACTTGCACAAAACAAGACTTTTGTGTCTGCTACTGCTGGCCATGTCTAACCAACACAAATCTTTACACTAAGAAAATGTGTTGCGCTATCTGCAGTCTCAAAAAATCACATGTTATTAAAGCTGCATAAAACAACTAATTTTTGTAATTCATCTCTATATTGCCTGGACATCAATAAGCGCAGATGTACATATACTTCTTTGGTTTTCCTTTTCTGCATGTATTCAAAGTGTATTAAAGCCAGTAGTAGAGTTCACAACTCGCATATGAAAACAATGCTGAAATAACTTGGGAGATTTTTCTTAAACCACATAAAAAGGTATTCTGCTGGCAAAATATAAAATCTCCAAAAACAACGCTTCCCCTGGTAGCTTGCTATTTTTGTGAATGTGAATTTACAAATCAGTTTAATAGTTGATTTGCATGAAGAATGCTTGCATGCTTTTCTGAAACAAAGTGAATTTCTTGGCCTGGGGAAGGGGGTAGGGGTTGGAAGGAGGGTTCTGGGCTCCCTGCTTCCTGCCAACTGTAGTTTCAAACCCAAATTCCTTCCACTCACCAACAGCCCCTAACAAATTTGCATTGTCAAAATGCACACTTATCAAAAGTCATTTCATTTGTGAAGAGTTTTTATGGGGCTAATAAAACTTTAAAGCTCCTGACTCATGGAGGTTCAGTAATGACTTTAACAATATGCAGTTGCTGAATAGAGATGCTTTTCAAGAAAACAGGCAAACTGAAGGGGAAAAAATAAAAAAAAATTCATCAAAGTTAATATCCAGGCTAATACCAATCAGCAAGAGAGCACATGACAGTAGATTTAAACCAGACGGATGCAAATCTCTGCTGGTGAGAGGGGCAGAGGTGGTTTCCCAATGTGGTCTGAGTTAAGCAGTGTGAGGGAACAGTAGCTTACAGTTGTCAGGCCCGATGAGAACAGGGTCTCCCAGGCCAGTTTAAGACAGCTCTGCAGTGTACTGATTTACAGGGCTGGGACCCCTGATAATTAGGGTAAGTTTAGAGCAAAGCAATTGATGGCTCTAACTGGTTAAAAGGAAGGAATAATGAAGCAGAAAGTTAATGAAATCTGAAGTGAACAGCCCTCAGCTTGGGGCTACTAGCCGTGCTTCTCCCAAGGTTGGGAGCATATGCCCGTTAATCGGACAGACGGGAACAAGGAGCCCATGTATGTATCCCTGTGTTGCGATCAAGGGGCACGTTCAGAGGTAATCTTTGGAAAATGCAACCCAAAACATTTGAACTGCTGTGAATGGACTCTGTCTGGGGCCATTAGGAAAGCTACATAAAGATGCATGCAGTTTAGTACAAACATGTCCAGCTGGAAGACAGCTCTGGCGCATGGTTGTCTAAAATGGCTCTTCCAAATTAGGTAAACTGAACCATATGATGCTAATACTGGGTAATACAAATCCCCTATGTTTTCCTTCTGCAACTAGAGGTAATGGGTTTCTAGGTCTGGGCTGAAAGCTTCTGGATATGATGCAGAAGGGTAGCTTAAAAACACACTCCAAACCAATTTATGCTTTTAATTAAAAGTCAGATTATCACTGTTTCAGCACACACCGATCCAATTTGCAAAAGAGAGATCTCTCCAAAGTATCCACTAAGGCAGCATCCAATTCCAAATGAAGGCACATCTCTAGCAAACTTACAGCCTAATTTTTTGTGATTTTTTTTTTCGGAATATAATAATGAGTAATAGATCATCTCATATCTCTTTTTCTCCTCAGTCTGCAAACTCTCTTCCCAAAAAAGACAGATCGTGTCTTTCTAGGTATATTTCCATACAAAACACTTATTAACAGGCTGTTGCTGTTATCAATTTACATAAACTAAATGTGCAGCCCTCTGGTACATATCCCAAAAATAACCAACAACTTCACTGAATTTATACCAACCAACAAACACGGGGAGGGGGTTGTTGTTTTTTTCCCATATTTTAATAGAAAATATGTTGCTATGTTAGTTAACACACCCATGCCATCTGTTGGGTTGAGAATTGATGCATTTTCTTAGAACTGCTACGTTTTAGATCTGTCTGCCTAGATACCCCAGGAATGGAAACATTTCCCTTCCATGATATAATACTTCTACTCACTGCAGTTTCCACATCAAGACTCAATTTATGTTTTTAACTGTGGAACAAACTGAGGGCACCTGGCTGCCAAAGCCAGAGCTCGTGATGGGGCTGACTCAGTGCCGACCCTTCCTACAATGGAGAAGATCCTGTTGATGTTAGTGGGGTGTATCAGCTCTCCACGCAGATTTCCAATTAAACATTTCATAGGTAAATAAAAAAATACGCTAAAACCTCTGACTAAATCTACTAAAACCATGGAGGAAAGGTTTTAGTAGATTCTGCCTCATTATACACGGAAATGTAGATGCTACTCTTATGGTAGGATTCATGCAAAAGCTAAAATTCTAAGCTAGGTAAACTACTTCAATATAAAACAGAGAAAAAAGTAGTCCTTGACGGAGTAATGTATTTGCAGAAGTCAGTCAGTCATGGCTAGGCTTCACGAACAAAGATTTGTGAAGGACTCTCCCCACGCTTGCTACAAGCGCGCTGATGGCTAAAAAGGCCAATGCGAGATAGACACGTCCGGTTGCAAAAGGCACAGCAGAATGACTCCCCAGGTGGTACCGACAGGACACGGTTCTTTCTGCGTTGTCTTTTCTCCTCGAGAGTGATCCTGTGTGTATTCTCAAAAGAAGCAGCAGCGTTGTGGACAGTGTGTCTCCAGGCCTCCCGATTGGAGGCCAGAGCAGACCAGTGATGGTGATCAATATGGCCAAGGCTGAGATGTTGTTTCAGGGAGTCCTTATATCTCCTCTTCGGGGCTCCTCTCTTGCGGCAGCCAGTGGCAAGTTCACCATAGAGCACAGTCTTAGGGAGGCGGTAGTCCTTCATCCTGGAGACGTGCCCTGCCCAACGCAGCTGCGTTCGCAGCAACATGGCCTCAATACTCGTAACTGCTGCCTGTTCAAGAACAGACGTATCAGTCACGTAATCTGTCCAGTGGATGTTTAGGATTGTACGGAGGCAGCGTTGATTGAAGCGTTCTAAGAGTCGTAAGTGGTGGCGGTAAATGACCTATGATTCAGATCCATATAAAAGAGTGGACAGTACAACGGCTCTATAAATGCTGATCTTTGTATTTTTCTTCAAGTGATTGTTTTGCCAAACTCTTTTATGGAGTTTACCGAAAGCTCTGTATGCCTTTGCTAACCTATTGTCTATCTCTGCATCAATCTTACCATTACAGAAGTAGATGCAGAATTAAACACATTTTTCAGACACTGCCAAGAATGAGCAAACGAGAATTTTTAACGAATGGTGAAAGAAGTTACGTGCCCTGCTCTTCACACAAGAACTACAACATCAGATAATACTTGGTCATGAAAGAACAGTTGAGAAAAATAAATTTGATCGTTAAGTAACTATTCCATGTCCATGTAGCTTGGGATGGTGGTATCCTCATTGGGTCTTAACTGAACTAGAGAGGAAGACAACAGAGAGCTTCATGGTAAACTGTGGTACTATAAAAAGACACTAAATTTGCAACTTGTGTTGGAAAGCCCACTGGGAAAAAAAAAAGGTTGTTCAGGGTGGCTACGTTAGTGTCCCTTCTGTTTGACTGAGGAGGACACAGGAAGATGTTCATTACCACGTGCAGCTACGCCAACTGGCGAAGATAAAGGTTTCTGTGACGCAGCATTGCTGACAAATCCACTGCTACTCAGACACACAAACACTGAAATAAAATTGGGAATATACGTATTGCTGGCTCGACTGGCACCCATTAAACCTAATAACTAACCATCCTCCAGAGTTTCTAGCTCTGAATTATCAAATCTGCAAAGAAAACAACATCCGTCCACTTTTACACTCCAGTGGAAGAGGTGGTCCCTCGCGGCAGGGCTGCGCGGTCTCGCCATCTGGAGAATAAATCGAGTGTGAAGTACAGTATAGTTTGGGACCAAGCTCCGTGGCGGCAGCCCAGCAGTTAGTTCATTAGTCCCAAACTTGTGGGGATTAGTGCGGTATCAGCTCTACTGTTGGATGGGATCAGGCAGGCAGAGCGCGAGACTTGAGGAAGGGGGTGGTGCTAAAGAAGGAGCCCCTGGGGCTTATTTTTAAAACTCCCGAGTATAAGAGCACCTAAATAGGTGCTTTTGGTTAACAGTATTAGAAACAGTTTCCCATCAGCTGAATCAGTACCTTTTCATTTTTCCTTCTTTTCTTTATTTCCCTTCTCTTTTCCTTTAAGTTATATGTCAAGACATAGAAATTTCTGCTTCAAAACAGAAGGAATGCCACAGAGCTGGAAGCTCACCACCCACTCACCCCGGACACAGTGTTAATACAGCAAAAATGAAGCAAAGATGGTCAGATTAACAGCAGATGGAAAAATTACATTTTCTTCTTTCTTTTCAAACTGGTATGATACCCTACAAACCAGTTTTCCGTCACTGTGATTTCTAGAGTTACCTGATTTTGAGTACAAAATCTCCATTTTGCATTAACAGTCTTGCCTAGCCGTACCCCCTTTTTTTCTAAAGACTTTCAGGTCTTAATATAAAGATAGTGCTCATACTTAAAGATATGTTTATGTATAGAACTCATCCTGTTAAAATCTTTTGGTAATAATTTTTCATATGGAAATATAAATATATGATGTACTAAAATGGCAGGCCAGAATCTATCATACTCATTGCCATAATAAGTTGGCATATTTCAAATGAGAGAGGAAAAATTAATTACTATAATCACAATTCAAGTTTTTTTTGGTGACAGGTCTGACATGATAAAAACATACAATTATGTGTTAATGTTAATTCCTTGGAGTGGTTTGTTTACAGGACTTGACATTGCTGAATCTTTTGTCACTTATATTAGTGCCTGCTCTATGAATGTGCCTCTCAAATAAGATTTTGCAGAAGAGCACATATATATTAAATACCCATAGTGGCTTTTGTGCAGAATTGAGTTTCTGCAGGGGGAAAGCCTGACATTTTTTCCATGCTTAATTTTCCATCAATGAAATGATGCCATACAGAATGATACTTCATTTAGTTTCAAATTCACAAATGAGACTGGCAAGAGAAAAGACAAATTACATTTGTTTTTAAGGAAACAAAGAGAACTCTGTGGGGAAGAGCATTTCTGAGAGCAGGAGGTGCTTGTCTCACAAGACTTGCCTTCTACCTTACATGCATCAGGTACTTGTGAGAATAAATATTTGAAATGGCAAATACTTATTTCTAGTTAGCCTTGTTAGACTGCAAGACTGTGACAAAATATGCATACATCACAAAGACTCCAGGAAGTGGTTATTAAATATTTTCTTATTGTTATCCTTGAGCAGGTAACCAATTAATGAGCTTTTAAAGACTTAGGAAATTTTAAAACACATTTTCTTTTGATTCAACATGGAACACACCATCCCCACCATGTAACTAATTCTAAATGAAAAAAGGGGCAGGAGTGGGGAAGAAGAGGGGGAGTAGGGTCTCCATCGTGTATGTCAGTGTTTCTCCTCTGCTGTTCAGGCAAACACATGCTTTAGAATAATGCAAGACTGATTTTTCTGCTACTCTTTCCTGAAATCTTCAAATTATTTCTTTAATAATTATTTGGTCTATTCAAGCCTTTTCTTTTTTTTTTTTTTATACCAACCTTTTCACTAGTCTGAAAAAGATTCTTCATGACATAATGACTCATCTAACTCTGTGCATCTCTAGCATCTGCTGCTTTTCTGTCTGCTCTGCTAATTGTCTTTACATGCAGTACATGGTCTAGCAACACTAAAATGACGCAAACGTCAATAGTCAGCATTGTGAACTAAGCAGCAATTTAATTATGCTCTGCTGAGGAAGCTTAATTTCTTTGCCCATTTTCTTAGAAGTTTCATTTAAGGTCTAGGAACACATCAGTGCACCTATCAACAATATATATACACCATAGTTTCAAAAGACAAGAACTCTTAAGCTGTCTAGGAATAGCTGGGAGCAGCTTGCTGCTATGTAACTTTAGCAAGCCTCTCCCTTCCTCTACCAGCATGGACAATGTGGATCCTGGAAATATTAGGTGGGGGCCTATTCAGCATCATCAGAGTTGGACAATTTCCCTATATGCTGATCAGGTGGCCTCTCCTGAGGTGCTGTGAATGTGGAGAACCAGAGAACAAGAGCTCAAGGTCCACTCAGCCAGAGTCCAGAACCTAGGGCTCATGAATCCTGATAAAGCTTTAGGGGTGCTTAGCTATGTAAACAATACATTTCTTCTGAGCCTAAGTATCCAAGGATGTGTATATTAGTGCAACAGCAAGACATTTTCACAAGTTGTCATCAAGATATTTTTCTGACTTGCACATATCTCATAGAAATTTAAACATAGGCCAGTAGAATGTTAAAATGAACTGGCACATAGAAATATGCATATAATATGAGGACTGAGTATAAATACCTCAGTAGCAAAAATAATACAGTGTGGTATGTGCGCATGTGTGTGTTCATAAACACAGACGGGATTATACCTTAACACTGTGTACAGAAATATTTCAAGAGGTTTTTAATGACAGTACTAGATACAATAGCTTCAATAAATGAAAATTTTGTTCGTGTAAGTAGGCAGCTATCCTTCTGTCTGCCAACTTTTATAAACACTTACAAAAGAGATGTAAACAACCTTTCAATTATGACAAATCAAGATAACACTAATTTAAGCTGGCTGCAAGATGTAGTCTTGTTACTTTTTTCCCTGGCTTTCTGGGAGTACTTTTGGTTTTGTGACAGATTAGCATCACAAATGAAATTCTTTAGAAGAATTATTGTTAATTAATCTTCCTGAACAGTCCAAATGAGCTGCTGCATGATGAAATAAGACCACAAAATACACAATCTGATGTATCAATAAAGAAAAAAAAAGGCTATACTTTTCTTTCATCTGGCACATGAACTGAACTGTATGTTATGATTATTTTTTATTTAAAAATAAAAAAATAGAAAACAGTTTAAGATATATACTTGGCAGTATGTAATAGATATGTGTATGTTTAATGGAAAATGTGTATGTTTAAGCATTTTTATAAATGCATCTTTTTGTTAATGCTGATAGTGGAACACATTGCTCTCTGTCAAAAGTACGTCTGCTTTAGCAAATTATCAATCCCTGGTCAACAGCTGATTTCACATGTGATGATTCAAGTGAGATATGGATCAAATGTTTTGAAGATCAGCAAATGGGTACTGTCAGAGACATTGTTTAATTACTGCCTCAATTATTTAATAAATTAATTGAAAAAAGTACTTAAAGCCAAGAGAGGTAAACAGAGGTTTTCAGAAAAAAACCCCAACTGGCCAGAGGCTTATGTCTGCTTGTACTGAAGGAAGAAGTGTCTGCTCCGAGCTGCTTAGAAACCCCTAAGAATGAAGAAAGCATTAAGAAAAGTCAGGTCAGCTGTGCCATGGCGTCTTGCATCCTTTCTTTTTCGTTCAAGAAACTCTTCCCAGTCTACCTACCATCTCAATAAAAGTATGTGTTTTGATGAGAAAGTTTGGAACAATTGAGCATGTTTTCTGGTGTTGTGTTAATCTACTGATTAACAGCTCTTATCTCAGTTTTCACAAAGTGCCTTATCTGCATTGCTAAATTTGCAAATTAATATTCTGTAATGTGATCAAAACCCTACCGAATGCCGTAAGTCCAAGTGTTTACAGGTCATGTTAATAGTAAAATTGTAATTACACAAAAAAACCTCTCTCAACTCTCCATTTTCAACTTATATTTTAAAGTTAAGTGGTGTCACCTTGTAGATGCATGTGTTTCCATGCAATGGGTTTAGCATGGGATTCATGACCCTAACTGGTCACTCAGGTATCTTATGTTGGGTAAGGTACTCCCAGGAAGTCCTTGCACCAAGTGGGTTCTTAAGCCATCTGGAAGAGGACTTCTGAAACCACCTTATCTCACAAGCACTTTTTAAAGCAGAGATTACTTTGTGTGGTCCTGTATGCCCTTGTGAGATCATGCCATTAGTATCAATTTCAATTTATAGACCCTCTGAGAAAATCTATACCATTGGATAACGTAGCTCCCAGCTTCACCTGAAGGTCTTGAACCCCAGCTGCCCACATGGCGCAACTGCTCATGTACATTCAGACTCTTCTTTGGGGGACTGAATCATCTGTTTCCTCCAAATCACAGCATAGGTGTGGTTTCAGAGATGGATCTCTCCAGGCATCATGCCCAAAGAGGGGCTTGGGGAGGACTGCACCACGTTCAGCTGCCTCCAGCTCCCTGCTCAGTCTTGTGACGCTGCTCCAGCAAGGCCTGTGTCCCCTCAAACACTCACATAAGCCATCTTGCCATGCCCCACATATCCTCAGCTGAAGTTTAACAGCCCCCACACTGATATGCCACCCTGCTCATATGACGGAAAGTAAGAAAAAACACCTAGAAAAATGATCATACTACAGGAACATCAAATCCCCATGTGGAGAAACAGGGCATTCATATGCCACTTATCCATCACTACACTTAGTCTGCTCTAGAGATTTGCCCCTATGCCGTGGGCACAAGCCCCTCTGTTGCACTAGTGAGGGCAGCAGGGATCTCTCCTTGGATCAGATGCATTTAGCATTGTAGAAGTAGCCTGTAATTGCAGTAGTTCCATGGGAAACTTTGATCTAACAAGCTTCTCACTAAACTGACACAACTCTTGCCTTCCTGCAAAGCAAACTGGTTTTATACATGTATTTCGCAGACAGTGCTTACCTCAACAAAGACCCACCTCACTACACTGGATTTTGCCAGAAATCCTTCTTCTTTCTCTACCAGAAGGGCTTCCTTCTGATAGAGAGCTCACTTGGATGGGTGACTGGGATGAGTCAAGGAATCCAAGCATCCCACTCCGCCCCAAATGAAGGTTTTAGCACCTCCTGCAGGCAACATATTCTGAGATGCTGCTAATGATGATATGAAGCCTGTTACAGCTAGCTGTTCACTCTTGGCAGAGTCCTGGAAGGATGGGCACCAGTACAAAAGCAACTGCACTCCCTTCTTTCCACCCCCACATCCCAGAATTGGGAGAGAGGAAACAGCACCAGAATGCCATGTTCCACATGTCCTTGCATCAGCAGTGACTAGCTGAGGCAGAGACTGATCCCTGATATAAAATAAAAATATTAAAAACAAACTCCATGACTCATGTATTCATGGCAAGGAGTAAGAACCTTTTAGAAATTACTTCACTTGTTTTCTGTGGTCTAAACCAAACCTGACAATATGAATTTTTCCCTGCCTAGACCTCTATGACATTTAAAGTAAGGTTGGTGCATATTCCCCAAGAAAAGGATAAAATAAAAAAAATGTGATTATTTCTGTAAGATCTAAGCAGTTCCTACCTTCTTCTGCTTATTCCCACTCCATGCCCCACTTGTTCCCCATGCAAACATTTCCAATGCAACTGTTTCTTGAGCTGAGATGTAAGATGGATCACTGAAGCAATCCCATTAGAGAAACTCAGGCTTTTCTGGGTGGGAGAGTAGGATTGTTTTTATCCTAGACCATTTCAGCAGCCCTGTTTACAGGCTGGCCATACAAACAATTGCATTCCTGCAAGGAAGGGCAAAGGGTGACAATAAGCAGCTAGGAAGGGCAACATGGAAACAGGAACTTCTTGAGCTGTTTTTCTTTCCACCAGAGCCAGCCAGGTAAGCACCCATGATTTCACTTGTTTTGTGCCAATGATGAGAGTAGTAGGTAGGATCCAAGAAAATGCCTGCATCCCTTAACAACCAACACTACAAGCCCTCATTCTTACATCCATATTCATTTATCCATAATCCATATACATACCTAGGCATAACCAAGCTGGGCATGTGGAAGAAGAGCACCTTGTTAAATTGTTGATTACTTGACTGACACAACTTTTGCCTTCACTTTCATTGTTCCCTTCACAACCCTGAATATGTGGGGCTGCTTCACCTGTGCCTTTGTTACCTACATCTGTCCAAATCCAACATGGATTTCATTCACTTCAAGCAGACTGTCAGGTTTTGAGCTTAAATTCTTTACATATGGCTTATCAGGTATTTTCTCTCACTGTCTGGACAGTGACTCTGACAAATGCAGGGTCAGTAAAAGACTAAAAAAAAGATGGGCTCAGCATTGGACCATTTCTGAAAACATAAAATGGATGCTGGGGTCAACCTGGACTTTGCTTCTGTACCGATTGAACTGCTTCAGATTTGTTTGAGACCAATAACATTAAGTTGATGCAAATCTCTGGCATGCAACTGTTTGCTAAAATGCTACTAGCAGTAGAAAGTATTTTCCTGTGTGAATGAAATTCATGGACAATAAGGATTTTACAGCAACGTAACTGCATTCATACAGTACTGCTGCTTTGTTTATCTTATATTAATTGTAAGCCAACAGTGATAAAATGCAATTCAGTATTCACAAGTTTGACACCCATTAAACTGCCTTTTTTTTCTCACTTTTTTTTCCTCTCACATTTTTGCCCAGTTTGCTTTATTGTTGGGTAACTGTTTGGACTAAGTATGTATTTAGCAATTTTTTTTTGTCCCTTTGACTTAATATGATTCTCCCTCTTGATCTGAATGAAGGACTGACAAGAGAGTCAAGAAAATATGTTCTACTTATCTAACAAATGCTTTTTATAGGAAACTGTTCTGCTTTACTTGCTAAAGCTGTTTACGTTTTTTGATTGCCCCAGTAATAATGTGTTTGGTATTGAGAACAGAAGGTAGTTTTTCCCCCAGAGTGCTCAAAGACATCTTCTGCAGCCAGAATCCCCACTCCCATCACCTGCATCAGGTGCAGGTTAACCCTGATGGGACTCAGGTGATACTCCCTTCCCTTTTCTTGGCCGTGGCTGCTCCCTCTGCTGCCAGACTGCCACCAAGCATCATGTCTGTTTGGCAGCTGCCACTGTAACCTCCGGAAGCTCCCTGGCTCATTCCAGCTGGGCACTGAGGCACTGTCCCCACCAGTGTGTTCGCAGTGCTTGAGCTGGTGTGTGGTTATGCTGCGGGATACAGAAGGTTGTTTGGGTCCTTTGCTAGTGAAGGTGTCCTTGCTTTCCCTTAGGACGGGGCTTAGTCCAAAGTGGTCCTACTGGTTGCTCTGCATCTAGAGAACTTCACTTAGCTTCTGAGGACAAAACACAGAGTGACATCAATGCTCTTTGGCTTTTTCTGTTGACAAGTTCTCTACCCGTTTCTTTCCCTACTCTTTGACATGCAATCATCAGCAAACTTCCTAGGAAGTTTACTGCCTCTTTGGAGGCAGAAGGTTTCTGCAGCACAGGTGCAGGAAAGAGGCTGTTGTCCTTCTTGAGCCCACTAGACCACTCCAATGTCTGAGGATACCAGGTACAACAGTACAAAAACTGTTGTGAAGCCTGTATCTTACCAAAGTCTGTTTCTTTTCTGGTTCTTCATTCCATCTATCACCTTCCTCAGTGGGCTTCAGACAGACTCAAATATGGCTGAGGTTGGGAAGGACCTCTGTGGGTGATCTGTCCAATCCCCCTGCTGAAGCAGAGACCTTGTCCAGACAGGTTTTGAATATCTCCAAGGATGGAGATGCTACAACCTCTGGGAATCCTGTCAGTGCTCGGTCACCCTCACATTGAAAAAGTGTTTCCTGATGTTCAGAGGGACCTCCCAAGTGTCAGCTTGTGCCCACTGCCTCTGGTCCTGTCACGAGGCACCACTGAGAAGGGCCTGGCTCTGTCCTCTTTGCACCCTCCCTTCCGGTCTTAATATACATTGATGAGCTCCCGCTGAGCCTTCCCTTCTCCAAGCTAAACAGTCCCAGCTCTCTTAGCCTGTCCTCATAGGAGAGATACTCCAGTTCCTTCATCATCTTTGGAGCCCATTCCTAAGGTCTCTCCAGTATTTCCATGGCTCTACTGCACTGAGACCTCTGGCAGTCCCTTCCAAATTATTTGCAAGGTTTAGAAGTCCTCTCTGCTATTTTTCTGCATATTTAATATGGTCTCTGACCATATTAAAACTGTCTACTTTTTCTTGATTTTTGAAAAAAGTTAAGGTTCATTTAAAAAAAATTACTAGTATCCAGCACTTCATTTTATTTATTAATATTATTTTTTTTTAATTCCCGTGTCCTTCCATGCTCTCAGCATCACCTTTTCCAATACAATTCTCATTTCCAACTGAGTGATTTGATCTTTGCTTTAAGATAATTTTTCATCTGTTGCTTATTTGGCTTTATTTCTTCTTGACCAGGTTTCACAGCTTCAGATTCTGTGTTGGCAGTTTCTTGGACAGTTTTCCTTTCCCGTTGACCAGATATAATCTCTGCCAGTATGGATGCTAACTCTTCTGTTGCTGGCCAAGCGAGAATCAATCATGCTGGATCTTCCTAATATAAATCTACACTTAATAGAAATGTAATTCTCTTGGGAATTAATATCTACCCTAACATAAATTTTGTCACATTTTTGAATAATTATGAATATTAATTAATTATTCTGTCCCACTTACATGCATGTTTGCAAATAGATGGCTATCAGGATAATTAAAATAGCAAGACAAGAGTAGCAAAATGGCTTCAGACTAGCAGCTATTTAAATATATATATTTAAGAATACTGCTTCTGCCTGTGTTTCTCAGGACAGGTCGTTGTTCAGCTCCATACGCATGTGGACCTACTTTCCAGCTATTCTTGTTTCACATCTGTA
Source organism: Cephalopterus ornatus (assembly GCA_013396775.1). Classification (NCBI taxonomy): domain Eukaryota; kingdom Metazoa; phylum Chordata; class Aves; order Passeriformes; family Cotingidae; genus Cephalopterus; species Cephalopterus ornatus. Next base: position 251,446 of record VZRE01015113.1, on the reverse strand, counting down.
TTGCAGAATCACTGTAGAGCCACAGGCATGTTGAACCCCATTGTCCTCTAGACCATTCAAGCTTAGCACAAATGCACGATCTAGCAACGAGAGCTTTCACTCAGCCAATTCTGCGTGCCCAGAAGTTCAGCTCAGCTTTTTCATCCTGAACAATGGGGAAGCAAGGGGGATAGCCTAATATTTTATCTTCTGTTTTGCCTACGTAGTCTTTGTCCACCAGCGTTTTGCAGCATTAAAGGCAAACCTCTTTCATGCAATAGCTTTCTAAAAACCTTCCTCCTCTAGACAAGGCAATGATGAGTTAGAGTCAGTTTGCTGCTATCTTGATCTCCTTTTCAAATGAACACACCTTTTCTATCGTCTATATAACTTGTTCTGCTCTTTCTGTGTCTTCCCACACCATGGCACAATTTCTGGGTTGAGTATAGGACAAAATTCTGAAAATTTATTCTGCTGCTGCCTTATCTCCCAAGGATCCCCCGTCTCCCAAGGAATCCCCTCATCCCTTTGAGATTTGCTTGTACTTTTTTCACCGCTCCTAGTCAAACAAGTTATTGAAATGTTTTTGTTTGTTTTTTGCTGTTTCCCTCCCTCGCCTTCAGTCGATGTTTGTAAAGCATTTAACACTACACCAGGCGGGTTAATTTACTGCACTGGTAAAACAGGCTATTTGGAGTGTCTTGCAACACTGACATGTTTTCAGCTTGAAAATCAGATGTCTCCATCCCAAAGGAAAAAATTCTTGCCAAAGCTTTGTTTATATCGATGCCAGGTGCAATCTGGCCCAACAGTGGTAATGACATATGAACACTAAACAGTTTGTAAAAAACATGCTTCAAAATGAAATCTGAATCCTGTCTGTAAAGACCCAGGTAAGAGTCTTAGTAGGAATTTGCCTGGTGCAGGAAAGTATTTCTTTGTAGAAACATTAATTTGGCTTCTGGGCTCCCTTTAGTGTTATTAGTGGCTTCTGATTTCATTTTTTTTCATTACAGTTTGTTTTTCTTTTGCTTCTGGTAGAGTTTTCAAAGTCCCAGGTTTATTGTGTAGAAATATTTTAACAAAAATTACTGCAATTACTGTATTTGATATTTTATTTTGTACATGGCTCTTGCACGTGTGCTTAACAAAATAAACCTTCTCTTTTTTTTTGCCTCACAGAGAGCAACACTGATTTGGTGAAAATTAGAAATACCACAATGCAAAGCACACTGCAGCACCACTTGAAAGGGAATTGTCAGAATTGAATTACATCTTCTTCTTCTTAAACAAGTTCAAAATAGGCTTTCATACCTAGAAGAGATTTTTTTGGTTACTGAAAAGTTAAACCTATGTAAGAGTCATGACCCTTAGATTAAGGAACTCCCTGCCCATAATGTGAAAGCATCAGAAACCCTGTCAGGCTGCAACTTGCATATGTTTGTTTGAGGTCTGTGATGGTCACATTCCCTTGCAAACTTAGTCAGATAAAACTGTAGAAAATAGCAGCAGGTTGACGCACTGAGGGGTTTTTAAAATGTGCCCAGATTTTGTTTGCAAATCTGTATTAAATTGACACTCCCAGTAAATCAGCGGCCATTTAAATGAAGATTTAGCCCTTAAAAATCAGTGACATTTACATAGTGATCAGATTCTTCTCTCTTCAGAGGGTCAATAAGTTAAAGCCAAATGCTCATTGCTGCTATTGAGTACATGTGCTGCAGTAAGGAAGGTGCGCAGTGTGATCTACATATCATATAGGCATAGAGCCAATCACTTCCTCAAAGAGTAAACCAAATGCAAGCACGAGAACAATGGCAATAGGAGACTATTTGACAAAAAGCTATTCATGTGGGAACCCATCACCTCACAACATACCTAAGTGTAAGCCAGTGGCTTTGGGTTTTGCCTTGAGAAGAACTTTGAGGGGAATTTTCAGGATGCTTTTCCCATGTGTTTGAAGTAAAATCAGGAGATCAGTATGCCTTTAAAATGAGAGAAAAAACTGCTTAATGCTTTAACTCAAACTTCACAAATCATGACTCTTGAATCAGTGCCTCAGCAGAAAAGGAGAGATTCAGATTTGCAGATGGCAAGTTGCTTGCTGCAATCTGAAAGGGTCTATACTATAATGGCAAAAAACATGACTATATACACTTTCTTCCTCTGTCCATCTGCCACTGTTATAGTCTAGTGTGGGGTTGATTTTATTTAAATTTGGACTGTTTGCAGGCTGATTTCTCATTTCTGCAGTCATTAGGTTTGTCACAAAAAGAGTAAATAGATTTAAAAAAACCCCCAACAACTGCTGCCTTCGTGCTGTGTGACTTAAACAGTGAATAGACTGCTGCAATAGACTTCTGCTGAAGAAATCTGCATACATCTGCTGCTGGTCTGCATGGTATCTCATTCACTGACTGTGTATATATACATGGAGTACATAAGTGTATACATGGAGGGAATATTTGGGTATCTTCTCAATGCTTGCAAGTATTTTCTGAAACAGAAGATGCAGAATAGTGGTAATGACCAGACAGATCAAGAAAAACAGAAGAGAAATACATTAATAATAGAAAACGAGTAATGCAAATGGATATTTAATTTATTAATATTTAAAGGTCATAGGACGAGTCATCTTGTTTTACTTACTTATTCTTCTTCTTCATCCAGGGAAATCATACAGTAGTTTGCCCTGCAAACTAGTTTCCCCCACACTCATTTTGTAGGAAAAAATGTCAGTGGACAGTGGTATGAATTTATCAAGACACAGGGACATTGGAAACCTGTCAGGAACCATGGCTGCAAACATCAGATCACTCTCCTTTCCCCTGACCCAAGATTTGCCAAGAACAGGACACACAGATGGATTTTTGATTGTTTGTTTTTCAGAAGGAGTGGATTTGTCTAAAAGAAGCCTTTGTGCCTTCTGCCATCAAACCCTCCTTGTTGCAGGGACCAGTTGGTGGACCTACCTCCTGGAGCAGTGGTCCTTATGGACAAATCCTCCCAGCCCAGGCTGGTCCCCCATGCTTTCTTCATGCCCTTGGGCTCCCAGTGGCACAGGTGCACCAAGGAGTTGTCCCCACCGCTCTGCAGAGTCACCCCCCAGCACAACCCGCTCCCCAGAAGGCAAGCTGGCGTCTGCAGGGAACAGAAACAACTGGCTAAAGCTGCCAGCTCTGCCAGGTTGATGGCAAAGGAATAACAGCAAATAATGGAAATTGGCTCCTTAACACGTTATGATTTTTTTAAATGGTCTGTGATATTAAAGGGTGCATATAGCTGTTTTAGGGCTTGTAGGTCATTAGCTCACGGGCTCTGAAAAAGTAATATCTGAAGACAGACTTTTAAAGGGTTCACTTTAAATAGCTTATTCTGTAAAAATGAAAAAATATCAAACTAAAATTATTGCAAAACACTGATATCCCTTTCTTTTGCACTGCACAAGGGGTATCAGTGGGCAAGCTGGAAACTCAAGCCCATCGGGACAGTAAATATTTTGGATCTGTGTTTTTGGAAGATGGAAGAAAACAAAGCAGCTGCCAATAAGGTTTCATCCTGCTCTGAGTCCCATGGCAACTCCAATAGTGAAAAGGGAAGATGAGTTTGGCCCATTGCTTGGCAGTACCTTGTAAGGTATACATCTAGATATAAGTCATCTGCTTTGACTAAATACTATTGAAATTTAGTCACATTTTGGTGACTTTTTTTAAAAATTCTTTTTTTCCTTTTAAATTTAAAAGGAACTTCAACTTTGTTATAGTTTGCATTCAATATTTGTCCTCCCTCAAGACAGTATTGATATAATTTGGCATGCATGTTGTTCTAAAGTCGCTGGAAACAGCGGTAAAGAGTTCTGAAGAACATTATTTGCTGTGGATTTGAAAATTTATAAACATATTAGAAAATGAATAGGCAGGACACATTTTTTTGCACAGTTCTGAAATTAGGATTTTTGTCTAAAGCTGATGTAAAAAATAAATGTGTTTTAAGCTATGTAAGGCTTAACTATCCAGGATCTTTGTCACTTATTCCATGTCAAGTGGGTACAGACTGTGGTGATTCTGATAAGGAGGCTTTTCACATCCATTTCTACAAAGTAGTAACCCAAGACGCAGAGGGGGGTGAAGAACAAGGGTCATATTTATAATCTGGAATGCTGCAAAATGTATCTCTTCGAGTTTTCAGCTAAACTGAGATATTTATCTTAACAAGATCTAATTAGACCTCATTTCCATAACATATCAATTATTTTCCTCATTAGAGTAGCTAATGCCATGTTCGGATATCATGGCAATCGAGCTTGTGATTTCTGGAAAAACTGGTTAGAAAGCTTAGTATTAAGTGTGTTTCCAACTGTGAAATTTATCCTTCTGAGCAATGCCTCCCAGTTTACTCACTTTGTTCCAGGATTCTCTGCAGCATATGGCCACTGGAACCCATTAAATAACACAAAGTAAGACAAAGTCAGCGATGAGTCAAAAATAGCTGCACTAGTGAATCGCCTTTCAAAATTCTGTCTCTAACAAGAAAAATAATGAAGAATAAGACATGCAATTAGAAGAAATTAAGGTCAATTTTCAAGCCGGGTTGCATACATGATGGTTTCAAAATCCATGTTAGGCACCTCAAATAAAAGCAGTCTGATTGAACACCTGCAGCTCTTGGCAATGCAGTTGTGTATATAAGGCAGACAGGCAATTCTTGTACACTGAGGCTTTACCTCTCGATTTTATTTCCCCTATTACCTAAAACTCCTAAAACTCCAGGTCCTAATCACTAGGTTTGACACATTTCTTTTTTCTCCTAAGGAAGATACGCAGTGCCATATGCCATATGCGTGCCATACACTTGTTGGACAAATCCCATTTGTTCAGCGTGAGAGTGAAGGCACTTATTTTTATTTCAGGAGCTTGTTGCAATGTATCTGGCCAAATCCGTTGTCACAATATACTTGGATTCCTTGCATCCAGCCTGAGTCATCTTAGAAGTTAGGTGTCTGCTCTAAGGATTTTGCTAGAGCTTTTTTACAGTCAATAGTGAGAGGTCAGTATATCTGGAAGGAGATTTATCTTCTCCTAGAGCGGCTGCCTAAGACATAGACATTATTTGTTATTTGGAGGCACCCAGCTCCATTGCCTGAAGCACCTTCTTCCTAAAGAGCTAAGCCAAGCTGAGTCTCACTTCAGTGTTTTCCAGGCTGGCGTCTCCTATTCCAGATGAGACACACAACGTTTAGCTGATATGAAAGGTCTAACTAGAGACCCCTGCTGCTGTAAGAATATTGCACTAACAGTGGATCTGAGCTCAATGTATGGTTATACCGACATGCTGCATGGCTGAGAGCAAGGACATGCTTCCATTCACAGCTATACCTTAACCAAACACTAGTCAACTACATTTGTTTCCCCTCATTTAAAATACATCTAGTGCTCTGAATGAGTGCATCTTGAATGAGACACAGGAAACATGCAAGTTTCTGAACAAAAGGAATTCTTCACTTGGTGCATTTTCATAGAATCACAGAATGGTTTTGAAACTTTGTAGTTATTATTATTTCATTAATTTTGTATCAAACTCCCTTCATTCACAAATAAATATGCTTCATCTGGCCATCCAAAAAACATATTCAAACAAAATATCCCAGGAAATCAACAACTGTGCTCTTCTGATCTGCATTATGAACAATAAAAATTTACCCAAGAATCCACAGGCTGTACATACTGTCCCCTTATACCTAAGCATGTCTATGAATTTAATGGGCATATTCAGGTATCATGCAGATCGGAATCCAGCCACATAACTCCTAATTGATTTGAAATTATATGGATGGTAACGGTGCCAGAAGACAATTTAGTGTGCTCTTTCATACTGAGCTGAAGTTGTTTGGTTTTCTTAAAAGAAATAAAACTGATAATTGTCACTACAGTAAGTAAATATGTCTGAATACATGCAGAAAGCAGATCTATTGGGTAAGAAGGTTACAGAATCTCATTTTGTGGTCCATCTGCTCCCTCTTTGCTTCCCAAGCCAACAGACACTAATCTGGGATGAAGAAACTGACAGGACATGGGGGAGGAGTAGACGGTCATGATTCCGGCTTGTTTCAGCTTTTTGATATATGTGCTCATGCCATTGTGATATAATAGAAGGAAAATAATGTAGTGAAGTCAGGAGGACAATTCAAACAATTATGAATTGCAGCAGCATTTTACTGTTCCAGACTTTCTCACAATTTCAGTGCAATTTACATATTTTACCACTGAGATACAGGCACTCAAAATTAATGTTTGGGGGAAAAAGATGCATTCCTGGACAATATTGTTAAGCAGATCATAAGCTGAAATGAACAGTAAAATAATCAGATTGAGCTAAAAAAAGTGTCCAGGGTACTCCTGCTGGATTTTTTTTCTGATTGGCATCTACGCTGATGGTCCTGGAGAAAATGTGAACATCACTGTATTAAAAATTTCTAGCAACCCTAACATAAAAAGCCCCAAACAAAAGCAGTGCAAAAGCATAAGAATTAAAAAAGAGATAAGGAAAAGAAACAAAATTCAAAGCCACAGACCAGCAGTGATAAAGACAAAGCTGAAGTGGCAGTGTGGCAAATGAGGGATGGCAAATGAGAAAGGGATGTGCTATGTGACTGTCCAGTAATAAAAAAAACAGCCAATGGAGCTGTATTGTGTCACCTCCACCTCTGCGCAGCTCAGCAACAACAGCACTGACAGACTTTATTTCCAGTTCTGATCACTTTGTCATCAGGAAGATAATAATAAATAATAAATAAATTCCTAAGGGGCAAAGTAAAAAAGAGATTAAAACAGATAAATACATATTTTTTGGTTTAACTACAATCAAGACGCAAGACATGTACAAATAATTTCAGCATGTGAACACTTCATTAGAAGTGGTAAGTTCTTGAACATAGTAAAAGAGAAGCATCACTAGCATTTTGGTTAAGTACTATGAAGAAGTTATAAAAATCAAAGCTGTTTTCAGTGGGGAAGTGTGCCTAATGATTAAAGCACCTAATCCAAAATTTGAAAACAATTTCAACCACAGGATGTGAGGCGCTGACACAGAATAAGGTTCCTCTGCCAAGTGAAGGCTGTTCATAGTTTCTAGAAGGGTAACTGTGGCCCAGATAGTGGCTGTGGATGTGCATAAAAATGACTGGACTTCCCTCAACTAACCATGGATTTATCATGGATTCCTTCTTATCCCCTTCCCATTCCCAGTCCTCCAAAGGCACCTGGTTGTCCCCTGGATATGTGCAGAGTCACGATGATTCATGAAGAAGTTGGCTTAACTTTGATGCTTTTTTGCTCACTACAAAACACCTGCACCGACTGAATTGCTCCCCAGACCACACCAAACAGTAGCACAGTGCTGCTGGTCACCAGTGTCGGTGCTGAGCTGATGGCCCCCAACCAAACACAAGGATTTGGTCGTGGCACTGAATGCACTGGTGTTGTCAAGGCAGTGGCCACGCAGGGGCAAGAAAGGAGAGCTCTGGACATCACCATGCATATGCCACGCGGATACTTTAGGACACTGGAGGACTAGACAGTCAAGGGAAAGCTCTGAGCTAAAACTACGACACGGTCAATGGCAATGACAGAAATTCAAGATCAGCTGTACAGGAAACTTTCCCTCATCCAAAGAAGGACACAGAAACAACTGTAAATGTGACAGGAGATTCCCCGGAGAAGCCATTGCTCCTTTGGCCAAGCACAACTCAGTGCTTTCCATAAAAGGTTAATGATGATGGAGAAGAGATGACTGTAGGGAACCTCTTTGAAGCATTGGTTTCCAAAGATATCCGTAAAGTGGCTTGACTTCCATGTCCCTCAGTGTGCAAGCAATGTTTGGAGGCTCTTTGTTTCATGTTTTTTTCTGGGCATGCTGAGAAGTACTGGGCAAAAGGGTAACTTTTTGCAGCTCCATTCTGTCTCACACACATATACACACCTACATAGCTGCCTCAGTCTTGCATATCCCAAACAGCCCAGGCCCTGACACAGGGTCTAAGCTTTCCATGGCCTTTCTCTGTGTGGGCTTGAGCTCTCTAGGATTAATGGCCATGAATCACAAGGTATTGATTTTTTGAGAGTCAGGAATTTCATACAGCAAAGCCCATACATAATTACAGATCTTCCTCTGAACTTCATCAAATGTATTGGAATTTATAAAAATCAAACTTGGGCTTGAGATAACAAAAGGGATTCCCAGCACAGCAAGCTTTGTTAGACAAACCTGCCCAGAACTTTTTTCTTATGGTTTTATGTACTGCAGGCACAGTATGCAATCACAGAATAAGGGTATGGTTGGTATGAGCAAAGATGTGCATTCATCAGCCTAGAATAGCATAGGTCCAAGTCACATCCTTCAGTCTGTGTGGTGCCTTCAAATGGTCAGAGTGATCACCAAAAAGGCAATCTAAGCTCCTCCTCACTCTCTTGTATTTTGGAAGCTGGTCTTGATGCATTCATCTTTCACCGAATCTGTCAAAAATTCTCTGTTCCCAGGAGTAAGAAGAAAATAACTTTCCTCTTCTACCTACAATTGGATCAGGGATCCTTGTAACAAGAGGCAGTCTCTTTGTGTTTAATAGTCCTAGACTGGATTATTTTATGAATATACTCTGTTTCTTTTTGACTGATGTTCATTTCCACACTATTGAGATGGAAAAGAGCCTAACTATACATTGTGTGAAACAGAGCTGCTTTTCAATTTGCTTGGAACATGCCACTTGATAATTTTTCTTGTTTGAAGCATATTGGCATCTGCAGCCAAAGGCAGACAACTCAAGGACACAGCTGGTCCTACAGGCTCTGGAGAAACCCTGGGAACAAAACCAGGGCTGCAGAGTTGAGAGAAGACTCCACAGAGTGAACATGCAAAATCAGAGTTGGCAGAGAAAACCACCATGAGTATGGAACTCAGCCAGGCTTCAGTGAGTACCTCGGTGGAAAATGTAAGGGGCTTTGTCCAGAACATGATTAGCAGAGGTCAGCTAATGAATAATACAGTAACAACACTTTCACCTCCTCTAAATCCCATGTCCAGCCTTTAGATCCCATCTCTTGATGCAACTGAAAGGCACCATGCAAGCAAAGACCGCTTTGACAACCCACGTGTCCACCAGCTGTGGGAAAAGAGGGCCAAGAACTTTGCTGGCTTTCACTTTGCAGCCCCAAACACTTCGTAGTGTAGCACAGAAGGCTACGCAATCACCAGCTTTCAGGTGGCTGTGGCAGTGGTTTTGTTTCTGGTTTGCAAGGGGATTCATCAGCTATGAACATGGTTCTTCTCATCCAGGAGCTCTTGCTCTGCTGCTGAGCCTTCACTGTGCTGCTGCTGGACTGCTTGTCCTTTCCACCTCCTGCAACACAGACACTGGAGTGCTCTGTAAGCCCAGATCCACCGGCACCCTGACATTCCCTGTGCATGGTCTGGATGTCACAGGAGATAGAACATGAGAGTGGAGACTCTCAGCACAGCTCTGATAACCCTTGTAGGGTCTTTGCTGTCTCCTGACACATGCTTCCGTGTTGTGTGAGCTGCTGAAAAGCAAAGGGCATCGTGGAAATGGCATGGAGTTTCTGTGGCAGGTTATTTGATGTGGTGTCCAGTGCCCCACACTGCAGGAGGTGGGAAAGCCAAATGTGACAGGGCAGGGGATGCCGTGTGCCAGACCCATGTCCCACATGGGCAAGAACAGTGTCCCACATGCCCCGCCTTGCTCAGCGGAGGTATCTGATTCTGAGCCACATCCACTGACTCAGCAGTGCATCAGATCGTGCAGCATCAGCCTGGAACTGACTGGCTGGGGAAAGAGCTGGCTACTGGAGTGGTGAGACCTGACAGGTGGCACACAGATGGAAGGAAACTAAACCTCTGTCATCTGCTTCTATTTGATTCACTGCAAATTCCTTTCTGGGGAAGGAAAAAAAAAATCATGTTTTGTTCTAGAATGAAGATCTGGGTTTGGAAGACCATGAAATACTTCAGTTCCTACAAGGACTTAAAGACTAAGCAAAATCAAAAGCTCTGGAGAAATCAATATTCTACCTCTCTGCACACCCATTTTGGGATCCCACCTTTCTCCACAGCCAAACATTAGGTGAAACCACAACTTGTGGCTCTTCTTCTACCTTCACTCAGCCACTTACTAATTCATAACTTGGTTCAAATACAGGTATCTGTCCTGAAAACAGTATCCATGACTTTTAATATCCAGGCAAGTCAAAGCATTGCAAGGATTTACTGCTCATGGTAAACTGCCTCTTAAGAAGGACGCAATGCCAGCCAAAAATAACATAGGTAGGTAGGTTCAAGGAGCCCAACTGGGCAGACCTAGAAGGAACTGCTGCCAACCATACATGTAATAGAAACTACTTGTTGTTGTAAAATGCACCCTGAACACAATTATAAACAGAATTGACATGAAAATATGGATGTTCAGATGAATGAATTAAAATCAACAATAATTTTGACTGGTTCATGAAAAATGCAATTGATTTTTTTTTTCTGCAGATAGAACAGAATACACAGTTTTAAAGGAGAACCCAAATATATTATATTTAGCAACAGCCAAATTTAAGAGATTTAAATGGAGCTTTACATAGGTGTTGGTTAAGAACCCAGCCCCCTTGATTCCAGACCACTCAGGGGCTAGTGCTGTCCTCTGCCCATCTCTGGACTCCCACCCTTTGCACCAAAATAACATTTGCTTACTAATGGCTCTTTCTCCAAAAGGTGTAAATGGGCTCTTGTTTGAGCTCGTCACAGATTCAGCTATATTCTTTTATCTTCAGTAATCTGGAGATTTTTTTTCCCTGCAGATAGTTTCTGTGTTCCACTCACTGCTATTTGCTAGAGAAAGACTCTTGGGCTTTTTGCCCTTTGTATTTCCTCTCTTCTTTCATGTGGAGAAGACTGCCAACGTGGGATTTGCAAACTGCTGCCAATATGGGATTTGTGCTGCTGCGGCTGCCAATCTTTAATTTAGCATATGTATAAAGCTAATTTTTGGACACGATGCTAGTGCCTGGCATCTCTGCAGGAGTCAGCCAGGTTGTAATGTTTGTATTGTGCTGTGCTATAAAAAACAATAAAAAGAAAATATAAAGGAAAAAGCCTTTTATCCCTAGCTTTATAGCTACAGATATGGTCTAAATACTTGTATTCTCCCTCTGCATCTAAAATCTGCTTTCTCCTTTCTGTGTCGTAGCCCTTTCTTTTAGATTTGCAGTTTGTGTTGCCTGTAGTAGGAGCCAATGATAGGCTTCTGCTCCCTACTGAGCATATCTTCATATTAAAATGTATAAATTCAACTCTTTAGAGGGAGAAAAAAGGACTAGTTTCCCTTTAATTATATTTAAAATAAACAGTCACATGCGCAAAGTAATACTTTGTCCTTTTAAAAAATACTTTAATATAGAGAGTCAGAGTAAAAAATATAATCATTCAGGAAACATCTTTCTTATAGAAAACATAAGCTTGACTACCCTTCTTTGGCAAGGACATCTATCTACAGTTTCGGAGGATGTTCCTGCAGTGAATTCTCTAAAATATGGCGGTGCCATTCTGGCCGCTGCGTGGGAGCGGGTGAGAGCCAAACTCCAGCCCCAGGAGCCCTCATTTGGAGGACCCCATACAGCCCCAGGGAACTCCTTGGCCGTGCCTGGGAGCAGGCAAAGCGGAAAGCTGCTGGGGAGGCCAGCGCTACCCGAGGTGGGTAGAGGGAAGCAGCTTTATGCTGCCCCATGATGGTGGCTACAGCAGGGCAAAGGTTATAATAGGGTGGCACATTTCCCAGTGATTCTAGATGGATTTATAGATGGATTTATAGGAAGAGAAGGATTCCTAGGAAGAGACAGTTCACAGTTCTTCCTTGCAGAAGGAATTTTCTAAACCTTTACCCAAACCAGCCCTTGTACTCAAAGAGTGGATGTTCACTAGAAGTGCAGCATGAAGTAAATTCCAGAGAATGGGCTGTGTTTTGGAAGAGCATGGCAGACCACAACAGTGGCAAACTGAGCTAATGATTTAAAGGAGGACCCACTGACTGTATCCAGTTTCAGCATGTTTCCCCAAACGCAGGGGGAAAAAATCATCAGGCAAACACAGAGAAATATGAGGGTTTTGTACATTTGCTTTTTACAAATATTTAGTATATCCACAGGCTGCAGAATCTATTTTGATTTTTTTACTTGCCAACAGAGATTTTTGCTATTTCTGCTTCCATGATAGATATCAGATGAAGGAAAAGGACACCACACCATTCTGACATAATTTTTGCATTTTAATTATTGTGATTTAAATTACCACATCTACAGAAGACCACAATATAGTATTCACTACTCAGTAATAGAAGGTAGTTTTTCCACATGGCTAGACTAGTATTTTCTAAGAAGGAGATCTGCTAGCTTGCCTACTTTCACAGCGGCAGTGCCATGTGCCGTAATGAGACAGGATTATTGTCGCAACTGCTCTTGAAGGCCTCTCTCCACAGGCAGCCAAAGAATGACTGAGTCATGCAGGTGATGCATTCGCTGTAACGAGACAGACAAACCCCCAAAACTCACATCCAGAACAATCCCTCATGTATCCGCACCTCTGGCTGAGGGTATGGGGGGGTGAGAACAAAACCACTGATGCTGGGAAAAAACAAATAAAACCTAATTATGTTAAATAAATAAATAAAGGGGGGGGTGTGTTTCTAATGTTAATATACCCTGCACAGTCATGCAGAAAACCCGGAGTTTGATTTCTAATCCCAGCCTCTCGTTCCCCTGGCTGGCAGGAAGCATGCATGGGGTGGAAGGAGGTGCCGTGCATCACTCAGCAGCAGCCCCTCCAGCTGCCTAATGAAAGAGCCTGACAGGCTCTTACAGGAGACCCATCCAGCCCGCCTTGGCTGGGAGGATGATGGCCTTGGCAAGGAGCACTGCGCCACAGGAGGGGATTTCTTCTCCGGCTTTCTAAACTACATCCTTGAGGCCGTGTGTTGCTGCCAACTTCTTCTGCCCAATGCAGGACTGTCTAGGACTCCCTCTGGGGCTCATCCGCCGGTTGGAGAAGCTGTTATTGAGAAACAGAGGATACCCTCTCGCAGACCACTCCGAGCCTGGACCACCCTTGCTGAGCTTCCTGCACCTGCTCGCTGGGAGACCGAACATCGAGACTGGGAATGGTCGCAAAAACAGCACCATTGATAGGAAGCATAAGTGCCAAACAATTATTTATCTTGCACTAGGAGTTTGTAAGGCGGGTATTGTGAGGAGTCCTCTGTTAGTTAGAAATCAGCTCTATTCCCAGAGCACTGGTGCATCAGAAAACCCTACTGACAGGCACCTCAGAAATACAGAAAGGATTAGCACTCTGAATGCCAGGATGGTGTCACCAATGTTGTGCTCACATAAGCAGCTGTGCTCTGAGCCCCCCATTCTCTTCCATCAGGGGGCCAGTATGAGGAAATGTTTACAGTGTCAACTGTAAACGGCAAACAGGGGACAAACATGGGACAAATACTATTTTATAGACCTCTGCAAAGTACTGGGAAAAGGTGACGGGATTTCTGAATCTTTTTGCAAACTCTTCTCCTGGGCAGCAGGCTGGAAGCGCTGGTGACTGCTCTGGGGAGTTATTCCTTGCGACTAAGGTCTCATTTCCACTGTGATTACCTGCTGTGGTTTGGATCAGTCATTTGATTTCACAGCACACAGGGCTGCCCTCTGCTATGAGCCAGTGGCAGCTGAAGCAAAGCAAGCAGTTAAGGAAGCTTCAGGCTTGTCTACCAGGATAAAACCTACCACAGGTTTTGTTTCACTTGTGCCTGGTCCTTTTCTTCTGATTAAATCCCATGATTTATTAGGTTTGCCTGATTCAGGCAGAGTCCAGGCACCATTTTCCCTAATAAGGTATCACAGAAGCTCATGCAAGTACTGTTGATCCCCAAGACAAAGATATTATTCCTGGACTGAAAGCACAGGCCAGTGTTTCTGTCTGACCAACCACTGGTGACTTTGCTAAACCTGCCAGAAAAAGGGCTGCTACCAAGTCTTGTTGCTGTCAGAGATTTAAGATCTTTGACAGCGCCAACCAGGTATAAATCTGAACCAAGGGACGGTACTTACACTGCATGCTGCATAACGAAACCTATTCAGAAACCTACACAAAACCCAATCCAACCAAAACAAGAACAAAGAGCTTTTCGGGAGGTCTTGGTATGACCTCATCACTGACCTGCTGATTCACCATTTAGTTAGGCAAAGGATTCATATGACACTAGTCTTTCCCAATCATGTGAGAAGGGTACCAAATAAAATGGAGTCACTGGTGTGAAACATGAAATTATCCTCTCACATTTCATCTGTCAATTATTTCACATCAGCAGTCAAGGAAAACAGATGTAATGAACAGCTCATCATTCAAAACACTCACCCACTAAACCCAATTCCCTAGCTAAATATATTCAGGGGAAGATCAGCAATGGTTGGATTTACACATGGTATGACTTGAGTTCACTGGCCTGTTTTCCGTGTTGGATGACGCCAACCCAGCTGTGCCCCACACCTCTGAGGGTCCAGACAGCTGCCCATCCCAGCATATGACCCCTCACCATACAATGCCATGTTCCTGAATAGAAGCGCAATGCCTTAACATCACGTACTTGGTATCCTGGGCATCCACCTCTCCTGGTGTACCAGTGCTCAAAAAAACCCTACCTGTGCAGGGCAATAAAATAAGGACAATAAAATAGCCAGGATAGCAGACAGTCACCACTGTGTGCAAGGTAGATCACAATCAACAGTGAAAGTGAGGGCACATCAAACATGAAGACTACAGTTTCACTTCAAAAAGACTGATGTTCCCTAAAACAAACCGTAGTTAAGAGATAGGCAGACATCCCAAATTTTTCCATCTATTTTCTTCAAGTCTTTGCTCTTGACAACCTTTGTTGTCCTACCCATGTCTGACTTCAGGACTACCAAAGCCTGAACACTGCCGACTGTATCTCAGTGTAAGAAATACCTTAAAACTGCACAAATGAGATAAATATCACTCCAGATTGCTATTTAAAAATGTGTTACTATGACTAATGGGAGAAGAAAAAAGAGTGTTTTTTATTTGTCATAATATGGCATACACCTCTATAACACAGCCATTAAATCCAGACTTTTCACATATAGCCCTTTGCTGACGTAAATATTAGAAATGGATGATATATGGTCAATGGAGTACTGCTGAAGCACAGGCAGTCACACAAGAGTGATGTTTCCCACCTAATCGCACAAACACGCCAACAAACTGCAGCACCTCGGTGGTCTGGTTCCTCACTGATATTTCAGTTGTTCAGCTGCCGCAGCCACAGACGCAGCGAATTTTGAATTAAACACTACTGCTCAGCGATGCTGACACTCGCAGTCAAGCATATCTTGATGAAATTAGAGATGCAGAAAATATTTTTTGACAGAGTGCACGAGCAAAACAGCCAGAAGTGCAGCGAGTTCGGTGTGAACGGCTCGTGCAGAGAGAGAGACCAGGGAGATGTTGAAAATTGGACTCTCTGATTTTGGCAGGAAGAGGCGCATTTTATTAGCAATCTATGCTGCAAACATAACTTTCCGACTATTAACAGTTTTTAGTTGCCAAAAGAAAATCACTATTTCTAATTCCTTCTCAGCTGTTACATTTATAATGGAAAAAAAAAAAGGGGAAGGCAAGCAAACTTACATCTCCATTATGTAAAATATCAGATAAGTGTAGAATACGGTAGCATTCCAGTTTAGCGAAATCTTCACAAATGCAAACTCTTTACAACCTTCTCCCCAAACCAAACACCTGTAATTCCACAACAATTTATCACACACATTAAAAATCTGGAGGAAAAATTTGCAAAGCATCATAGACTAAATGAGAATTAGTAAAAATAAGACTGGTTATTCTTACTGTTGCTATTTATTACCTAGCATACGTGGTCTTAAAAGTCTAAGGGCATTTTGTTTCTTTGAAGAAACACTTTGTGTTCTGATTTTCCTTTGAGTTTAACAGAATGGAATTTTTAAATTAATAGTGCAAGAGACAGCAGGATTACATCCAACCTGTAAAGCTCCAAACCCCACCTGTTTTACTGTATTTCTCCCTAGCCTAGAAGGAAAACACAGCCTTTCTGGCTCTGCAAGTACCACCGTAATCCCGAGCAGAAGAAATTGCTCTGAAACAATACTTTGTGTCTTTGACTCAGAGATTTGAATGGGCTAAATGAGACTTTTAAAGCAGCATGTCTAAACTCCCTTGAAAACATCCTCAGCTTTTTAGAAGGTCCTCAAAAGTTCACTAAGACACAGCATGTGAAAATTAGTAGCTAGCTCCTTTGCAGAGAAAGGCTGGCAAGCTTGACTGTGAAATACCCTTTAGTCATAGCAGAGAGAGTGGCCCTTGGGGAAGGGCCCAGATGGACTTGGCTTCCATAGGCAGCTACTTTGCCCAGCCAGAAACACACTGCTTGCCACTAACACCAAACCAGCCGTTCTCAACCACAAGGCTACATAGCTAATAATTGCAAAGTCATCTTTATCCAGTGCTCTGATCATTCTAGATAAGCTGACCACACATGAACTTTCCAGTTACATTATGACAGCATTGATTAGCTGCTCTGTGAGGTGAGTGAGCACATTTCCTACCCTACATTGCTAGAACATGGCCAGCATATGCACTAGCTTAAAGAGGATGGGTTCTTGAAAAAGAAATACAAATTCTCCTACGTATTAGTGGAGCCATGGATGTTGGTTAGAAGATAATGGAGAGCTGAGCAGTGCCTGATGTGCAATGTTTTGGAACCCATACTTGTGACAAAGCTGAAGGAGCAACACTGTGTCTGGGCACAATATAGGAGGGACGTGTTCAACAAGGAGCTTCCTGGACTACGACGTGCTAGCTGAAGCACACAGCTGCTGATGGCCACTCTTGCTTGTGGCTAGGCACAGCCAAGCACGTGTGGCAGTGGGAACTCACCCTGAGACCTCCTGGGGCCCTGGATGCTGCCTGCAGCACTGCCGCGCAATAGCCTTGGGTCATGGTACTCTCTTTTCCCACCATGAAATACTCCCAGACCAGAAGGGACGTGAAGCTCTGGTGACATAGATGAGCAGGAAGCACCCCATCCTCACAAGAGAAGCACTGGACTCCAGACCCTGGTAAGTCCCAGCCACAAGGGCAGACCTGATGCTCCTGTGACCAGCCACACTCAGGTCTAGCTCAGCTCCTCCGTGCAACTTGGGCCCCCAGAGACAGCACGGAGGAGCAAGGGGACAATGAAACCCAATCTTTCTTTTGTCCTTCTGCTAGACGGCAGAGGGACCCCTGCACGTGCGTGCTTGCATTTTGAAGCCAGGCCCTGGGAGATGCAGCAACCATGACAGCCTCTGCACGATGTGCCCTGCCAGGCACCCGCTGGGCCAGCGTGGCTCTGCACCCACCCCTACTGCTAGCCCCCTCACAGTGCAACAATTTACCCTTGAATAAATTAGCAATAATTGGAAATCCACTTCACTGGACCTTACGCAGCATGACTAATGTGACTCACTTTTTAGCTCTGTTCCTTTTGTGTGACTACTCAGCAAAGAGGGTGCCTTAGAAAAGAGAAGAACCAGTAAACTTTATGCTGTGGAAAAAGAAATGACAGTCTCTGAAGAGTGATATAAAGGTTTAATGGGCTCTTTGGATGCACAAGAAGCAAGTGTTTTAAGAGTACTGTGGAGCACAATGCTTCTACTGATGGCTTTTTTGCCTTTGTATCCTTGTCTTTACTTTTTAGATGGTGCATGTTAGTTTTGGTGGCACAGGGATAAGGCTCAGAGAAGTACATCTCTGCAACAAAAGGAATACAAATCTGCAGAGCACAAATAGTTTTGAAGAAAAACCCCAGACTTGCGCTATTTACTAGTAACGTTGCAAGGGTTGGGTGGGCTGAGATCTATACGAATCTCAGCCTTTGTCTTTGCCTAGATCTCTTACCAGAATGTGGTTAAGCCATTTAAACCCCTCCTTTGTGGAAGAAAAAATAATATTAAAGGGTATTTAGAATGGTTAACACAGTGAAGTTACAGCATAAAAATCTAACATACCAGAAATACAATTTTTAAAAAGTGAGAGTATAAACATTGTTAATTTTTGTGTCACATACCTCAGTTTTCTTTCATAACCCTATTCAAGCTTATTGTATCAAGCTAATTGCCAGTTTATGTTTTTTAAAAAAAATAAAAAGAAGAATATTCAGCATATAAATGCCTGTGTAAGCCCTGTAATATAGCACAGCTACAATATTCAAACAATTTGGCAAATTCTGTGCACTCACAGTGACTTGCAACCTGGTATATGAAGTAAGCACTATGCATTACAATATAGAATTTGTGACACAATCAGCGTGGGTTTATTAATGTTATATGCAAATGCCATGTTTAAATATTTATCTTTTGGTACCTGCCAACAGGTATTTTCCATTCTAGGGGGAGTACTTTTCTCTTGATTTATGCACATAATTCCTACTTCATGAAGCCCAGATATGCATGCAGGAGAGAAAAATGCATCCCTGTAGCTACTATTTTTTCTACGACATTAGTGAGACGTGTTTCACAATTTCTATGCAGGATCCTTAAGCAGAAATTGTGGTGCATGAAACAATCCCAATTTCCAAGGAAAAAA
Organism: Cephalopterus ornatus; assembly: GCA_013396775.1. Lineage (NCBI taxonomy): Eukaryota > Metazoa > Chordata > Aves > Passeriformes > Cotingidae > Cephalopterus > Cephalopterus ornatus. Next base: position 232,747 of record VZRE01015113.1, on the reverse strand, counting down.
TTATAGCCTTTCATTCTCATAGCAGCATGTAACTAAGGTTTAGATGAGTGAACAGATGCATGCAAAAATCAGCCATGAGAATGGAAAACATTCATTTTCACAATCTGCTAAATCTGCTAGGTATGCATGAAACGAAGCCAAAGAGATCTCCAGCAGAACGCAATGTCACAGTCTTGGCACAACAGGGAACTTTCTCAGATGCAGCTTGTGCCAGCACTGGCACTTCTACTGTACAGCTGTGTTTAGAGATCACTGAAACATATTGGAATCTCAAAGAGTTAATAGTATGACTGCTATTGAAATACATTCTCTCCACTACCCACTTTTCCAGGAAATTAGATGTGATTTTTTTTCTTATTATTGCAGCTACTGCTTTACATGAAGTAACAAGTTCAACAGATTATCCAAGCATGTTTTCCTCAACTCAACAAGTCCCTTATCAAAACCTTTCAATGAAAACTCTGGTGTTGCCTGCACAACACCTACATGACCCAATCTTAGTGACCTCATGCAATGCTGAAAAAGATCCCAAATTTTATATTTTTTTTTATATTACTGTTATTGAAATGAGAAATGAGCATATAATTAAACTGGGTAGATTAGACTGAATTAAAGAGTATAGTCAAATCTTCTCTTAAATAGCAGTTTCTCAGAAATAAGGCTTCTGACTTTCCAAGGGTGAATTATATGTCTTATTCTGTTGAAATGTAGATCTTATCAATTTAGCTTCACAGCTGGTGCCTGGCCTCCAAAAGCCTGACTCTCTAAAGCTCAAAGAAAGCAACTGTATTGAACATTTTAGCACATTAAAACAAGGGCCATGGACAAGAAAGGATATACAGAAAAGCAGGAAGGGAGGAGACCATTTCCTTGAGTGGCAGGCTTCATCTGACAGCTCCTTTGTGCCTCCTCTTGGCGTGGAGTCTCGGGTCCTCCCATTCTTAAGAAAGGCACCTTTAAAATCTTTTCCCCTAAATGTCATTGCTTGGAAGCACTTGGTTTAAGCAGCACCTTCAGGATGAAGACCTTTCTCTGAAGTGATAAGGAGAGTTTTTCCACATTGTTTTCTGGTCTCCTGACAGGATTCTTTAGGAAATCTGGCGGTTTCACACATAGGGAGAATTTCATAGCTTACCTTTTGGGATCTTGGATCAATTTTAATGGGAAAAAGCATTAAAGGAACTTGTCACATGGCTTCTGGAACCACATGGAGAGTCAAGGATGTCTCCACGCTCCAAGGCTGCCGCTCAAGCACTTGCATTTCTATTTCTTGGCAAAACCCACATGTATGAACTCACTTGATTTCCAGAACAGGGTGAAACCCAGATGCCCTTCTTTGCACCATGCAGCTTACTCCCTGGGATGTCTACATGACAGTTAGTGTGATGATGGCGTTTATTTTAAGGAGGTGGTTGATTGGTGGCCTACAGTGTTGCCCTTTTCATGCCACACTCTGGAAGAAAAAAAATCACTATGAAAGGAGCTGTGCTTGCAACAAGTCACTCTGTGAAGTATACCTTCTCTCTGATCTATGACCTGGAATCAGGCCCCAGAGGCAGCGAGGCTGGCAGGACAGCCCTCGGACTGCTTACAAAACTCTGCTGGAGTCCTGACTTGAGGAGGAGGAAAATGAAAGGAGCAGTTTAGAAAAAAATACTTTTGTTTAGGCCAGATCTGTGACCTGTAAAGCTGCCTCAAAAGAGGTACACAGCTCTATACTTCCTTCAGAGGCTCCATCAAAAGGAATGCCTGGAATCTGCAGCTCCGTGCAGTATAAAATTTCACTGTGTACTCTTTCCTCATTGTTAAGCTCCAGAAGCATGCGTTACAATTTTGTACCTTCTTCAATGACTTACTTGTTCTTTGCAGGGCTATCTGTTCTTTTTTTACTATTCAAAAAATTTCTAGGGAAATTTCTACCAGACAATTTGTGTAAATCAGGTGCAACACCAGCATCTTCTTCTCTGGCTTGTCCCATAATTGGCAACAATGATTTTTACAAGTGCTTTGGGGAATGAGTACTCTGCATTTAGGGAATCCCAGCAAAATCTGCAAGTTTTTCAATATTGTGATGAAAGGTTAGTGCCTTTACTACTGTGATGAATGGGGTACAAACCCATATTTTGGGATGCTATGTCATGTGTTACAGAGATGCTTTCACATAAGCGAAAAACATGTAATTCCCACTCTCTGACAGCCCAGTGCAGCCACTTGGAAAAAAAGCAACAACAAAAAAAATTGAACTAGTTCAAAGCAAGCTCTTTACTGTACGTGCTGTGAGGCTACCTTGGCAGGCCTATAGGTTGCTACCATGAGACTGACAAATGCTGGGGAACACATTTGCATGGTTCGGTGAGTCCATAGGAGAGAATACGGTGTGCAACCTTGGCAAGCGTTGAAAGCGCGAGTCAAGGAAACGTGTAAAGTGCCAAAAGGGAACCGGCAGAACATTACACTTGTATGAAATGGGAGTAATCTCATTACCAGAGGTGATAACCATTGCACCCCTGATGGAAATGCATAATTACTGAAAACAGCTAATCAACTGCAAGAGCAGCAGGGTAGCCAGAAGCTCCTATCTATACCATCTACTGTGCTTAACCCAGTTGAGCTGCTCCTCCTCCTCCATCACCTTCTACAAAAGGATCACTGAAACATGCTGCACGTACACACCTTCACATGTGGGTCAGCACAGCTAAGTGACACAGTGCTTTGAATTTTTGATTGCAAATAAAACATGCATCAGTTCTGTGAAGTCTCCTTCCTAATTCTTTAGGACGCTCAAGCACACCACACTTACAGCTGTTCATTTGATAGCTACATTTAGAGATAAACAGGATTTGCAAAAACAATTTAACATCTGACTTCTATTGAAAAGAAAGATGACAGCAAGTTTCTTGCCATTAATCTCTGACTTCGAGAAATCTTGGCTTATATACACTCATATATCAGAATATGTGTATGCATATATATTGGGAACACTTGCTCAGCCTCACTAATGGTGGAACTGGTACTAATAGGCTGCTGGATTCAGCAGCCTTTAGCACATAGTTTTTTTCTTTTCCTGACCCTTGCAGATTTTATCCAAGCCCTTCCAACAAAAGGAGGAACTGGCTTGAATTCTTTATCAGACTGCAACAGGTGAGAGAAGAGGACAGAGGCAGAGAAAAATTAGCTGTCAGTAGTTATAAATAAAATATACAATTTTCCAGATACAACTAGAAAAGCAGTAAAAACTACATGAATTGTTTCAAGGTCTTTAAACAGGAGCTGGCAGTCTGTTAAGAAAAAGCATAAATGAAAATTTTCCTAGTGATGGTACCAGTTTCATGTCTGTCGAGGATCTGATTTCTTGATTAGGTTAGTAAACTAGGATTAGAACCACACAGGGACACATGCACTGTGATGCTTGAAAAAAACCCATAGACTAAAATGCACAAGCTGTCCCTGGAGCACAGATACAAATCCAGGTCTGCCTTGTCTTAGGTTCATGTCCTAATCACTGAACTGGAAAGTCAACTTCAGGCCCAGCTTTGGTCTCTGCCCAGCTAATATCTACTTAAAGCAAGGTGGAGGATGTCTCTACCACAGGGGTGCATACATACAGATGTTTTATTTAGCAAGCAGGGTGCTGTCATCACTCCAGATAAGGACAAATAGACCCACATTCCTGGCTTCCTGGACAAGTTTTCTAACCACTATGAAAATCATGCAATCACACAGTCTAATTCAGGTTGGAAGGGACCTCAGGAGACCACCTCATCCATCTGCCTCCTCAAAGCAGGGTTAACTACCCCTCTACACCAGGCTGGTAAGGGCCTCACCCAGCTAAGGTTCGGATACCCCCATGGAGGAAGGATACTCCAGTGCTCTGGACAACCTCTTCCAGTGTCTGACTACCTGCCTGGGAAAAACTTTTTTCCCTTTGTCTCCAGTCAGCATCTCCCTTCATGTACTCTGTGGCCATTGATTCCAGCCAGTCTTTGGCCTTCCTCATTCTGTGCTTACAGGCTCAGTTAATATTTCCCTATTCCTCCTCAGTAGCTATTCCTGCGTCCATTTCCTGTATACTTCCTTCTTGTGTTTGAGTTAAATCAAGAGTTCCCTGTTCAGAAAGCTGGCCTCCTGCCACGCCTGCCTGTTCTTCCACCCTTCAGATGATTTTTTTTGCATTTTGTGCAGGCTGTCACTGAAGTCTGACTAGCCCTTATGAGCTCCCTTGCCTTCAGGGGAAGCCTAACATGGGATCAGTTCTGCCTACCAGCTGAAGTTTTGTGTCCTTGCCTTCCTCACTGCCTTCAGGATCATAAACTCCAGCATCTGACAGCTCCTGCAGTCAAGACTGACAGCTCATTTTCATTCAGGATTCCAGCAAAGCATCACCCCTAGCCAGTTGCTCAGCACTTGCGTCAAAAAATTGTCTTCCCTGAACTCTAGAAATCTGGATTGCTTTGCAACCCATCACATTGTCCTCTCAGTAAATTCTGGCATGGTTAAAGTTCTCCATGAGAGTCAGGAAGAATCTGATACTTCCTTCAGTTGTTTAAGAAATCTTCATCCACAGTCTCTCCTTGATCATTCACCACCATAACATTCCCCTGTTCTGGCTTCCTCTCTGACCATGACCCAGCAGCTTTTAGTAAGTCTGTTACCCATGCAACCATGGACTTGACTGTTATTTCCTCTTTCCTATCTGAGCCATTTAAAAATAAAAAGGCCATAGTTTCTGTGTTTTGCGTGTGTCTCTTGTCAGAGTCTGCTAGGCAAATTTTGATTGCTCAAGGGCCTTTCTGATATCCTTGGTATGAGAGAGACAACAAGCTGCCAGAAGAGGACAGAAACATTTCTAAATATGTCCAAAAGCAGGATTTCAAACACTTAAGAGCACATGCAGGTGTTAGCAGTGTGGCACTCTTGGATGAAGGTGTCTAAAGTCAACTCAAGGCAACTATAATATGCTCCAGTGCCAAGGACGCTTCAAAATACCTGACACTGTGAAGCTGTATGACAAAGTAAGAACAAAGTCTCTTGTTCATTATATCTACTGATTCTAGCTGGGTAAAAAAGAAAAGAGGATAGAAAAAGTTGCAGTCACAATCTCATGACAACCACAGGCAACCAAATGAGGGAAGAAACTGGGTAAGTCCATGTGGGTTGGAGGCACGAAGAGGACATCTCTGCTTGACCAATCTGGTGGTCTTTTATGACAAAATGACTGGGTTACATGACAAAGAAAGAGCAGCAGATGTAATACACCCTGACTTTAGAGGGCACAGCATTTTAACCTGAAAGCTGAGAAGATATGGGCTGGAAGTATTGGGTTGACAATACTGGGTTGAAAATGATGGGTTGAAAACTGGCTGGACAGCTGAGTTTGAAGAATTGCCTAGTTGGCAGCTGGTAACAAGTGAAGAACCCCAGGCTCTGATACTGGAGCCAATTTTATCCAGCATCTTCCACATGAACCTCATTGATGACAAAGGATGAATCCTCAGCAAATTTTCCAATGACACCAAACTAGAGGGATTAAGAAAGCTGACTTGAAAAGATGCACTCTTTGATCTGCTGCTTGTCAACAGAGTGGATCTCATGAATGAAGTGGAGATTGGTGGCTGTCCTGGGCACAGTGACCACAAAGAAATTGAGTCCAAAATCTTCGTTGACAGGAGGAAAAGTACCAGCAAAACCTGGACTCTAGACATAAGGAGACTTGAGGCTGCTGAGGGAATTAGTAAGTAAGGCTCCCTGGGAAAATGTTTTTGTAAGTGCTGGGATCCATCAGTGCTGGGCACTCTTCAAACATCACCTCCTAAGGGCACAGGAGCAGGCAGTTCCCAAATATTTGAAGTCAAGCAGGCAAGGTAGAAGGCCAGCTTGGCTGAACAAGGATCTTCTATTGGAAATCAGGCAAAAAAGGAAGGTGTATGCCCAGGTGAAGCGAGATCAAGTGACATGGGAAGAATTCAGAGATGCTGCTTGCCACTGTAGGGAGAAAATTCATGTGGCCAAAGCTCAACTGGAGTTGAAGCTGCCATTAAATGTGGGGGACAATAAAAGGAGTTTCTTCAAGTATATTAATGGCAATAGTCAGTATAGGCCCATTACAGGATGAGGATGGTCACCTCACAAACAGGGACAGAGACAAGGCAGAGATGCTTAACACTTTCCTTGCCTCTGTCTTCAACACGAATAAAGGACCAGGGGGGTCTCAGTGCCCTCAGCTGCAGGACCACGACTGCGAGAATGATCTACTCACAGTCAACCCTGAAACTGTGTGGGATCTGCTGCTCCAGCTGGATTCCTACAAATCTATGGGGCCTGATGTGATTCATCCCAGAATCCTCAAAGAGCTGCTGATGTCATTGCAAAACCTCTCTTGATGATTTTTGAGCAGTCTTGAGAATCTGGAGAGGTCCCAGATGACTGGAAGCTGGTGAACACTGTCTTGATCTTCAAGAAGGGCAAGAAGGAGACTACAGGCCTGTCAGTCTCACTTCAGTGCCTGGTGAAGTTATGGAGGCGATTATTTTGGCAGGTATTGAAAAACACCTGAAAGACAATGCATTCATTGGTCACAGCCAGCACGGCTTCAGGAGAGGAAAGTCCTGCTTATGCAATCTGATTTCCTTTTATGACAAGGTAACCCACTTAGCTGATCAAAGGAAGCCAGTTGATGTAATCTTTTAGGATTTCAGTAAAGCCTCTGATACTGTCTCTCACAGGATCCTTCCGGACAAAATGTCCAGCACACAGCTGGATAAACACATGATGTGATGGGTGAGCAACTGGTCATGGGTTGAGTACAGAGTGTGAATGGGGTGACATCATACTGGTGACCTGTCACTAGTGGGGTTCCACAGAGCTCCGTCTTAGGCCCTGTGCTTTTCAATATCTTCATAAATGACTTGGACACAGGACTGAAAGGGATACTAAGAAAGTTTGCAGATTACACAAAACTGGGAGGAGCTGTTGACTTCCTTGAAGGCAGGGAGGCCCTGCAGAGAGACCTGGACAAATGAGAGGACTGGGCAATCACCAACCATATGAAGTTCAACAAGGGGAAGTGCAGGATTCTGCATCTGGGATGGGGTGACCCTGGATGTCCATATAGACTGGGGAATGAGATGCTGGAAAGCAGTGCCTTGGAAAGGGACCTGGGGGTCCTACGCAATGGCAAGTTGAATATGAATCAGCAGTGCCCTGGCAGCCAGGAGGGCCAACCATGTCCTGAGGGGCACCAGGCAAAGCATCGGCAGCCGGTTCGAGGGAGGGGATTGTCCCACTCTGCTCTGCAGTGGTGCAGCCTCACCTTGAATATTGTGTGCAGTTTTGGGCACTGCAATATAAGAAAGATATTAAGCTGTTAGAGAGTATACAAAGGAGGGCAACAAAGACAGTGAAAGGCCTAGAGGAGAAGCTGTATGAGAAGCTGCTGAGGGCACTTGGTCTGTTTAGCCTGAGGAGACTGAGGGGAAACCTCATCGCAGTTACCACTACCTCATGAGGGGAAAAGGAAGGTCAAACACTGATCTCTTCTCTGTGGTGACCAGTGATAGGACCCAAGGAAACAGCCTGAAGTTGTGTCAGGGGAGGTTTAGGTTGGATATCAGAAAAAGGTTTTTCACCCAGAGGGTGGTTGGGTGCTGAAACAGGCTTCCCAAGGAAGTGGTCACAGCACCAAGCCTGACAGAGTTCAAGAAGCGTTTGGATGATCCTCTCAGGCACATTAAGTGACTCTTGGAGACGGTCCTGTGCAGGGCTAAGGTTGGACTTGATGATCCTTGTGGGTCCCTTCCAGCTCAGCATAATTTGTGATTCTGTAATTCATTTCAGAGGCACCATGAGAAACTCCAGTACTGGGCCATCAGGAGCCCCAGAAAGTTCAGCAAGAAGAAGCAAGAAATCTTACAGCAGAATGATCCCACGTCTGCCTGGCCAGAGGTGACAGGTTACAGGACGAAGCTGCTAAAAGGGGCCTGGGACTAAAGTGGATGTCTGAATGAGAGACAGCAAGGGAACGATATGCTCTCATTGCAAACAAAACAAACTGCATAGCCAGAAGACTAAGGAGGTTATTATCCCCTTTTTACTCATCACTGGTGACGCTGCACCTGGAATACAATCTCCAGCTTTGGCCACTTGAGAGAGGTGTTAAGAAACTGTGGAGAGTGGTCAAGATGTGAGAAAGCTTTTGACGCTGCTGCACAAAGCAGCTTCAAAGGAAATGTGCTAATGTGACAAATGATCCCAAATGGAGGTTCTAGTTTCCCCTGCCAGATAAATTTGTCAGTAAAACAAAAAAAGACACAGTTCTATAAATGCTCTGTTTCACTCAAGAAATTGGGCTTGATAGCCATGACAGATTTACTACACACACCAACTTTACTAAGCACTTGTGAAGTTCTAGATGTAAGAAAGCCACTTGTCTGACTGACGAGTTGGGAACTTCCTGTTCATAACTTGCCCATTTAAAAGGTAGCACAAGTTCTCTTTTCTTGAACAGTGAGAGTGAAAAAAGGGCCTAAGGCAGCCCCATGTGAAACCCCAGGCAAGACTTCACTGAGCTGAGAAGCTGCTGCTTTGTTCCACTGTTCCTCAGCAGTGCCTCATTTTTGCTTCATTAACATTTCCTCACACCCTTACCTTCCTCACTTACCAGCTCCTGAACCACACTGTAAAAGAGTTCCCTTATCTCCAACTCCACCTGCTGCATGCCACAACCAGCTCACAGAGGTTCCCTCTGCCACTACCTGAAGTTCCTGCCACTACCTGCTAAATATGCACAATATGTACTGGTTTTTGACCCCAGTCAGGACAGCAGAGAAAGCTCTGTGCTTCCATGGCAAAAAAAAAGGGAAGGTCCCTGAGAGCCCTTTAACCTGCTGGCTGTGCTTATGGCAAAGAGTTGCCACTCTTCCTGCAGAAAATGTCACTGCCATGGAGGCATGACCCATGCAATGCTTTGCTATGTAGCACCACACCTCTATGAAGAGGTGGATGCAGGAAGAGGTGGCATCTGCTGACCAGGAATCAGGATCGCTGTCACAGGCTAGGAGAGAGTTGCTCTTTCTGCTAGTTTCTGTCAATTCACATCAAGCACTACTCAGAGGTTGCTCAGTGTGTGAATCACCTCCAGCTACAAAATTGAGCACGTGTGTGCAGGGCTGGTTGTGACAGCCTTCAAGCACTGAAAGTCACAACCCACCTTCACAGTTCTGGGCATTTCTTCTCCTTCTCAGGACTTCCACTGTACCTCATGGATTATAAGCAAATTTGTCAACATGAAGCCAAATTCTGAGATCAGGTGCCCTGGCTGGCAATGGTCAACTGGCACTGCTGTTGTTTGCCACATGCCGGCCCTGAACGAGCTTCTGCAAAGCATCTACTTCAGAAAAACATGTACTCAGATGCAAGAGTGCTCAGTGGCAGATGCAAGCATCCTTCATCCCTCCCTCCACATTCAGTGGCCTTTTTCACAGTCAAGCAGCAGCCAGTTAGAGGGGGCACAGCGTGAGTTTTCCCACTGACATAATGGTGCTAAGGTCCTTCCTCACGACACTGACTTCAGAGGAGGATAGTTTGGCAACTTAGAGATTTCACACTATTTCCACAGTTTAGATCTTGTTATATGCTTTGCAAGGTAAAGTCTATGCTACGCAACCACGATTTAAGAAAGCCATTAAGGCAGTTGCAGCCACACCTCTGGTAACAGATTTAACTGGAACAATGACTGCTAGACACGCATGCTCTGGCAGAAAACATGCTCAGTGAAAATGAAAGCCACTGAATAATAATAGTTGAAGAAGTAACCACAAGGAGGAAAAATGCAGCATTTCAAAAGCACCAAGCCAAGAATCAACCTGTGAAGTCACATAGTAGGTTTGCAAAGCCACAGCTAAATCTGACAACAAAACCCCAGTATGACCCCAGTAGGACAGTGTGAAAGTTCTGCTTTACTTGAATCAAGAAACTGGGAGGTTGGAAGGCAAAGTTAAAACAAATCATTTCAGTTGAACTCGCCTTTGTAATGAATGAAATTCTCTATGTGATAAAAGGGAAGAAATCTGTGAGACAAGATGGCAGCCAAAAGACACAGTTACCATAATATCTGTACTGGGTCAACAATACCGAATATAATGTTGTAAAATCTAAAAGAAATTGTTCATCATGTTTTTGTGACTGGTAAGTTTATTAAGTGGATTCCTGTTAACCCTCCACACAACAAAATACTCATTTCATTATTTCAATACTGCAACTGTGAATAAGTAAAGCCTCGGATTCTAAACACAGAGGTTTTAAAATAATATACAGGAGATGCATACTTTACAATTTCAAGTAACAAAAAGTTTATTCTGCAACTGTGATGTGGACAAAGATGTTTTAATTGAAATATGATGTGGTATATACTCTTATAGCTATTCAGTCTATCAATGCTTAGAGTAAGGGTTTGCAGTCCAAGCAAGTTCAGTGTCCCACTCATTTCCTGTACCACTGCCTACAGCAGCTGTCCCAGAACTGTTCTTCATGGTATGTAACAGGAACTTTATCAGAGTCTCTGTGGGACAGCTTTATGGGCCTGTTCAGTAAAGGGATGAATATTTCTTCTGCACTGGTGACAGTCTTTGGCTCCTATAGCTGGAATGTAGACACCTCAGCGCCCCAGGACAGGAGAAGGCCTTGGTGGCTATGCCATGCTCATTTGGATGACTGAGAATTAATCACAAGGTGCATATAAATCAATATGTGGATAACTTATGAATTATCAATTGTGGAATCTTTTCCTACTCAGTGTACTTCCTTTGTATTTGAGGCAGAACACGACCACTCCCAGATTTCACCTCATGAATATTTCACTCCATTTTTCCTTGCTGCAGTATTTGTGCCATTTATCTTGTCCTATATTCACTTTCTTTTTTTCCTACTTTTGGGAAAAGCATCTAATATCCCTGTAGCATTAGTTTTTCTTTGTTAATGTCAAAAAATGTTAATCTGTGAAGACATGCTTCCTAGATAATGTTAATTCAGCTGCCAGTTTTATAATAGGATTATGCTTTCCAGGATTTAAAAATCTCACTTGTTAGTTACAAAACAGACTTCTACTAACAGCTATAAAATCTAATTTAATCCCTATTGGCATTAACTAAATAGCTGAGGTATAATTTCTGTCTAGCTGCACTTAACACCCTGCTATTGCCATAAATATATAAAATTCCCTTTGAAGTTATAAAAGAAACTGTTCAGTAGGATAAACAGGGTCTCGTGAGTCCAATCATATGGTATCTCCAAGGCATAACAAATGTTGTTTACATATTGTAAGGATTTTGTGGACAGTGTATTTAAATAGATTCATCCATGTTTACATGTATTAATTTGCCCTTTTTCTCAAGAAAATGCATACTAAATTATGATCTATAATTATCCTATTTAAAAATAATTGGTTAACGAGTGGAAGACTGGGTCTGTGTGGAATCACAGATTAAAATGTAACCAAATAACCTGGCTAATCTGGAAGAAAACACCAATTTGTTCAACATATTCCCTTTTAACACACAATTGTATTGTGAAACCCTACAAGACGAAGTTATCTGAAGTCTGGCTTAGGAGCAGTTAGTTTGAGGCAATCTAGAAAGCGACTGCAAGAAGTAAGAAGGAAAGAATGAGCAAGCCATGCTTTATAACCATCCTAAAATGAACAGCCAGGATCCTTACAACCATTTGCTCCCAAATGAGGAACAACACAAGGATTTATGGTCTTCTGGAGCTCAGTGATCAGAATAAAGAAAAATATTTGTAATTATTTTCTCCCAATCTTGAAATAACTGGTAAGTACCTTGTTCTGAAGAGGGTAGCCCTAATGCACTGCAGTGAGAAAAGGATAGCAAAAGAGCCATTACAGTGATCCACAGTAGGCTGCACTATGTTATGCAGGAGTTGAAACAGCAATCTCAGAGCAACCAAGCTGCCTTAAAGATAGAAATTGTTAGTTAAACTCAGAAAACATTAAAATTTCATTTATGCTTTCAAAAAAGATGCAAAGTGCTGATCAGACTCCACAGTCAGCTTATCACTTTCTGTATTGATAAATAAGAAGACAGATCATATTGTGAGATTATAGCCAAAAGGAAAGAAGGACAACCTAAGCAGAGCAGCTGACATTAACACCAAAATCTGTGCAGGCAAGATTTGCAGCTGTGTGCATTTTATTTTGCAGTTACACAGTATACTCTGGTCAGTACATTTAAATGTGCTAACAACTGCAAATGCTCCATAAGATATAAAAACCACTGTCAAACCGCAACATTCAAATGCAGCTACATGTTTTGGGTTACTCATAATGAAGAAATAAATTTGGCAAGTTTTTTGATTATTTGCAAAAGAATTCCTTGCTTGGAAGCCCAAACTCTGAGCATGGCATGTGTAACCTGGGGATGCATTAAGAGCTTTTGTGCCCCAGGAGCCTACTGCATACTACGTAGCCAGCAGAGTTATGCAGGTTTAGATATTTAGGGAATAAACAAATAAACAAATTTTATTCCTAATATTCTGTCCCTCTTTATTATAGCTCTTATGACACAGCCTAGAAAAATTGCAAGAGTTGCTTATTGTGTTCTATTCTGGTATGTAAGTGCACAATTAATTCATGGCTCTGGATGCTCTCCACTATAAGTAAGCTAAAGATTTTGGGTATCAGCTTTTTCCCTGAAAGTGTATTCTTTTGGTGTATGAAGCACAGCTTAACATAGAGTCTTTCACAATTCGGAGAAGAAAGTAATTCACAGAATATGTAAAAACCGGGGCTTTAAGCAATCGTAATCCATGTGTTTTGTCTTCTGTTGAACAGAGATAAATTCTTCCACTCTAAGTTAAAGGGATATCATGGCATGGGTTTAGTTCATGGTGGAAATAAAAGACTGGTTTTAGATGGTTCTATGCTTATTTTGCAACTAGCACAGTACACATGCCTTCAGTTCAATACATGGTGGTGTATATGAGTAAGAAGCTCAAACTCTTGAAGGGCTTAATTCTGAATCACTAATTTAGACACAAATGTCCTTAATTCATTGTGAGATGTTATCTGAACAAAGACTGCAGAATCCTTAGTAAGTATTGTGGACTCCTGCTAGCTAGTCAGACAGGGGAAGGAAATTACGCTTTGGCGTAGGTACCAGTGGCTTAGTTCCCACTACTGAGTGCTAGGATTCTTTGATCTGGTATCCAGAAGAATAATAATAGATGAACTCAAAGGTACTGATGTTAAATATTATGCATTCAAGCTGACACATGGCAAGGTTCCCAGGCCTAGCCATGACCACACACATCCTCACCCTCATCTGCAACTTCCATGTAAATGGCTATGCTGTTTCTCCACCTGACATCAAAAATTCTTTTCTCTTATCCAGCTTCTTACCACATTTCCTTGTTTTGCTGCCTAATAATACTACTAAACCCGAGGTAAACAGGCAATGTTTAAACAGTTTGGTAAAACAAACCACAGATTTTGCTCAGGATCTTCTGAGCATCTCTAAGGTTCTTCCCACTCCACACCATCCTGGGACATGTCCAACTTTGACGGCAACAATGTGTTGGGAAAAGCATCGTGCATATCCACCTTCCCTTCCCTACTTAACTTATCCAAATTGGACCATAGGTCCACTAGACCACTACTTTGACTGTGACCATAGAGATACCTTTTAGAAAAGTTTATCAAAGAGAGCAAGGGCTGTATTGTCTGTGTGTCCTACCACTTTCTGATCCATGTCCCTGTTAATGGGGTCTGTGGGTTTCCTCACATTCCACCTGCCTCTCTGTTTTCGAAGTGTGGCCCTTTGCAATGAGGAAGAATAAGCAGTGTGGACTACTGTTTACGAGCACAATGAAATTTTAGGCTCAAAACTAGGTTTCAAGATTAATTGCAATAGAAACCTGGATACACAAACATGTTCCTCTGCCTGCTCATTGCCAACGAAGAAAGCAAAGGAGACCTGGACCAAATGGCGTTAAGTGCTGAGTATCCCTGTGACTGTGATCTTGGCAATACCTTCATGTTTTCCTCACCCCTGGTACCACTGCAGCCATGACAACACAACCCAAAACATGGCTTTGCATGCACATAAAAGTGCCCAAATTTCATCCCACATGTTGTTTCTAAGCTACATGTGTATACTGAACTTTTTGTATTAGCTTGATTTTCTGTAGCACACTTGAAACATAACATCTCCCTTCAAACTAAATGTTAAATGCTCAATGGCTGTGTAGCCAGGTCCTTCCTGCTACGAGAACAGATGAAATATTGAAAACCGGTCCAGAAATGTATAGTAACACATTCCACTCCTGCATTTAGCCTTCAGTACCCAGGTATGCTGATGTGCCTGTGGACAACAGACTGCAAATGAAGAGCTGAAGTACTGTGAATTACAAGTATATACAAACATTAACTATGTTTTAAAATATTTTCCCAGGTCTATTAATGTATTCTTGCCTGAAATCTCTGTTAATACTGAGGCAAGACATTTTCCTTACGTTTCTAGACACCATTCTGTCAGCAGTAATAGTTATATCAGATAACGTCCAAGTCAAATTTAATTGGATACATCTGAATCAGTGGAAAAGAAATAACTGGCAACTCAAAGGCTCTGCTCGAAGAGACACAGGCATTACTGAGCTCATTAAGAAGAAAATTGCTGAATATGGTGATCTCCTTATGAATCCTCAAATCTTTATGTAAGGAAGATGATTGGCTTGTAGAGTAAAACAATAGGAACAAAAACTTTTATTGTCACAGTTAGTACTCAGGAGTGGCAGTTCTTCCAGGACCATGGTGGGATTAATGAGGAAATGAAAACACTTCACAACTTTCATAGAAATGTATATTCATCGAACTCTTCAAGGATCAAAAAGGCCTTGCAGAGTTTCACTGTACAGTTCAGCTTCCCTACAATAAACCAGAGAGACTTTTGGACTTCCCAATTCCTACAGAAGAAATTTCCCATGCTACTGAGAGTTTTAATAATGGCAAGCCACTGGGGAAAGCAGCATTCCCATTTTAATTTTGTGCATCTTTTGAAGAGAAGTCACCCTACTATGCGCCTGTGTACATTTAATCATTCTCTACACACTTTACCAGCAAGCCTTCTCCCTGTAGGACCAATACAATTAGGTACAGTACTAATTTATTATAAATAAAGCAAAGACCTGGTAAAATAACCTAGTTATCAATGTTTCATGCAACTGTGCCTATGAAGTACTAGCTAACATTCTCACTATGAGCCTAGAGAAATACCTGCGGCATTGATAAATCCTAACCAACATGGTTTTATTAAAAAAAAATAAAATTATCATCATATAATACAGGAAAACTGTTGGGTTTAATTGAAGTAGCTAGAGATTTATGGAAACCAACTGGAGCTTTCTTCCACTAATATGGTGAAATCCTTCAGTAAGATCAAAAAGGAAATGCATTTCAATAAAGAAAGCCTTGAATTTTCTTTTTGTATACCATGCTGACCTATTTTATGTATTTATCTCCACCCCCAAATTTAGTTGAAGTGTTGTTTTATATGCAAGAGCCTCTTCTCATCAGTGCTAAGGAATAAAAAGGTCAGAAGGTCTCAGACTAGGGGAAAAATGGTAGGCAAAGATGCTCTCTCTCTGGCGTGCTGCTTGTTCTGACCCCAGGATCAGGTCACTAGAGAGATGGAGGAGGCATTCTCACAGAGAGAAATCTCCATAAAATCAGCATGTATGTGGATGATCTGCTCTTAACTGTAATGAACTCAGAGTCATCTCTTACGTATGTGTTATTCGTAATGGAGCATGGAAAAGTGGTCAGGCTTTAATCCTATTTTTCAAAACAGATGATTCAAAAGAATTAACAGAATTTTTTTTTTCTTCCATGACACAGCACAGCAATGATCTTTTAAGTGGCTCCAAGATATTAAGTAGGAACACATTTATGCTATGATTCCAAGATGCCATGCTGCGGATAAGCAAAATAGGTCCTTCTCTATCCATCCTCTTAACGCAACCAAATGTCCCGTCGCTGCTGAAGGGAGCGGGGAGAACAGGAGAGGCTCAGGGGCCACCGCTTCCTCTCTTCAGGAAGGAAAAGGAGAGAGCTGAGGCTTCCTCTTGCCCAGCTTCTCTTGTTCAAGTGCTGGAGGAGAGAGCAACTTTCTTCTAAAAGAGGCAAAGCAATACTATCGCAATTCACAGCAAATAGGGCTTAGGAGCTTAAACCCTAATCAGTCCTACATCATTATACAGTGCAACCCTGAATATCAATAATCTTTAATTGGATGAATGAGATCTATTTAGTTTCAGAGGAACAACAGCAAATTTCCTGTTTTCAAATGGTTTATGTTAGAGGACTGCACAGATATTTCTCAGCCATATGTACACTCCAAGGGATTGCTTTTATACCTCTGATACAAAAAAACATGAGGAGAGGGAACAAGGGGCTTTGTTTTGATTCTTAATTATAACACTGGCATTCCCCATGCAAAGAAAAGGCCAAATCCTAGCACTTTCAAAATCTGCCTGAGATAATTTTCAAAGATCATCTTTGGCAGAAGGGACTGTGCCTTTCCTGGCCTGATGGCACACTGAAGGGAGCTACAGAGTAATGCACTGTATATCTCAATTCTTCAAAACCATAAAGATAAATCCATTAATAGCATTGGTCTGGAGGCAACAAAATTATCCAAAACTCTTGTCAAGGACTCAGAGAGAGACATAAACACTACAGTAGCAACTCCAACTTTTCTCTTGCTAGGCTGACCTGGCAGCTAACACCTCCTGAGGCTCTGAAGAATTGAAGTGCTAAGACAGCATCAGAAATAGAAAAAATGCCATTCTAGAACACTCTCTTGTAAGGGTGGTAACATTACATGACCCATGGGAACTAACCAGAAAATCTCAGCTCACTATGCCTTTGGAAAATGAAAGCACTGGCATGGAAATCTTCCTTACTCCAACAAGAGGAGGAAACTTTTCCACCTGATTAATAGGTTCACCTGGCATATAAGTACAGTAAGTAATGTTGGTCTACAGAGTAAGCTATATGAGGGATGGCTGGCTTGGCTGAGAGCCCTTGAGACAGCTCAGGTCCTACACAGAGATCTCTCAATTCCATCGCATGCAGTTCAGCTTACAGGCCTATACAAATCAGACAGGCATTTCCATTCAGCCATTCTTTTTATATTTTTATTTTTTACAATCAAAATAAAAGAATATTCAGAACTTCTCCTGTAAAGACCTGAAATATATATAGGCTACTTTTGTACCACTTCACAAAAAATCTCTAGAGTGTGATGCATTTGCGATATATCGTCCCTGTAATCTGCAATCAAACGCAGTTTTGCAAATGTTATCAGTTTCAGTTTTAGGAAGCTCATCTTACTCATTTCCTTCTAAATGAGCAACCAAAAGGAGCTGCCAACATTCCAGATTATTGATTTCTCCAAATCTAACTTAATCCTAATATAAAACACAGAGCACCTTGCTAAAATAGACCCATTAAGATGTGGTTCAAACTTGTTGCTTGGACTTGATGCAAGTGAAGATCTTCTGTAGACAGACAAGTTTGGCTCAAGGCACTGTGAACCTTCAGCCAGGTCCTGATTTTCCCCAAACACAACATTTTCTGTAGGAGTTTGAAGAAAGTCCATAAGTAGCATTGCAAGTAATTCATCAAATTCATCAATACTATCTAAGAGTAATGAATAATTAAAGGACAAACTCAGTGTTGCTGTGTTTCTGAGCCTTTTTTTTCTCTGCAGTTAGAAATGACCCTTTTGCACTGTGCTTCAGTGCATGTTCTTGACATATCTTTCACACAGTCTCCAAACATCTCATAAACATTAACAAACTATTGCAAAAGCAATAATAATTTCAGCTTCACATTCATACAACCTAAGTTTCAAATCTTCCTGAGTATCCGTGGCAGATCTAAAAGTGAAATTAAAACTTCTGATCACTTTGACTTAGGCTTTGCTACTACATCATGCAATCACACAGTCTAATTCAGGTTGGAAGAGATCTCAGGAGACCACCTCATCCATCCACCTCCACAAAGCATTGCTAACTACTGCTCTGCACCAGGTTGATCACAGCTTCATTCAGCCAAGGCTTGAATACCCCCCCCAGAGGGAGAACACACCATCAATCTGGACAACCTCTTCCAGTCTCTGACCACCTGCACAAGGAACTCATTTTTCCCTTGTCTCTAGTCAAAATCTCCCTTCATGCAATCTGTGGCCATTGCTCTTGCCCTGTTTCTGAGCTCCTCTGAGAAGCATCTAGCTCTGTCCACCATTCAGCTCCCCTCAGGAAGCAAAGTCTCCATCAAGATTCAACTCAGCCATCTCGTCTCCAGGATGAACAAACACAGCTCCTCAGTCTCTCCTCCTGTGCCATTCTGATGGTGCTTCCTGGGCTCCTTCCCATTGGTCAGCCTCTCTCTTGTCCTGGTATTCACAGCTGAGCACGGGCAACCCACAAGGAGAGCCTCAAAACCAAGTGGAGGGGAGGGACCCCTTCCCTGGACCTGCTCGCTGCACCTGTGCCAGCTCATCCCTGGAGGTTGTTGCCCACCTTTGCTGCAAGGGCACACTGCTGACCCTATTTGGCTTGTTGTCCAGCAGCACTCAAGGCCTTTTTGGCAGAGGTGCCTTTCTCCAGGAATCAGGAACATCTTCCAGCCACGTTAACCTTTCAGAGATGACAGACAGCAGCTTCATGATGACACTAGTCTGCTCCCTCAGAGGCCTTCAGTATGTCCTGTCTGGTCCCATAGACCAGCTTATTTAAATATATCCTAACTTCATCTTCCCCTACTGTGACTGCTACCTCCTTTCCCCAAGCTTTTCTTCTAGGAGACAATCTAGTAGGCCTGACAGCAGGCAGACTCTGACAGTAAAGCCTGAGGCTTCATGGAGCAGTGCATCCACACTTTTACTGGTTTTCCTTCTCACTTTTACTGCTGATGCTCTTATAATAGCCATTCTTCTTGTTCTGCTCATCCCTCACCAGTTTTGATTCCAGCCAAGCTTTGACCTTCCTCATTCTGCCCATACATGCCTGGACCACACTTCTGTGTTGCTACTTGGTAGCTTGTTGCCATTTCTACCTCCTGTCTGCTTTTTTTTTTGTATTTAGCTCAGTCGGGGGTTCATCTGTCATCTCAAGTTTCTGTTACCGATTTTTCCCCTAATTTATTTGAAATCTTATACTCAGTGGCATAACTTCCCTTCACTTAAACACAGCTAGAATTTTACCACCCTTTGGGAATTATTACTGTTAAATTTGTCATCTTGATCATAACTTTTTGTTTTGCTGTCATCCTCTATTACAAATAGATGCTTCTGCTATAAATTGTTTGATATAATTAAGCTGCACCTAAAAATACTACAGTTTAATTAATTTGTGTCATTTTACAGCAGCAGCCTCCCAAGTATGATGAAACAGTACTAATTCACTGTGACAGCAGATATAATCTTAGTCTTAAAACACAGAATTTTAGCAACTGGAAAATGTTTTCCAATAATCTTCAGGACTACACAGGAACATGCTATTTTCACTTTTCAGAACTAGAACAGATATATGCAAACTCTGTAAACTTCTTCCTTTCCAACATATCTGTAAAGAGCTGAAGGTTAAAGAGAGCACTATCCAAGAAAGTCCTTCTGGAAAGCATTAACTCACAAGAAAAGAATAAAATTCCATCCATATTTTTGAGATGACACAGGAAAATTTCCATGCCTATTTTCCTAACTCTCTGGACAACACGTTCATACTCAAATCCTAAACACTGTTTGCTGTAGTTTGAAGCACTGAAACATGGTTAGGAAAACTAGGAAATATGAAAATGATGTGACAGCAAACTTATTCAGATGTGACAGCAAACTGTTCAGAAATAGCTTTCTTTAGAAAACATTTACACTAATGTCTTGTATACATTGTTTAAGATGTCTGACTTGGCAGTTACACTTAAGGTTGGACTAAGTGACCTTAAAGGTATTTTCCAACCTATATGATTCTATGATTGCAAGATGTGAAACATTTTTAAATGGTTATTTTCATATATTAAAAAAATTACCTTGCAAGTGAAATTGAAAGCATGCTAGATCATTCTTCTTTCACAATTTAATTTTATTGAAAGCTTGGCATAGGTACTTGACACATCTACATCTGTCTCCCATTCTGCTCCCCGTTCTTGTTCCAAACACTGGTACACTCTCGATCTATCTTCTCCTTCCTTGAGAAACATCCCTAACAGCATTTTTTTTCCCCTAAAATCTCAGGAAATAAATATTTCCAAACACTTCAAGGCTCAAACCCAGGCCCATGCTGTTTTGCTGCAACCTGAAGACGCTTTCATTTCAACAACAAACTGGTCGCCTGGTGGTTCTGAACTAACTCTTCCTTTCCCACTTTTCTTCTTACAGACTGTTTCGTCCTCTTCCCTAAGAAATATGTTGTAATAATGACAGTATCTTCCACTCTTCTGTGATGGGAGCTTATGCCCAGTTCTGTATTCCTTCAATACCCCTCCCCACTTACTCACATGGAATGTCCTTGAGTTCTGGGTAACTAGAATTTCCCAATGCTTTCACAAAGCCTAGCACTGTGACATTACTTTGTATATCTTGAGATTAAGATCTTCGTCTCTCTGGTTGTCACTTCCCCAAGGCAAAGGCAATGTTTTCCCACAAGTTCTCTTTAGTGCTGATTGTATCACACAGATAATTTTTAGTTACCTTTCTGTTCAGAGCCACACCATCTTCACAGTCCAGCACTGCACAATCTACATTCAGTGATGGGATTTTTCGTATCTTCTTTTCGTCATCTGCAGGTACATACAGCACAGCTCGTCTGGGAACATACTTGTGAGATGATGCAAAGTGATAACTAAGCTTAGGAACACCAGATGGCAGAGGAGAATTCACCCTGTAAATGATATTGTTTAAATTAGACTTTTGGCTACAATGCTGTAAATAACATTTTACTATATTTTAAAAGTGAAACATTCCTACCTAGATAGTGGCTGGTTTTGGGTTATCTATATTTCCATCCCCCTTAGGAAGAGTGAAGGTAAGGATATGCCTGAATTACAGTTAATGACAGTATAAAACTCTGAAACTACTATGTTCAACAGAAGTTGCAAACATAAAGAGTCATAACTGAAGACCTGCCAGGGCTGAGGTTATCCATGCAGCCTTAATTATGCTGGCCATTCTGAGTCCTGTGGCAAGTATGAAATAGAGAAGAGTGGTGCTTGGCTTTTCCCCTGTCATAGGACTCCTCCATAGGATGCAGACTGTGCAGGGAACAGATCAGGATTGCTTTAGAGAGGAGGCTGCTATCTGCCACGTTTTCTCCAGGAGCTGGACGTCATGCTGGGAATGAAGCAGGGGTGCTGGCTAAAGCAAATAGGGGTTTGTGAAGTTGATTTTGCAACCTTGGCATTATATCAACAAACGTATTGGCATGCAAATTTTAAATAAGCAAAATGGATGGAGGGGGAAATGAGGAAAACAGGAATGAAAACCCCATGTAATGTGGAACCTCACTAATCCTAACATGTTCTCTCAGAAGCCTTCAGACCTTCAGATCCACAGCACAGATTGCCATTGACAGAGCTCATAAACCCACCAACATCATCAGCAGGTTGTCGGCTATGTGCCTTTCAAAATTTATAAATGCTTTGTGCACCACACTTCAGTGGTGCCACACGGCTTGAGCGGGTGACATATGTGGCCCACAGGCATGAGGTTTGTGGTGGTCTCCACCTCATGCTGATAGTGCTGGTAAAGACCCAGCTAACCCACCTCAGGCATGAGCTGGGTTAGTGCACTTGGAGGCAGTAGGACTGCTGGATGAGGCTGCTCTCAAGGGTGGTGGGGAGCTTGCTTTGCTCCACAGTTGCAAGCACTGAGAAATAAATTGCAGAGGGTGCCACTGTGATTCATAGCCTTCCAAAAAAAAATTCCTTGCCTGCTGCTGTTTCTCCCATTTCATGCTGTAACCCCCAGGTCTATTCTGCTACACCAAAAATGAGGACAAAATAATACAATTTGCCTTCATACTCAGCAGAAGGCACCTATGCCACAAAATAATCCTACCATATAACACCATTATGCTTTATCATGTATATTATTCACTACTTTGAATAATGCAAAGCTTTTCTAGCACCATGCTGAACATGTCATTATCTCATCATATCAGGGATCCATGCATTTTCCTATGTCCCTCTTAATAATGCCTCCCAAGTTGCTACACTTGGATAACATGTGGCTACACACGCATGTGGGTTTTCTTCAAAGTGAACATGACTAAAGCTCTCAAATGCTTGGAAATGAGTTCAGGCAACCTAAATCAGAGCCAACATGGTATGTCACTGACAGGCTGCTATAATGCTTGACTTTCTAAGCTGAATCTGTTGAAGAACCCTCTCTTCCCCTAGAGTGTGCACCCTAAAAGCTGAATATAAGCCTTGGGTAGAAAAGATGAAGAAAGATTTAACACATTTTACCTCAGTAAACAAAACTGAAAAGGAAAACTATTCCACCATCTCCACTGTTGCATTTCTGTACATACTGGTTGAACTGACTTTATGAGCTCACAAAAACCCACTGCCAGACTCTTCTTTGTAACATGCCTGGTAATGCTTCATTCAGCCTAAGAAATGGGGCAGCTTGGCTGTTGAACAGAAATTATTTTATCACAAGTGCAAGCGTTACGCTTCTTGATAAGTCTTCATCTCGAAGTGCAATAACTTCAAGACTCAGGTGGTGGAGGTTCTAAAAACACTTGGAGACATCCAACTGAGATCCACTGAGTGTCTCCCAAGTACTCTCTTTGCCCCTCTCCCACAAACCACTTCATGTGCCCTGCTTCAGGTTGAAGTGGGGATGGTGACAAAACTTGTTGTAACTCAAGTGCCTGCTAGTTAAATCCACTTAATCTCATTTTCTTGCAGTATACTTTGGGAAAGCAAGGAGGAGGTGGAAGAGTGGTTTACCTCAAATGGAAAGAGGAGGGTCTTTTTTCAGTGTGACACAGAGGTCAGTAAAGAAGTCTGCTGTCCTTTGCTAAACATATATGAGGGGACAAAAGTCATTAGTTTCTATTCGCTTTCTCTAATGTCTTCAACCTTGTGGTTCCCAACGGCACAAAGGAGTCAAAGAGCTCAGCCTATTAATAGTTAACTCCAGCCTAGAGCCAAGCAGCCCCTGAAGCACCCTTAATGACTGCCTCTCACCAACCCTCCAACCCGCCAGAAACCTGATAGACAAGGCTAACACCATAATCTCAGAGCATGCTGAGATGAGATGTATCTCCTGTCACAAATGTTTCCCGGGATTTCTTCTGGGCCGTCATCAAACGAAGGGCTGTTTGACCAGCCGGTTTCCCTCTCACTGCTGCTAGCCCCACGAAGGCAGCCCCGCTCTGCGTACCACACACAATGGTGTGTAGTATTGTGTAGGTAAAAACATCAGTACCTGCAGGCCAGATTTAGTCAGATGTCACCAGTGAGGTCTATGAACTTGTGTTTAGATGGAGGAGCAGTACAGCTTCCACAGCAGACCCCCTGACTCCAAGGAAGTGATAGATTTAACCCATTGAAATACCATCACTTAATAGGCTCAATGTTAGAAAAACCACTGCCTGCTGATTATTGGTATCTCCTCCTAAGCTAACCAACTTTCTGTCTACATAGGCTCAAAACACAGGTTTCTCAGGACAAAAATTATTATAAGAAATATACTGTCAATATGTCAAATTATTAGTCTTATGGGACATTTTAGCAAGTTGAAGAAGCAACAATTTTTTCAAGAGGTATGGCCAGAAAAAAGAAAATGAACAGGAGGAATTGGTGTCAGTGGACCAGTACAGAATCCTTCTCCATTCAAAACAAAGAGCTCTAGAAATGTTTGTGTAAAAAAGGAGTTTTCAATAATTATGCATAGGTGTGACTGCAGTAAATGTTTTCACATGCTATTGTTTTGACCTATATTCTTAAATCATTACTGCGCATTTTCCTTGCATAGTTGTATTTTATGTTCTACAATAAAATGAAAAGTAGAGGAAGACATGGATTTATTAAGAAATCCATCTGCCTATAGATCTTTTTAAAGCAGTGGCAAGGCCCTGGGTGCTCTGTATATGAGCAGTTAGCTACTCTGGTAGGAAACATTATCCTGATTATCTTGACTTCTGTTCTTCTGATAGAATAAAAAAATCCTCAGCAGTTACTTTTTTAGGACAAAAAACCCACACAGCACTGTGATCTCGATTATATTGTTAACCCTGTGCCATAAAGTGGAAGAAAATCTTACATATGTTTCCTGACTCCAAGTATTTTAATGATTCAAACTAAGCTTGACTATGGTTTAAACTAAACACATGGACAAAAGCCAAGAGAATTTGCTAAGACAATGTTTCTTCCTTTAAGCACTGTAAGTTAAAATAAGGACTAGGCTATTGGGTAATGCTCATTAAATTGTTTTACAGCAGCATATTTTCATTCATACCATTTAGCAGCATGCTGAGTGCTCTTGGGTCTTGGAAATAAAACTAGATTTCTTCAGCAAACATAACACTCTACTAAAGTCTTCATCAAATATGTAAAAGTAGCTGGCAAGTTAAAGGTACTCATAGTCCTCTGAGAACCATTTCACCCAAGAGTGAATAGTTCATCCTCAGGAAGGAGAAAAGAAAACCTTTTTGACTACTAAGAGACATTGCATTTTGCAATGGCAGCCATACACTGTGACTGCAGCCAGTGAAATTACTCCCAATTATGCAAATTTCCCTGCTATAAACTGCATTTTCACATTCCAGTATTGCTCATACTCACACGTATATTTAACTGCACACATCTGTGCAGTCTCATTGGAGCCAACAACATATAGCTCACGAAGTAAAGTACTCCCACAAGTGATTTTCAGCACTTTAACCTGTTCCTCTGTTCCCTGTTTATTTGCTAAATCAAATTACCCCGGAAGAGACGCTACATTGGGAACTGCCTAAAACATTGCTCAAAAGGCCAAATCTCTTCTTCTACAATCTTTGGCACAGTGTTGGCAAAGTGTTTCTGAAGCGCATTTTTAGGCATTTGATTAAAACCATTAAAAAAGCTGGATAATTCCCACAACATGTATTTCTGATCTCTACGCACGAGTCTATGATCTCCATGCATACCAGTCACAGTCCTGGATGTCTGTGGTGCTGTGGGAGAAGGACAGAAGTGACCCAAGACCCACAACACCCCCTGAACAAGACTCAGCTAATGCAGCAAAAATCTACAAGTTATTTCTCTGATATGTGCAAAAAAGCACCCCACTCCAGAGTAAATATAATGGTTTTCATATGTTGAAGTCAGTAGGCAGTAGCACACAACCACACATAAATAATCTGCCAAAGACAAAGAAACTTCTATGGAATTACAAAGACCCGCAATTTGCATAGTAATTCTTTCTAATTAAGAAAAGAAGATACAAGTTGTTTGTTATAAACATCAGCAGGCCCTGTGCAAATACGAAGGGCTCACAGCCGAGCTGAGCAGTTGTCGAATCAAAGCGACTCGCCGGAGAGTTTTATTGGTACAGCTGCGGCGCATGCATTTTATCACACATGCTAATAATCCTTGGTTATGGCACTAACATTTTAATCATTTGTTCTCTGGGCTTGTTTCTCAAACAATTAGCACTAATGAATGGCCAAAATACCTCGGATCATATATGTCTAATTGCAGTCAAGAGCGGTTATTGTCCGCATGTACATTTCAATTCACCTCTGGGGATAATGTTTGTTAATTGTATTTCTTTATATAGCAAGTGAAAAAAGGCTGTTCACTCAAAAAGGGACTAAGTGTTCTCTTCTTTCCCTTTGTTCCCACAAGAAGCTAAAGTCACTTCAAGAGGCACTTAATCCCATCATCCATGGTTACAATTGCCTTACAGCATCAATCAAAAAGAATCTGAAGTAAAATGATGCAGCTATATTGTGTAATTAAAAGCAATTCAGGTAGTTATTGCTTGGGGCATTTTCCAGGTCCAAATACTTAAAATGGCACTGCGGGGATTCTAAATACTGTAGTGTTTTAAATTTGGTGAACTACAATATCTCACAGAGAAAGGGGAGGAATATGCAAAAAAAAAAAATCTCCTAGTGTGTATTGTAAAGCAAAAGAAAAGAGGAGGAACAGCTAACGTTTGAAGTGACAAAATCTACAAGTCTCCATATAAAAGGGAAATAAAAATATCAAGAAGAGAGAAAAGGGGAGGAAAAAGAAAAGGATGGCAGTTTTCAAGGAAAAGAAATTCCCTGTAATTGTTTAAAAGTTAACATGTGAAAAAATGCTAACGTTTCCTCACACAGAAAACAAAAGGTCATGTCACAAGATTTACCATCAAAATACAGGTCCCTGAAATCTTAGTGCTCTCCTAGTGGAAAGAAATCTGAGGTAAACCGAGCAGCTCTTCTTTGGGAAAAAAAAAAGAAAAAAGAAAAAAAAGCAAAATACTTTGGTTAAAAGTGAAGAACTATGATATTTACTTTTGAATTAAAAGTAAGGGAAGGAACTTTACATAACAACTGCCACTAACCCTGATCCAATTATGTTGAAATTAAAACTGGGAGGTTATCAACATACTGAACACTCAGCTTTACATTTTGATTTCTTCCTTTGTTCCAGACTCAGTACGGTCATTTCCCTGACCTTCAAAAAACTAATTAAGAACCCCCCCACCCCCAAACATAACCCCTTGCCAGGGCGGGCAGAAGCCACCAGCTCTCATGCTTTGAGATCTCTTGACAAGCAGTTTTCCTTACCAGAGGAGGCTTTGTCTGATTTTAAACTTCCCACCATAAGGCTGATATTATCCTGCACGGATGTAACATAAAAATTAATTCCCCTGAAGCTGATGGAAGGTATACAGGTATAGAACTGGCCCCCGAAAGTGTGGAGAAGGTGAAAGAATAAACCCTAACACTTCCACAGCATCCTAAGGGAGACAGGCGGTCTGCACCCAGCTGCGGGCACTGAGCGTGGTGGGTTAAAGAAGCGCTCACAAACTCAGTGAATTAAAAAATTTAACCCCCGTAACAACCAGCTTTGGATATCAAAAGGGACAGATTGGAGGGGGTTGCTCCTGAGAATGCTTGCCTGCTGGAAAAACTGTAGTGGGGAGAAATGAAAAGGGGACTTGCAAGTGACCTTTCACAAGCACTTGCTCCAACTGATCAGGACACATTGCATTTTAGCCAAAAAATAGAGAGGTGAACCAAATGGGGAAGGAGAGCCTCACTGATCAAAAAAGATCATCGTGCAGCGAAGTGTGAGTGGAAGAAAGCAGTTCAGGATTTAAATGAAAACCGAGCACCAAATCCAAAGTTGCTGGAAAGTAATTTTAGGAAAAAGTACGTGCCTCTGTCTGCTATTTATAGCTTTTTCCTATCTCCAGTAAATCAATTTAAGTCATATAACTAGACACCAGAGAAAAGATTGAATAGAAACCAGGAACTTACTGACAAAGGCTTGAAATCATGGACCTCTAAGCCATAAAATGATAAAAGGCTATCATAGGTTAAATAGTTAACCAAACTTTCTCCTCCCACCAGCACTAAATGTAAAAAAAAAAAAGACCTTTTATTTACCCCACCATGTTCTTTCAACTACATTTGACCCTGTTGTTTTGGTTCACTCCGAGCTCCATCATGCCTTAAATTGCTTTGACTGAAGATCAGGGTTTTTTTTCTTCTCAATTCAAAATGGTCAAATTAGACAACGAGGATAAAAATAAAAGGACCACTGGCTTCTCATATTACTAATGTCTCCTGTTTTCAGGGCAGCAAAAATAGTCCGTTTGTGAGGAAGAGGAGAGTGCTACGGTTCTTTGATTTAATAAGTGAATTTTAAAAGAAATTTAAATAATGGCTCAGGGTGACAAGGGTTGCTGCTTCCTACTAATGGCAACAGGCTGCTTCTCTCGGGCAGCCTGTGTGTGTGTGTGTTTGCTATCATCCAAGGTTAATTGGTGTCCTGTCTTGGGGAGCTTTAACATATGTGACATACAGTCGAGGGTTTGCTCCCTCTCTTACGGTGTGGGTAACTCCTCATGCCCATGAAGTATTCTCGAGCTGAGTTGTACCTCGCTTTGCTTTTACCATTAGCAAAGTATCTGACTCCTTGGGATGCTTTCTGCTGCTAAATCAAACCCACAGCACTGCAGGGCAATGCAAAAGCACTCTGTCTGACTGTGACATGTTCACTTTGCCACTTAAACCCAAGGAACATTGTAGTTAAGATAACAATTAATTTCCCTGTTCTCCTAAATATGAAGACATAGAAATACACAAACACTAAATACAAGCAGTTCGTAAGTTTTAGTTTCTATAAGTAAATTTTAAGTGCTTTCATCTGTTTAATTAATGATGTTTCTAATTTGCATTTTTAAAGAGATTTTCTAAAATTCTGTTTAGTTATACATTCTCCCAAGAGAACCTTTTGCATTACATATTAGAAAATTAGAAGACATTTTAAATAACAAAAACATCACACAATACAGATGAAGATCAAATATCAATATTGAGAGATTTACAAAACACTACACATGTATCAGGTTTTTAAAGATGCGCATTGAGAAGTAAGAAGATATTACTTCGGATGTATGACATTGATGTATGATTTGGTTTGATTTATTTGTTTTTGGTTTTTATGTACAAACAAATATGCACCAAGTGTGGTCATGGCACAAAAGAAAAAAACCATGGTTTTGGAGGTCAAGTATCTTCGAGTTCAAGAGGAGGATCAGGCACATATCACCAACACGATGTCCTGGAACACCCAATGCCAAAATCTGTCTTAGGACGTGAATATTATAAAACGCACAAATCTGTAATTGTTTCGCTTTTATACAGTCAGACCCATTCTGGTGACTTCTGCAGAAAAGTTGAACTTCGGAGAGATTCTCTATTTCACTGCAAAACCACTCTTCCCTCTTCCAATTCTCCCCTCTGGCTCACCATCAGGTACTTCCCTTCCTCCTAATTCTGCCCCAGCGTTTTCACAACACCCACCCACATCTCTATGTTCACACACAAAAATTGGTAAGAATGCTTGGACAGAACTTCTTTTCTTACTGAACATGCTTTTCTCCTCTTTTCTTCCCCATTCCCCTCTATTCCCTCCGCGTCGGTTCCCACACCAGGACACAAGGAGCATCCCCACTACTGAGCTCTTGCAGCTCCTGCCACCGGTCCAGCTGTGTGCGCATTGGCTAAATGCTACAAGGTCAAGATCGAGACCAGGATTCAAAAATTCCATGCTAATTACTGTGATTAAAGTCTGAGTCCCAAACAGCCAAAGACTCCTGAGCAGTTTAGGAGCAGGCTGCTAACGAGTTACATGCAAAATAAGAAACAGGCACTTGATAAAGTCAGAATCAATAAAGTGCCATTCCTGCCTGTTAAAATGACCCTGCCGTAACAGAGAGCCACTATGTTCACCAGAGACTGCGCAGGTTTGATATCCATGTCTGCACGGCATCAGAGAAAAGGAAAACAGTCCTTAAAATCACTTCTGATTTACATATGAGTTAAAATTAAATCACACTAAAGATGTGCCTGAGAATATTTAGCAGAAGGAAATGAACGGAGTGTCAATATACTGGTGTTGCAGAAATCAGAAGAAAGAAGAAATTTGTCACGCACTTTGGGTCTTCCAGAATTTCTGATTCTTTTATAGCAAACTGTCATCTTTGTGGGTTTGGTTGTGGTGGGGATATTCTATAAACTGAGGGTCCCTTCACACTTCTAAGAATTTTTCACTAAATAGACTATATTTTATCTCAATTTGCAATTTATGGCAGTCTACACTTACCCAAAGCACAAACATATTGATGATCCCTGTACGTAGAAATGTAGATAAAGCACAGACATTTTTACCACATAGGAAAAAGAAAATAATACCGCATTTTGCGATTTTTCGTGTAAACCCACTCGAGCATGTGCTTAGCCCAGAGAAATCAAGGACTAGTCAAACACAGTTAACTGTGTGCTTAAGGGCCTGCAGGACCAGTGATTAATTTTGGATTATGAAACTATTCCATTTCCATGTATTCTTAGGCTACACGTGGGTCAATCTGCTATTTTCAGGTTTTGGCACAGAGACTTGTGCAAAATTGAGATTTAGATGTATGCAGATGCAATCCAGCTGGTGAGTATCTTTCAAACAAAAGGTGCTCAATCTCAGATGGAGAAAAAACCCTCTGCATTATATTTTCAGAAAAAGAATAAAATTAAAAATATGAACTATGTTTAGTCAAGCATTATTTTGTAGAATTACTATTATGCAGAGGAATTATAATGCAAAGAATTTTTTTGTATTAAACTGAACTTACTCAGAATGGTTTCTGTGCCAAAAAACTGAGCAACGAAGAACAATTTAGCAAGCACTTAGTAAGTATTAAACTGTTGAAGAACAGAACTATAAAAGTACAATGCACTGCAATTACTCCAAAAAAAGAGAAAATGTTGTAATTACATCAGAGCTGATGCAATATGACAGAAAAAAAGAACGAATGCACAATGCTATTAGTTCAACAGCAATTGTGGCTACACTAATTGAAAACCAACTGCTCTCTGCCTTTGAATACAAGCCTGGTGGAAATTTTAAAATATTTCCTAAACAGACGATAAAGAAGAACTCTTGCAAATCCTGCAGTGCTCCAGGCAACACTTAACTTTAGAAATGTCTACAGGCAGAAATACTACCCTGCAATATGGCTCAGGATGGCACAAACAAGCATCTGTGTTTATTTTTTAACTAGTCAGATTTATAAGAGCAATGAAATCCCTACAGAAGCATTTTATATTGACCTGATATGGACTTACTGTTTTAACCAGCTTTTTAACTAACTCCACAAGTTAATAAAGGCAACTACATGAATCCTTACTGCCTATGCATTAAGATAAGAAAAACATTCATTAAGCAATATCCAGACTGTTTTAATTACAGGAATATCACTCTTATTTGTAGTATAATGTTCGTTAAGTACTGTATAACATTTTCTTAAAATGCCCCAGAGGCAGTTAAACTCTTGATTACCTATTAAAAAAAAAAATATAAAAAAAATCTCCCTTAACTTCAATCGCAGAACTTAATGCCTACTGCAATGAAATTCCAGCACTTTTAATCATGTAAAAATGTCATATGCAAATCTTATTAACCATGAAAACATTATATAAGATCAAATGAATTTTCTTTGCTATCACTACTCAATGTTAGCAAAATGTTGGAATCTTTCTGTGATGATTGTGGTAGTAATAATAATAAGCCCAGCCCTATTTCCTTTGAGAATGACATCAGCTGAAAAGCAGATTATTATTTTATTAAATTCAAAAGATAGCAGGGAATGCCCCAAAATTCTGACTTCTATATTTTCATAGTAGCAGTGTTTGGATTAAACAACCTTATGGAGGCAGAACTTTCATGATCTCTGTTAAATAAACATCTGGAAAAGCTTTATTATCCAATAATAAAATATCACTTTTCTTCTGCCTTTTTCAGTACATTACAAAAGTTATTATTACTGTTTTTGCACAGATGACAGTGCAACACCTACATTTTTTTCAGTATTTATCCTGCATCTGCCCATTATTCCATACATTGTTTGAAAAAAAGCTGTTCATTTTTTGTTTGCTATCATCACCAAGAATTCAAAAAATCATAACATGATGCATTAAAAATTGCAACTTTTTAAAGTGCACATTGAAACTCTATTTTCTGGTTCTGTGTCCCTGACTGTATTTTCAAGCTTTTCCAAAACCAAAAATTTCTTTAAAAAATATAAAAAAATTAAAAGTGAGATTTTAGGAATCCAGGCTTCAAGGAAATAGCAAATATTGGGACATAATTGATAAATAGGTGGTAGTTGTCACTTCATTTTGATCTTTCATATTAAGCAGCTGAAAGATAAATTTATTACATAGGAACAGTCGTGCCAAACCCTAACTCAACAATGGCCCTCCAAAATTATCTCCTTCATAAGGCCAGTAAACTAAAAATGGCAAATTTAGCACCCACCAGTGTCTTCAGGCTCAGCATCTCTTCTTAAATGAATGATAAGCTTTCGCTGCCTGGAAAGGGACAAATCCCTCACTCTACTGAGGTGGTGGGTCAGGTCCTGCCACCCCCATGAGGGCATATTTGGGGTGTGTGGTCAAAGCCCTGGGTGCACCTTCCAAGGGGGAATTCAGCCATAACCCTCCTCTTGACTCAGGCAGTTCATTAAGTGCCTTGAGGAGGTAAGCACGCCTGGGGCAGACGAACTGCACCCAGGGGTGTCCACAGCAGGGAACTAATTTCACGGAACACATTGGTCATATCATCACAACCTGTCTTACCAAGGATGAACTTTGCTGTATAGGCAAGCTCAAAGACCATAAAAGTGCCGGATCTACCAGGCAGATAATATGAAGGTGTGATGGAAGAAAAATGTTGGCCAAGAGACACATACTAATAATAAATCAGAAGACTTCTATAGAAAACCTTGTTCCTAAGCTACTTTTATTACTTAATTATCTAAACATTTTCACAGAACCCTTCAGCTTTGCCACATCCCAGGAAACTTAGAAACTGGCCATAAAATCATGGCCCCCAGGTTCCTGCTGCAGACCCCCCACCTAGTAAGCCCCATCCCATTTGATGGTTAGTCAGACACCAAAATGGACACTTTAAAAAATCATCATCATCAAGACTGGAACTGGGATGGGGTGAAAATCAACTTCCCTGTGAACGAGTATGATTTTATCTTCATTAAAAAAAAAAGTCAAATTATCAGCTAGCAACCCCTTTTGGGGCAATGAGAGCACCTGATGGGCCTGTGCAAGTGCAAGTGCAAGCACTCTTATTACACGCTCTGTGGGATTTTCTTATCTGTGTTTCCCAGGTGAGATTCCTTGTGTTGCTACAGCATATATTTACTGTGGCTAGACAACACATGAAAAAGCCACCTAAAACTTAGGTAAAGCTCTAGAATCAAAGTTGCTCTCCTCGCCAATGGCCTTGTTTCACAGGATACCCCTTTTCCCCCAAACACCTCCGTTTTGTTAAGTGTGGATTTCCTACCTCACTGCATCACAACACACATCATCATCATTGGTCCTGTTCTAAAACTGCATTTTAGAAAACAGACCTGTCCCTGATGGTTGCCTAGAGGGGAGGGAAGAGAAGGGAAGGGAGGAGAGAGGCAGAAGAAGATGTCACCAAGCACACAGCACCCTTGGGAGAGCCAGTAAGAAGAAATTCTTCTGACTGCCCCAGTTTAAGAGTGAGGCTTTTTTTTCCAGCTAAATTCTTGACAAAGGCTGTTTAATATTTATTTAAAAATAAATGAAGAAGAAAAATACACTGCCTCCTTTGTAATCTGCATAAATAGAATGGCTTTTATTTCATAATGATCATATGTAGTAGATAACCAAAAATCCTAGATTACATGAAAATAAAATCTATAAGGAGAAATAGGATGAAGTCTACCTCTATATAACAGCTTTTATGACATTGAAATGAGCAGCTGTGTTTCTCTAAGTGTTATAGCAGTCCACATCTGTATAAAACCTGAAACCACACACACTCTTTGAACTCACTGATATATAACCTTATGAAGAAAAAATTTTCCTCCGAAAATACATAAAAGCATCACTTGGCTTTCCTTTGAGGGTTCTTCAACAACCTGTATCATGAAAAAAAGGTTTAGACTTAAGGAAATAAGACAATTAGTTGTTATATGTCATTTTTCCTGTACTAGATAAAGAGAAAAAATATTCCATTACTGAATCTGCCTACCATTTTTTTGTTTGGGTAACATTTTAGATATACTTTAGCACAAAGGGGAAATAATATCCTTGAGACACATTTTAATTCTGCAACGCATGTCAGTAATCTGTACTAATATTAAGAAACACAGTACCTACCAAAGTCAATATTATATATAAGGAATTTGGGCAGTTTGAACCACCAGTTTTAGTCTCACATGGCCCCTTGTTTGTCATCATCTGTTCCCTTGCTGATAGCAAGAATGTAATGGATGTTTCAGTTTTAATCTTCCCAAATAACAGTTTAGTTACTTCCCAAATAACAGTTTTAGTTTACTGAGCTAGTGTCTCAGTAATGGCAAGATTTGTTGCCAGAGACTAGCTTCAGATATGCTGGGAAAAAAAAGAAAAAAAAAAAAAGGCATATCCACTCTCTTCTCCAGGACGTATCCAGCAGGGAAAGTCTTTCCTCCTTTTTTGTGTCATTTGCGTTAAAATGGAAAATGCAAAACAATAATCTCACTAGTCCTGGGTACAAGCAAGATAAAAATGTGAGAGTCTAAACAGACGTTACAATATGCTCACTCTTAAAGGTAAGATTTTCTTTTGGCTTTTAACCACAGTAATCAGAGGTGAACATCATTTACATGTGCGCATGTTTATGTTTACATTTTTACGTGCCTGTATATATATTTACATATACAATCAATTTATTTATTTATGCACATAGGAATGTGCATATATAAATGTGCATATATGTACACATGTATGTGTATGACATGACCCAATGTGGCGTAGTACAATAGCAGCATTGAACGATGGAAAGCAGCAAAAAGAAATAGCTTCCATAAATCAAAAAAATAATAAAGCTGGTTTGTCTACAACTTTTAGTCTCAAATATTCCTCATATTTTGCTGGAATAAACTGCTTGTTCCTTCATCTCCGGCAATGGCATTAGAGTGGGAATTTTCCAGTGGAATATGAAGTCTGCCCAGGCCCTCATGGATACTAGACCAAAGGCTGTTCCACTATTAGTTATCAATGACACTGCCTTGCTTTTGCTAGGATTGTGGTCGTGGCACACACTTTGCATCCACACACTGTGGGCATCCTGCGTATCTTGCACGTTCAGGTGTGACCCTGCAGATTTACAGCTGCTGTAGACTGAAGCCATCTCTCAGTGATCCAAAGCAGCTCTCCCTCCACTGTTACTGCTTTATGTCTTTGCCAAATTCCTGGCAGAACAAAGCAAGCAACATTCTATTTCCCACAAGTGACACCTTCCCATTTCATCTCTTGGAGCTCAATATTTTTAGCCACAAAAAGGTAAGCGAACAATCTCATATCCTATTTTTCTTGACCTTGCTCAGACTATTTTGGAGGGCAATGAGGAAATGGAGGGGTTGTTTCATCAATACTCTACCAGTACACATTAATAGGTGGGGAAAAAGACTAATGGCTAAAACAGCATTTACAGCAGTACCCAGAGCCACTAAACTGCACCACAAAAGAGGAGTGGAGTGGTGAGAATAAATAAGAATTGTTTCTTTCTTCTCTTTCGAGAAGCACCAGGACAAGGGTGGGCATACCCTTGCCATGATGATCTTAAGGGTCTTTTCCAATCGAAATTATGTTCTCCATCCCTCTCCCGAGGCTGCACGGTTCCTGTACCCAGGCTGGGCTGTGAAAACGACAGCTGAGCTGTTTGCAAAACAGACTCAAGATCTCTGTGGAAACAGTGAAGATAGCCCATCTTGGATACCTGAATCTGAATGGATATGCATTTAGCTGTTTTGTACAGCTTTGAAAGCGCTGAAAGGTAATTACCACCACTACCAGTGCTAGTGCTGAGTTTAAATATTTTCTTCCACTATATATTAAAACGTCCACTTCTTCAGAGGAAATGTTGTTCCATTGCTGGAGATTCCTGATGCACTACAAAATATGTCCCAGCATTCAGCACACTCAAAGAAAAAAACTCTGGTGCAATCTGCTCTGAAACTCTGCTTTTTCTTTCATAAAATACAGTTACGTTTTGGGGTCTTTTAAAGATAGATTGCCTCTGTTTCTGCCCTATGCAGATATAATGTAAAATTAACAGATAAGCCTGATAATTTGAGTATTTTGAAGATATTGCTAGATCTCAATCCACAAAAAGGTTATTATAAATATTAGTAAGTACATTTATTCATGCCTCAGGAGCTTATTAGTTCAAAAAATAAATAACCAGTAGTTAAGTCTATGTGGTTATAGTTACACTAATCTTCAAATATTCTGTTTCATTACCTTCTAACCTCTGCAAAAAAGCAAACAGCAGGCAGATTCTAGACCAGGATCAATTGAATTATGAAGAAGTAAAGACAAAAGAGGCTGATAAGATAATTAAGGCTTCAAGTGCCTGCAGTATGTTGGTTACCTGTTATTTAACTAGACAATGTGCACATCTTGATTAAAAATATACTTTTATTACTCTATACACCTTTTCCATTGCTTGGAAACAGCAATGAACAAATCAATGCGTAACCAAGCCTGAGGAATATTAGGGTCGTTTTGAGTGCAGGGAAGATGGAGGACTTTGGTAAGACTGCTCAAGTCTGAGAGCTGGTAAGGAAGAAGACTAAAAAGCATCTACACCAGGAAGAGAATGAAAGGGTAATTGTGGGCTGCAAGAAGCCTGTTCTGACAGAAAACCAAGAATCTGGGCACTATATACATGAAACTGAAGCTGGCAACGTGGAACAGGCAGCTCTACAGGTGAGCCAAAGCAGGAGAGGCGATCCTGAACAGCTAGCACACAGCAAGGCAGGATGGCCCAGATGACCAGGAGAAG
Source organism: Cephalopterus ornatus (assembly GCA_013396775.1). Lineage (NCBI taxonomy): Eukaryota > Metazoa > Chordata > Aves > Passeriformes > Cotingidae > Cephalopterus > Cephalopterus ornatus. The sequence continues at coordinate 196,098 of VZRE01015113.1, read as the reverse complement.
GGTGACAAATACATAGGGTCTTGGTGAGATGGCCCACAGGCACCGAAGGGAGGAATGGGTTTTGGTTTCATGCCAGTGGCAAGGCAGACAGTGCTGGGATATAGCCCAAACCAAGCCACCACAGGAGAAGACATGGGATGACTGTGGGAGAGATGCACGAGGACAGGAGATGAGACGGTGGAACAGAAACCACACCATCAACTAGGGATGCAAAAAGGGAAACATGGTAGGTATTCACTTGGAAAGTCAGGAGAAAACAAGGTCAAAGCCAAGATTAAAGGGGTAAGGTGAAGATGTAATTAAAAAAAAAAGAAAAAAGGGAAGAAGAGGATGAGGTCAGTGGAGATTTTGGTGAAGGAAGCATCAATGAAGTAGGGGCTGAGGAATCTCTTGATGCAACATCACAGACAGAGAAAATGTATTAACTCAGGGCAGCCAATTGTGTCACTTAAGGAAAACAAGGGTAGTCTGGCATAAATCTTTGAATTTATGAAGCAGTAAAAATGCAGTCAAGGATGGGAGTACAAAGGAGGAGAAGGAAACAAAAATGAGACATTGGGGTCTTGATTCAGCCAAGTAGCTGAGTACAATGTGAAGAGCCTGAGCACTCTAATAATATCACTTGACTAAGCACCATTCTGAATCAGAGCCTGGTTCAGGAGCCTTCCAGTGAAAGACTGGAGAAGAAGATGTGTAAAACACACAGAAAAAATAGTTCAACATGCAGAATGGAAATGAAATGGGTACTTCAATGCTGACCCCAGAAGTTGTTCTGAAACTCTCCAACTGTGACCTGTCACCTCACTTCACAGTGAAAGCAGAAAGATGTTTTTACTTGCCCTACACACTGATTTGCTGCACACAAGCGATCATTTTAACTTAGGCCTATACATTGTTTTGCCAGCACTTAATGTTGCATAAAAATAAAGAAACTTCAGCTCCCTGCAACACAGTTCGAGTGACTGAACTTCCTTTCAGTAGCCAGAACTGCATCCATTAAATGTGTGAAATGCTAAAGGTAACAGTGTCCAACAACAGACAATGAGGCAAAAGGAATTCAGACCAACCTTGGGAACCAGTTTGCCAAAATTATGGGTGAATGCTAGGGGAAAAGGACAATTAATACAGGAACAGATGGCTAAGCAAAAACAAAAGCCATTATCTAAAACCTGGCTAAGGAAAGCTTAGCAACTGATTGTTTAACAGAAGGAATTGAAGAACTCAATTAAATATCGTACAATCGATAGTTTGGATTCTAAGTAATAAGAAAATGGAGGAGTTGCTGCCATTTGTGGCAGTATTAAATACTTGCTGTGCTCACAATAAATATTAAGGTGCACAAGTTTTATACAGAATGGGCTTTTCCTATCCTTCTGAGAAGATGGGCTATAAAATGCAAACAAAATCTAGACCAATAATAAAAGCTTTAGTGACTTGCCATGTCTTAGAAAACCATAAAAGGGTTCTGCAAGTGATCTGCTGCTCAGGATATCCTGTTGAAGTCTTTCCCTCCCTTCTTGATTCCCACTTAAAACATGCACACATATGGTCCTGGAAAACCATACTCAAATGAGAAGGCTTTGGCTGTGTCCCCATGGGGGTGAAGGGTTACTCCACAAAAACAGCATAATTTTCTGAAGGTGCCCCACCTGCGCCATATCAGCTGATGGCCACCGTGGAGCAAGAGCTGGAAGAAAAGCATGGGAAGTGGTACAATGGAGATATGTCTCACGTGTGCTTAGGGTCATGCCAGGATAAGAACCTGTAACCTCTGGCTAGTCTTAGCAGAGGGAGGGTGTAGCCCAGGCCAGTGTGGCTCGGACAGCCCACTGGCATCATATTCTGCAGCATTCTCTGCCATGAAGCCCATGTAAAACTGCATTTGTGGGAGTCACAGCCGCTCTCCATGCTGAGAGCAGGCACGTGCATTGTAGTTAAATTGCCTGGTCCCAAACAACAGAGAATTAGCTCCAAAGAAATGTCTGAATCTCGGCCTGAAGCCTCAGTACAAACACTGACTCTCTCAGGGCAGCACCCCATGAAAAGTTGCACAAGTAATGAGAATGTAGCCTTCTATCAGCTTTACACAGCACAAAATGATGGCTAAACCTGTCTGCCATCACTGCCTCATACAAACCATTTGAACCGATAGGCCTTCCTCATACATGCAAGTGGTGTTTGGTTCTTTTCCATATTTTCTGGTACTTTAATTATTTTAGTAATTAGCTGACACACATTATTTCAACATATCACATCTCCATGGTGGCATCATCGGCTTGTAATAAAGCTTTCTTTAAGAAAAGAAACAGCTTCTTAATTTTTTTATTAAAAAAAAAGTTAATAATTACAGGAACACTGACAGTGTTGCTATAGTTACGACTATATCAGCCTTTCACTTACAACTCCCTGTTTTCAAGGGTCAATAACTCAGTTGTCAAAAATCCCACTGGGCAGAAGCCTGACACATCTTAGACATACATTAAACAACTGCATAAATAAAAATCAGCTGTTTCACACTTGTGAACATTTTGAATCAAATCAGTCTTTCCAGATGATATTTTGAGCATCCAACAGTAGGTTTCGTGGGTCTTTTGTATACATATAATTTTGGCAGGCTGTTTAGTCTTTTAGGTGCCCCAGTATTTTTGGCTGCTGCCAGAGGGAAAGGAAGAAGAGCCACCAATTTTTCCTCCAGCCATTTCATCCCCCCACACCAGAAAGGAAGCAATTCTGGATGTGCCTGCTACGGTCCCAACAAAACTTCCCCAGGATTTTTAGGCACAAAAGCTTCACACGCATGTGCAGCAGCTGGATTATCACAAAAGACCATAACGGCCCTAAGAGCCGTTACGGTATATCAAGTGAGTAAACCGAAAACTAAGAAGGATTTACACAATGACCATAGTGGCTCCCTGGGAGCCGTTACGGTCTATCAGGTCAAAAATCCACTTTTTAAAGAGCGCCTAAATATGTGTATACCCAACAGGGCCTTGAGTTTCCAGAGCAACTATCACACACATTTTCAAAATGAGCCAGGGAAGGGAAGGGAGATTACACCAAACAACATAAAGACAGAATTTTTTTACAATGAATAAAAGACATATCATGCAAATTCTAAAGACCTATATTTAAATGGAAGAGAAGTGCAGGTTAAGTTGAGAAATAGGACGTAACATGACTCCTTCATTGTCAAGACAGGTCCTTTTAGGTTTTTTCTTTTTTTTTTCTTTAAATGACAATTTAGAGAAAAAGGACATTTCCCACCAAAACCAATCAGTTTTAAAAAAACAAGTTAGGTTTCACAAATTATAGAAATAATGCAATCACAGCTGGGTTCTGAGTTGCAGTTCTGCTGCATTTCAAGTCTCCAGCCACGGCACAAGTTAGTAACACAGCTCAGCTTTGCCTTCCTTTAATTCTCTCCCATTGTGTCACAAAACGAAAAAGTTATTCAAGACAGCAATTTTCTCTGTAAAAGTCACCTCTATTTTTTCCAAAATCTGCAATAAATTATCATCCTACTTACTTTTTCTTCTTCCCCTTCCTTTACATGCCATATTTGTTCCTGCAGCAAACCCGTAAGAGAACACTTTCTCTCTATGACCTGAGATAACGGTAATGTTGAAAGAATGGCCTCACTTGTCAAAGATTAGAGGGCTGTCTGCAGCCTACACTCCTCTTTACTTCAGCCAAATAGGCCCAATAAATGCTAATACTCAGCATGACGCATTGAGAACGCTAAGCCTCAACACTGACTAAGAAGAAAGTATCACAAATTTACTGAAATTATCTATAGCACAATAGAGAAGAGAAGGAATTAATCAAAGTCTCTCTCTTAATGCAATGCTTGATTGAACTATCCCAATCCCTTTTTAAATAGGATAACCTAGTGGCAAGTGACCCCGATGACACATCCTAGAGAGGTACACAAGTACCACTTGTTCGATTTTTTTTCTTTTATGACCTCATTAAGAAGGATTTTGAAGATTGTTCCTGAGTATGAGAACAAAGTGTCTGAAGATATCTCTAGCTTTTTATGTCTTTAGCCTTTTGCCATTGAAATGGATTTTGAACAAGTGTTTATAAACTAAGTATATGCACAAGCAAAAAAAAAAAGTCCTTAAAAATGAAATATACTAAAGCTTCCTTTTCTTAAATGCAAAGACTAGCTAAGACTCCAAGAAACAAGAAAGTTTTGCCAAGGTGAACTCATGATTGCATCTACCCCCTGCCCTGTACTCCCTCTCTCTCCTTCCCTGTTATAGAACCCATTAATTAGATTTGGCGGCAATTTTCCCTTCCTTATCAGGGAAGACAGAGTCTGCCAAATCTGCTAGTGTGAAAATACTCCATCTTCAGTAACATTTTTTCCTAAGTGTTTGTTGATTCCACGCCTGGATTTAATATCGAGGATTATATTTTATAACCAGAAACAAACAAACAGATTTATAACTGAAGACCGAAAGGCAAACAGCAAAAAAAAAAGCAAGCTAAGTACTGAACCTAAATGTAGCATTTTTATTGACTTCTTAGAAACCAAATAACCTGGCATATTAGTGTGTGCATTCTGCAACAGACATTCAGCCCCATTGTACTACTTAGAAGAGAATAAAAAGAAACCCTACTGTTTGAAATCCAGCGGAACATCCCCACAACAGAGCACAACTGTTCCCTCATGCATGAATGGGAAGGAGATGAAAGAAAAGATGGACTTCTGAGGTACAGCAAAAAACAAAGACAACAAAAGTGCTGATCATGAGGGAATGACACAACTCATTGCTGCAAAAAGGATGAGAGAAAGGAGCTCAAACAATGGTGCAGACAGCTAAGTGACATGTAGAAGAATTGAAAAATCTACAGAAGTGTCTTTTCTTTCCACACTTGACGAGAAACAATTAAATGTTGGTACATCTGTCATAAAAAAGATAATTGAAACCTGTTACCATCATTATAGATGGTAACTTAACTACCAAAACTGTAACTGTCCAATTAAGTGTTGCCCCCTCTGTTATCTATACCACTTGCTAAAATGAAAAAAAAAAACCCCACCTTTAATGTTGGTGATGATTTACCACCGGTTTAGCTGTTGCAAGCCACACAGCTGAACTGGCATGTTTTATAAGGTGGCTATTTAGGCTATAGGGCACCTATGTCTATTTGCACACACACAGATGGGAGAAGGCAGACACACATGGGTGCATGCAGGCTCACATGCGTGAGTGCACACATTCATGCACATGCTCTCGCACACCCACCAGTGAAGATGAATTTTGCAAACAGATGAGGTTTTCGACTAGGAATCAAAAAAACCCAAATAATTGCCTCACTAGGTGTTTACTCCCCTGAAGGTCCAGCAGCCTGAGAAAACAACACCATGCTAAACTAATCCACCGACTGTTGCTACCTGCTTGATAATGTGCAACATCCCACAAAACTGCAAAGCGGTTATTGACCCTGTCAGAATACCTGATTAATGGATAAATGCTGTAATTGATTAGCAGAGGAGTGTGAATTAAAACAGAATATAGCATCAATAATGAGCTGCTGACAAAAGGTAGCCAACATAAAATGTAAAATGGTAGCCTACAGCCATAAAATGTAAAATGGTAGCCTGCAGCCATATCTCATCAAAGACATGCATTTCTTAAAAACAGAAGAAAACACTACCCCTGAAAAAACCCACAAGCACAGTGTTCTGTTCTCTGCATTCTTTAGGCTTTTCTCGTGGTAATGATTAAACCACCAGCAAAATGTTATGGGAACTATTCGTGAATCTACTTCATACATCAAGCCAGGCAAGGCAGTTAAATGACTGCATTATCCTCCGGGCTTCTCTACCCTTAAAGAAATTGACTAGTCTCCATTTTATCCGGGTGAGCGGTGACTTTGGAGTGGTGCTAGGTGCATCCAAGGCTGCCTTCAGTGGGGTGCACAGGCAAATCCCACAGTTTGTAGGTACACCAGGGAGCCCCACAACGGTGTCACACCGAGGAGACAACTTGGAGCTACAATCATCACATTGTTACACTTGTTTTCCATTCCCTTAAGGGCCTCAGGAGGCCAAATGATCCCACTTTTGTTCCTTTTTCTTTTCGATTTAATCCTACTCTAAGGCTCTACATTATGTCTGACATTATATGAAATAGATTATATAAATTTTATATAGCACCCGCCAACACACACATGATGTTTCCCTGCTGTAGGAAAGTGAGTTTATAATGCAGTGTTAGAAGCACTGAGTTTCTTCTTTTCATGGCACCTAAGTTGGTCTTCCCATTCTTTAGCACCGTGCATTACTCTATGCATTAGACAAGTTGACACACCTAATGTAATACCATCAGACATATCAAAGCTGTCCTGGTACAAGCAGAAAAAAACATTAGGTTGAGCAGAGCACTTAATGCAATTATGTTGCTCTGACTTCCTGAGCCAGCTCACTCAGAAGTAATTTAAGCATTTCTACGTGACATTGCATTGTATCCAGCAAATACAGCCTCTGCTCAAAATGGTTGTTGCTACAGTGTAAGTATCTTGGAAATCTCTATGTGTACTTTTTCTCCTTTAAGCCAAAACCCAGAAGCTGTTAAACTGAAGATACCTGCTTTCCATATAAAAAATACAAATAATGAAAAGGAAGAAGGCATTGCAATGATTGTTTCAAAATCTTATTTCATTAATTTAATGCCCGTTTTACATTCCTTTGCAAAGCATAATATATTTCTGTAATAGTTCTACAAGTTCACAAATACATATTCAGAGATATAGCCCTTTGGAAATCCACATCTTTTAGGATAATTTTTTCTTTTTTTTTCCATTGGCTAACCATGAGGCTTATTTTGGGTGCAAAATGATTTTTCTGCTTCCCCAGCTGCTTTGGGACTGAAACTTCTTCAGTGGCATCACAATTTTTTCAATTTAAATGATTTCCCAGTTCAGGAGTAGATATTATTCCATCTCACATCGGTAATCTAAAGCATCCCTTGTATAGTTGATCAATACTATGAACCAAGAGAATCAGACATTTCCAGAGAATAAGCCTGGTATCTTTGGGTTGCAGGACCTGCCCTCCCAATGCGCCTCTCTCCCTTTACTGATTGTAGAAGTTACCCAAACAACTTGCACTTTAAAAGCTGCAGCTACATCACAAGCCTTCTGTCTTAGCAATTTAAGATAATTGCAATTAAGGAGGCTTTTAACCCTTCCTATTGTATTGCCGTGTCCTCAGCCCTCAGCAGCTCTTTGTGAGGACCAGGGACTGAGAAACAAAGTGTGCTCTGACAGGCCCTCACCCCACTGCAGAACATCTCCAGTCCAGCATAAGCTCCCTCACAAACACTTCTTTGTCCTAAAACATGGCTGTACAAAAGGAGGGGCAGGTCACTGGGTATAAGATGTTGTCCCAGGGAAGGGGAGCCTGAGTCCCCCCTATTGTCCATGCTGTCCGACAGATCCTGCTTTCCAGGATACCAGCTGTTTTAAGGAAGACTGAGGGATAGGTACATTTTTGCTGAATAAAAAACAATTGATATTTCTGTCTTGCTCAGCTTCAAAGGGAGGAATAAGGGATCCTCCACCAAAATAGCAAGTGGCTGGATGACTTGGGGGCATTTTTGGAGTCTGAAGCAGGTAAGGGTGATGGTGGGACTGAGCCCAGCTCTCACTGTCAGGGCAGGTGGGGCAGCACCGGAATATCAGAAAGACTGTAGGCACCAAAGAACTCCTTTTTAGAGAAATAAACAAGGACACCCGCTGACAACTCAGCTATTTCTTGGAATAACAGCTTTACTTACCTGACTCTAGAGAGCCTACTGGTGTTGGATCCTGAGTACTGGGGGACAGCTGCCCGTAGCCCTGATACAGAAGCTTGCAACCAATAATAGGAGAGCTCATACCATCTGCAACCATGTAGAAAACACCAGCTTCTTACTGTTTATTATCAAACCCAAACAGGTTTTTTTTTTCAGAAATGAAATCTTGTCTCCTTTCCTTAGCTGTTCTTATATTGTATTGTAAAATATGAAACCTGGTTTTAACCTAAAAGTATACTAAAAAGTAACCTAAACAATACTTCCAGCAGCCCAAAAGAGGAGCCTATCAAAAAAAAGTACTGAAAAGAGACAGAGTTACATCAATTTCAATGGCAGCAGGATTAGGCCCTTTAACATTGGGCGGGGGGGGGTGTTGCAGGGAAGAGGAAAGACAAAACTCTGGCAGCTGAAGGTTCAGCTTGATCCCCAGAACTTTTAAAGAAGACATTCTTCTCCACAGCTATTGTCAGAGCTGGAGACAAAAGTAGAGGCCCTTTCAGCTGAACTTAGCCAGAAAGCCATTTGTAACTCCTGCAGAGCAGTGCTTTTATAGGTCAGGGCAAACTCCAAAAAGGTTTCTCTCTTTTTCATTCTCTTTTGGAAGATCTGGTTAGGATCCAGAAACTTAGCTCAGAAATAAGCAGGAAACACTTCAGCATACTACAAAACAGTGGTAGAAAGATCTCCAAGTGTATTGTTTTAACCAGTTTTCTGATTCAGAGTTACGTTTTACTAGTTGGTGTACACACCTGCAGTGGTCATTGCTTCTCAGACTAGTTCCCCATGAATTATTGGTTGCTTGGGTCTTCAGATATCTTGATGTATGGGTCAAAGAGGAGTTTTGGAATTTAATTTTTCTTCTAGACCCTTAACATCAAACACCTGGAATACAGTTTTAACAAAAACATTTTAATACCAATTAGTAGCTGCTAAATTTTTCTTCCCAATAAAACTCAGTCAGGTTGCCCAGATGAGAGGAGTGCAGGAAACTACAAAGGAAATGTCAGGGTAACAGCTTTGCTCTGTTTTTGCATCCAAGTAGTGGAATAAACTCAGTTTCCTGAAATATATATCTGACTGTATTCTAAGGACTGCTTAAGAATGCAGGCTTTAACTGAAATGGTGATCTCAGTACCTGGGGGATCAGATCCTCATCCAAAAATATTTGCCCTCTCCCAAGAAATGTAACTGGAATTATTTACTATGAACAAGCAAACAAGAAAGGAGTAAATCTTACCGAATTAAATGGTATAAAAGGAAATGCAGTCAAATAGGAAAAAAGGAGATTTGAAAAGATTGATGGAAGGATGCCAGAGCCATACAGTTAATACAAGAGCAGAAACAAAACTGAACATTTTATCAAAGGAGAACATTTTAGAAACCCACATACCCACCATTCTTGATAAAACACTGCTCTGGTATAAAAACTACTGATTTCCATGACTAAACAGGAAAAAGGAAAATACTGTCAGCTAACTTCTGGTATGCATTTAAAGAGAAGCACCTTGTTTAAATACATTTTCTACCTATGAGACTGCATGGCTAAATCAATGATAATCACAGACTTTCAGAAAATGGTATATCCGAAGCCTGCCAAATCCAAGCAAAAATCTCTTATGCGTGCAGATGTTTAACAGTTATACTGGTAATCAGAGAGATTGCCTGGCCTATATTCATGTTTACAGCAGTGGTAGATGAGCAATATTTGAATGGGTTAGAAAGTGCTCTTGATGCTTTTGCAAGATGAAAATATGTGCTTTGTTTCACCTCAAAAAGCAGTCCAGCTTTTGGTGTATTATTTTCTGTCAGTCCAAACCATAACAAGGTGTCCTACTTTTGATATATTCCATATCTTTAAAACACTCTAAACCACCTAAAGATATTGTCTAACATTAATTTGCACTCACAACTGAGCACATGAAAGAGTAGCTCCAGAAATAAGGAGAAGTCACACAACGTAAAGCAGAAGGATGTTTCAAAAACAATTTTGGGATTCTTGTTTTTGTGGGTTTTTTACATGGGTAATTAAGGGTAGATAAATCCTGCAAAATGAGGTCTGCTTCTTTTGAAATACCCGAAGCTCTCAATTCACCAACTGAAGTCACACAGAAGTGAAGAAAACCTCCTAGAAACAGGATTTTCTGTTTCTAGAAGGTTACTGCGGATGAAAACTTGTCCCCACTGAAGTTGCCAATGCAGTTCTCATTGCAACAAGGCAACAATCAGAAGCCAATGGTGTGTGTGCAGGAGTTAATCAAAAGTCACGCAAGGATGTTTTCTATGTAATACTAATAAAATACACTCCAAAGTTACAGATACATAACTTGAATTTACAAGATTTAGGCTAAATTGACTTGTATGGTTACCTATAATGTTTAGCCCTTAAATTTTAAATGTTTCATGCAGTATGTACCTTCTTAGCTTACCACAGTTCTGTTTTACAAATCTACATAGTTTTTCAAACCAAATTGGCATGGCTCACACTGAACTCAGCCAGCCACAGAAAGGTGAACAAAATGTGCAGTTTCTTAAATGAAATTACATTATTACAGATCTCAGTTCTTACCAAATCAACACCATGCAATCTCAATAACATCACTGACCATATCAAACACTGAAATCCTCATGCAAAGTGGCCCATCTGGAGTATACATATAGCTAATGAGACAGTACTAGGCAGTAAAATGTACTACTTCTTTACATTCAGCTTCCCCTCAAATTTAAGAGCGAGTAAGTTGGTTCAAGAAAACACTTTTCTCCATTACATGCATACACAAAGAATTAACACCCCTGTTTCCAAAAAGACTGAAATTTGGGCATAATTCAGAATAATGGCCAGTATTTTCACAGATTTTTTATTATACAAAGGAGAATAAATTCTGCGCAGTGGATTTTATGGCAAACTCCTGAAGGGTAATTCCACCCTGGCAAATCTCTTTAGCATGTAGTCAGCAATGATATGAGATACACAAAGACATGAGTTTGTCCAGGGTTATTGTTTGTTTTTTTGAATATTGTGGACCTCTTACTTGTGTACCATAAGATTTATACCTGTGTAAAATCCAGTCCTCAGAAAAGTAGGAAACTTAATGACTTTGTTCTTAACGTCCTTGCCCACACCTCCCCCCCGACACCAAAAAAAGCTTCTAGATGAAGACTCTTTCTCATTGGGTTCACAGATTTCAAACTCAGTTCACTTTTAACTACTTGCCTCTGAAGCAATGCCAAAGTAGGATGTTCAAGAAATTTTTATAATAAATTCACTGTTAATTCAGTTCTGCATTAGTGGAGTTTAAATGACTTCCACATTCTGCCTGCAAATCAAAAACTGAGACCTCCAATGTGAATGGCAACTGTTCAGTCCTCGCACAAACTCATCTGCAGCTGCAGAGCTCAGACTGGACAGGTACTCTCAGTGGGTGCCAAATATTCTTTAATTTTTTATCCAAGGATATTGGCTTTGTGGCATAATAAAGTGGGTTGCTCTTAGAGTTGGTTCTAAACTGAAAGTCTTCTTTTTTATCTTCCACCTTCAGCTCAGTGTGTTCACATTTTTTGATGACTTGCAGTGATCTATCTACTTTTCATGTTTAGTGTGGAACAGCGAAGTGACTCCCACGTGAGCAACATAAACCTCTTTTATGTTTCTGTAGAGAAAATGAATCACACAGCACTCCAAAGGACATTTTGTTTTTTAAAATATTCTGCTTTTTAGGATAAGACATTAAAATATCAGGTTGAAAAGAAATTACAAAGATCTTAGCAAAAACCACCGGATTGCAGATTGTATCTCCTGAAAAGATGTTAAATCAGGGTTCCTTCACCCCTCTAAAAATGTCATATAGTAACTTGTGGTGCAGCTTTTATTTCTAATGTTCCTATCCACTTCTAGCCTGAGTGCGCCAGATAACTATTATATATCATGTTATTCTGATTTGTACCAGACAACCCTTAATTACTTCCACATAAATTTAGGCACATGTACTCCAAAAGCCATCACTTGTTTCTGATACTTCCAAATCACTTGTGCAGGCTGCCCAGCTCTGGAGCCTGGGGAGGAGGCAACTGTGGTGGTGGGGAGCAGACACAATCTGCCATCTCAAGGGACACCTTTCCTCCCCATTCAACTCCCGAGGCCATGAGCTGAACCCCGGAAACCCCAGCCGGCCCCTGCAGAGGGGAGCTGAGGGCAGGCAGGCCCAGCGCCCCGGCACGCTTATTTTCTTCCGCCTGCGTGTGCGGATGCCAACTCCGGCATCCATAAAACTGGGTTACATCAAACAGACCAACCGCCGTCATCTCCCCGTTATTACCCCCAACACAAGTCCCGACAAAAGGCCGCTGCCAAGGCCTCTGCTGACAGCCCAAACAATAGCGGCCACAAAGGCCTTTTCTGCCTGCGCAGATGACATAAATCTGATGCTATAACGCCAGCGCGACTTCAGCTTGCTCCTTATTTATTTATTTAATAAGCTACTGTCATCCATCTCGGGAAGGTGGCTTCCAAACTCCAAATTAATCAAGCCACTGAATGTGAATTTCCATATTGCTCTGCCAAAGGTCTTCTCCACATCAATTGCCGGGAGAAGGCCCCTGTTGTGCTTTGGTGTATTGTGTGCGGTGCTACTGCTGCTGCTAAAAGCCACTCTGTTTTTAATAAACATGCATTGTTCTTTTTGTAGTAAATCCAGGAAATAATACCCAACTGGGAGTTTGGGTGCAGGCTTTTTTGTAGCATGAGCAGAGCGATGGATGCATTTCCACGTCTGTTTGCGCTGTGAAGGCTCCATTTGTTACTGCTTGGAAAGTATTTTATTTTTCAAAAATATAAATTAAGCCAATATTGGGGTAATGCTTTCTTGTTTATCTTGAGGAACCCCAAGCTGAGGTCACTGATCCTGCATTTCTGTGTCAGCCATGTTATTTCACCAAATGGGAGGTTCAGTTGCAGGTGCCCTGTGCTCGGCCATTCACCTGACTGCCAGAGAGGAATTTTCTGGAGCACTCTGAGTGAATTACATTGGCACTACTGAATTCAATGAAATAAAAAAGTCATTGATTTAACAGAGCCAGGACTTTGCTAGTGTGCCTTTTAAAATTCTTTAGTCAACTACATATGAGGTCTCAAGCCACATAATTTACCTGTTTCATTTTGGAAGTCTGTGGAGAAAGAGGCATCTCCCCATGGGATGGTTCATCACTACTGTCTCAGGGATGGGCTGAATTACCTTCCTGAGTAAAATCACGATTTATCTCTCTTTAGTCCACTCCTACCACCCTAGGTTGTATGAGCACTACCAATTTTCCTGCTGGCAGAGAGGACAAGCATAAGTTTGGCAGCCCCAGATGGCAGGAGCTAAACAAGAAGGGTGGCTCCCAGGTGCGGCGCCAACTGGAGGGACTTGCTGTACATGTGGCTGCACCACAGCCCCATGGACAGGTTTGTTTCATGGTCCAGACACCAGAAAAATGCTGCTCAGTAGCGTAACAGGAAAGAAAAACAAGAGACAAGTCAACATCACCATGAGAGCAGAAGGGAGGTTGATAGGTGTCTTTCGTCTGCTCTATTTCAGCATATATGTGATGCTTTCCAGGACTTACAGATGTAAAAACAGGACTTATTTCCTCCCAATAGGTTATTTCAATTCATAAAGATGGGAGGAAGTCTTCTTTCAAATATTTTTTATTTAAAAATGTTTACAGGGAGTTTCACTAGAAATCGAAGTTGAAGCCCCACATTTTTTTTAATGATAGATGAAACGGAGCATGCAAAAGGCTTTAAACAGCGCAATTAAAAATTCCTTCTCCACTCAATTAGCTTCCCCATTTTCCCAAAATTTTAGTAGTGTTTTCCACAAAAAAATACATAATTCTCTCAATAGTTGTATTGCAAGACAACAAAACAGAATAGAGATGGCACACATGAGTAGAGTTTGATAGACACTAAAATCTACCAGTGAACCAAGAGATGAGATAATTATAGATATGCTTACAGTGTTTTAAACATTCCTAATCCATTAAACAGAAAGGTAATTTGTAAACCTGATATTCTTACTTGGCTAACTTTTCACTCCAGAAATACTACAGCTTCACTCAGGCTGGAGTCGCAAACACTGAGAAAGGGTGCTAATAGATGGCATGTTTTGTATTTCAGTAGCATCTTCACTCTTAAAAAAACCTCAAACCCAGTAGAAAATATCAAGTTAAGCTTCACAGCATATCTCCGATAAAGAGTAATGTTTTTCTAATGAGAGTTAATTATTTTCTTCTGAAGGACAGTCTGTGAAGCAGCTACCCAGCAGCTGCTGCCCAGAGCAAGAGCTGGGATACTCATGCTAAGCTCAGGCTCAGGAGGCTGAAACACATGACAACTCACAGGAGGGGATTTTTACAACCAAGTAATACTACACCTATGGTTATCCCTTCAAATGGGCCATTTGGTTTCCAAGAACAGAAAATAGATGAGAGCAGAAACTACCAAGACGCCTGAATATGCAAAAGTGAGCAGGTCTGGGGAGGAACCACCTAGATTCCAACCTGTGCTTTCAGGACCAGTTTTGCTTTTTATCCTGAGTTTTCTGAGGGAAGAAGCGGCCCTTTTGTGAAAGCAGTGGCAGTGGGAACTGCCCAGCAATCTGTGACACCAGACAATGAAAAGTGGTTGAGCAAACCTGAATGGTGGGTCTGGAGGAAGTTTATCCATCTCCAGGCAATCCCATGCAGGAGAAAATGTCTAAGGTGGAAAATCACACTGCAGGACTTGGAACAAGTCATGAGTGAAATTTCCAAAGTAAGGAGAACATCTCAGCTTGAAATTACAAACATACTGCCTTGCACTTTTTAACATCATCCAATAGTCTTGAGACAGACAAATCAAAGTGTTAACAATAAGCAAAAGCAAAAAACCTCCAAACCAAAAAAACACCTCCACAAACTCCCATATGAGAAAGATGATTTTTTTTCCCCATTTCAGCATCTAAGTGACTACTTAATGTACACTTTTGACATGATATTGAAGACAACCTTAAAAATACGTGCCTAAAAATATATTATAAATAGCTCTGTTCGTAAGTAATGTACTAAAATTGAAGAAAAAAAAGAGAATTGTTAATTAATACTGCTCACTGTGTTACAACCTAACTGATGAAGGGAAATGCATTCAGACTTCTAAAATGCCTGTCTCCAAGACCATCAGGGTTAGTTTCTGAGTGGCACGTTTTAAAAACATTTAATCAGTGATCTGAATATGTGTCAACACTTTCTGGTAGTGTGCTATAAAACGTGAACCTTGTCAACAGAAACATAAAAAGGCGACACACTTGGGACACAGAGCTTTTATGCTGACACACTGTAATAATATAATTTTAAAATTTATCATCTGTTTAGCCACAAGCAACAATTAATCTTTTTGACTAATCGCACAATGTTTTAAATAACACCTCCAAAAGAAAAAAAAACCCCAAACATGTTCCATTTTATCTTTCCTTGCCTTCACAACTGTGTTGCTTTCAAAACCTTATGAAGCAACACGCAATAAATTTCGCAATAGGATAAAAATGTTAGCAAATAATTTGTTTCCCCCTCCTCAGTTAATAAAATTACTTAACACTGAGCCTGCAAGCGAAAAGAAAACCCCAGGAGTAATGCAAGCATCAGCGGGTTCAGTTCTGTCGTGTTTCTGTCGCATTAAGTGACATTTTATTCCCAAATCACTTAACCTTTGACTTTTATAACTAAACATACAGACCCTGAATTGTTACCATAGACGGGAACAGCAAATGACACTGCTGCCAGGCATTGAAACCAAGTGCCCCACAGTAGAGGGTGGCTACAGGATGGAAGTAATTGGGCTCACAAGAACACAAGTTTCACTCCTTGTCACCTGGAAAAGGAGGCAGAAAGGGAAACAGGGGAAGGGGAGATGTTTCTGCTAACGAAAACCCCTTTGCTGTGCAGCACCAGATGCATCTCCCCAGGGACCCTAGGTTGGTGTTTTCACAGCGTTCCCACCAGTCGTGCACATGCCAGGTAAAGAAGGGGTTAATGATCAGGCAGAGGTGGGAAAAAGCACTTTATAATTGAAAGCTAAATCTTGAACCCAGCTGGAGCTGGATGAGGGGATGGGAGGGGGGGAGCTGGCAGCTGCCCTCCTCCATCCACCCACTTGAGATCACGCTGTGGACGGAGAGGGAAATTAAAAGGTTTTCCAAAACAAAAGTGATGGTCACAAATGTTGGATTCAGCAACTGACCACGATCCCATCAAAGGTTTCTGAGTAAAAATGAACAGCAATTTTGTAATGTGAGTGGAGGGGGGCTTTTAGGGGTACAGCTTTAGAAGTAGCAAGGTAAAAGCAAAAGTGGCAAACACCAACTGTACCTCGGCACTTTGGGAGGGAGGGTCAGGAGCCTTGCAGGGAGCTGCAGCACTGTTTTCTGCAGGAACTTCTAGAAGCTTTATTACCTAGCATTTTTACTATTGACAAGGCACCTACAGGTAAGCACTAAAGCCCAACTCTGTGTCTGACTTGTGCACTTGGAACTTCCATGTTTTTTGCCAAAATATGTTGGAATAATATCAAACCACATAGATAACTTCAGGGGTTTTTTTGCACAATAAAAGCATCACAGATCATCCTACAAGCATGTTCATGTAAGCAAGTTCACATTAATTACCGTCTTCAAGACCCTGACTGCCTCCTTCTGGGTGCAGAGGAGCCGGGAGACACCAACCATCTGACTGAATATGACCCCATGGCTGGACAAATGCAGTTGCATCCGAGAGGTTCTTTTTTCTTTATAAAACTATCTCAATGGCAGAGTACTTCAAATTGTATGTATAGAGACTAAGAAAGCTTCCGATTAAACACATAATCGCATAAATAACTTCCTTCGGCCCACTCGCTGAAGGCTTTGTCCTCTGCAGCTCTCATCCACGTGAGAGACTTTGCTGGTGTGATGTGTGGTCATGAGAAGGCCAGGGAGGAACCTGACTGCCAAATTCAATAAGGTACTAAGCCAGTCATGACAGGATTTAGTTTCCAGGCACGGTCCTTGTCAACTTACTGTTAATGATTTTTTTATTAACATGGTAGAAAAGTTAAAATCTTCTGGGCTAAATATGGGCCAGTTCCCACCTTATTTTAATTTTAAAAGACAGTTGTATTTGCTTCTCCTGAGAGTGTAATTGCAGGTATCCATCAGCTGTAGAACAGTGGACTCCAAACAGTCTAGGAAAATCATCCTAAACAAAAGTTAGAAAATTAGATATTAATTACTTATGACTGATGTCTCTTTGGAGAATGGATCATCTTCCCAAATAGCGAATATTTGGTCTAACACAAGAGGGCTTGCTCTGTCATTACAGGTTCTTTACACTGGCTAAAAGCATGTTAAAGTTGTATCTTGAATTAATGCCTACTTTGGAAGTCTAGAACTGCCAAAGTGATCCTCAGCTGTATCCATTATTAGGAAAGGTAGTGATGGTCAGCCAAAGAAACTAACTCTTAAAATCTCTTTAATAAGGGGGAGCTTTTCATGGCACGGATCAGGGAGACAGGCTTCTTGCAATGCACTCTTCAGTTTTGTAACGGTTTGGATCTGACTTTCCCGCCGAATGCTCAAACCTTACAGTGTGCAGCCTTTCCTCCCCCCACCCCCTCTATGAACACAAGGGAAAGGGAGAAGGGAAAAGCTACTGAAACGCCGAAATGACCAAACCAAAGCTGTATAAAAATATATACATGTATTTACACTTATATACAATTAGAATACTATGTACACAGAAGAAGGGACCCCGAACACCTCCCCCCACCTCAAAGGGAAAAGGAAAAGGGAAAAAAAACCCCAAACCAGATACACACAATTAAAACCCAGGAGTAACCAATAAAGAATTAACAAAAGAAAATCTTACTACTCTTCTCGAGATAGCAGAATCGCACCAAATGACCGCCGGCACTCTCCGCTTCCCAAGGTCCACAAGGCCTCACTGGGCCTCACTCCTCCACACGAGCAGAGCCGATAGCAGAGAACCTGCTCCCGGATCCACCAGAAAGGAAAGAGAGGGATGAGGCTTCTCCTCCTTCTTATTTATACTCTGGTTTACGTAAAAAATCGTATGGAATACTGGGAACATGACCACTTCCTCGGTTACAACTTTGTTACCAGGGAAGGCCTAGAATCAAAACCACTACAAGTTTACAGCATGCTCTTAATTAATTGTAACATCATCCACAGGAGCTAAATTTTAAAAGGCAGACATACAGGTAAGGGAATCAGAAAATGGAAATGGAAGAGAAAATACAGCAAATATAAATGTGATGAATGACACGTTAACAGAATTGTTGTGAGATGGATGGACGGACGGACGGACGGATGGATGGATGAGTAACAACATTTTGTCCCCTCATTTTGAGGCTGAAACATCAAAATACTGCTGCCATCTGTTGTGCTTGCAGATACCCTCAAGTCTCACTGCTAGAAAAGACAGTGTTCAGCTACAGCTGTGAAGACTATGCAGGGCAAGTTGACCATTTGCAACAAATAACTTCAACAGAGTTGGCCCGGACCATAGGAAGTCATTTGTTCCTCATTCCAAATTTTCCAGTTACTTTACAAATTGCAGAAGCATGATAAGACTTCTGCAGAGCAGTGACTAATGTAAAAACAAATACAATTCTACTATGACAAGGAAGGTGTTCACAAACTGCAGGAAGTAGTTTAAAATAAATTGATGTAGGTTTTGAATTGTCCACAAGTTGGGTTTAGCTTCCTTCCATTTACCTTTTACTGCATTAACATTTCTTTTGTGATGGCTGCTGCTGGGAACCTATTGTAAGTTTGGGCAATTAGGATTTTTGTTCCATCTGTCCCTCCCCTCAGTCAATACTGTAGCATCAAAAGAGGCCAATTCAGTGTAGGCTGGCTCCGCTCTACAGCCAGCTAAAAGAGATGTTAGAATTCACTACTGCTCTGGGTGGAAAGGATGGGGGGGGAAAAAGCTATAATCATAAAAATGCTGTTTCAGGCTTGTTGAGTTCTTAAAATAATCTGACTTAAACCTCCTACACAATGCTCACAAGTCAGAGCATGGTAATACACTTCAGTGTAGGTTGCCTCTCTCTCTCTAAATCCAAACTAAAATAGATGTTAGAAATCATTACTGCACTATGTCAAATACAGACTAGGACTGTAATCAGAGGGCTGCGGCTTCAGGTTTCAACGGTTCTTAAAATAATCAGCCTTAAACCTGCTGCAGGAATCAAAGCTGGTCATTTTTATTTTTGTAAGGCTGAGGATTCCATCACCTCAGGCTTCTCCCTGATAAAAAAGCAGCTTTCTTTTTTTTTTTTTTTTTTTCCCCACTGAAATAACTTGTGCATGGCAGATATTGGCAGGTAGAATGACACTGGAAACTAGGTACTTCATTTCTGTCAGAAGGTTAACTCCATGTAGAGTCAGGGTATGACCTCAGAACAAAACCGAAGTGCCTCCTCTTCACTGTGTTTTTACCTGAGCTCAGCAGATGTATATTAGCTACCTGAACTCAAAACTGCTTTGCAAAGTGAAGGCAATCCTTATATCCCACTACGAAGCACAGTGTTAAAGCAGGCAGCTTTGCTCCTTTCCCAAACCATGAATTCCCAGTTTCCTCTTTTCATATATGCAGTCCATGGTTTAACTGTTCAAAGACAAATTGAAACAAAAGAATGCATGTGATGGGGAGTTTACTCTTCTTCCAGTGGCCTAAGAGCTCCTTCTGTGTGACCAATTAGTTTTTTCTCTCTCTAATCCCACCCTGCTTCTGACTCTTTATTTAATACAGGTTTTTCTGCAGGTGCAGATTAACCACAGCCTTATTTTCAAGTATAAGTACTTCTAACAGGGGACAAGTTATCTGTGATGCAGGCTATAGACATGAAAATAAGGTAATCTTCCTATTCTTTTGCAAATGCCCAGGAAAGAATATGCTTAACATTGTGTAATAACATCCGGACCAGGGGTGGGAAGAGGCATGGAATGCCTCTGATGCTCCTGCCACACTGATGCATTCATTAAAGCTAAATCCAGTCCATGAAAAAAAAATGGGCACAAATAACCACACTCCTAGGGGCATTTGCCTCTTCTCATTTTTGTTAACATTTGCTAACTGTGCCCTTGGGATTTATCAGCATTATAAAACATGGTATGCTGTCTTTTGTTCACCCTGACTTTCTGAAAGTCTCAGATCTACATGATAACTTTTAAAAGATGGTAAATTTCAAGGCCATCTGATTGCGCAGAAAAGTCTGGAAATGGGGGAGCCACACAGTTCAAAACCAGAATACTCTTAGCGTTATTACCACACATGTTAAAACCTTGTGGGTTTTAATGTTTCAGGTGCAAATTCATTGAAACCCTGTTCAGGAAGGGAATTAGAGACTCAAGTGCCCCAGCAGGCACAACACCAAAGCAAGGCAACTGAGTGAGGTTATAGCATCAGGTAGGACTAATGCTCAGTGCAATACACAGCTAACACTGCTCCAAGAAAACTTGCTTCCCAGCCATGTTCAGTTTGTCATGGGACAGGGCTGGCCCACCTGTTGCAAGGTGTTCTTCAAACACCAAGACTGAAGGCAAGGCAAGTCCCAAGACGCTATGGGTTGGGAAAAGACCAGTCTGCCGGGAGGTGGACATGACCAGGACAGTCTCACCACCATCTGCAGTAAGAAAGGACTTCGAAAAAATTCACATCACACCTTCTTTGTACTTAGCAAAGCCACTGACTTGGGACTAATACACTTGTTCTCTTTCTCCCAGTCCCTTCAGTTTATCCCAATCAGCTCAGTTTTTGCATGCTCCCAGTTGAGTTAATCAGAATATACGCAGAGCAGAAGGCAGCATTAGAATAATGTTATTTATGGGATTGAAATACAGTGACTCCCAGGAAGTCATTGAAATTGGAGAAGCAACCACAGTAGTAGTGGAAGAGGCTCCAGAGAAAGTGTTTGAGATGTTCATGTTTGCCAACAACTAGAAAGAGATGTAAATTTTCCCCCAGCTTATTATGCTCCTTCACTGACAGGCCAGCACAGCTGGATGAAGGTGGTACAAAGCCTTCCAATGGTCACAGGCTTAGGAGGAAAAGGGCTTATGGTTTACCCCAACCAGAGCAGGAAACTGTGAGCCACAAACCCAAGGTTAGGTGTAAAACACATGAAACTATAAATTCAGCTTCGGAGAAAGTATCAGAAGAGGCCCATCTTGTGGCAAGTGTGGTCACCAGACAAAAGGAAAAGTGCGAGTTTGCACTGGTATCATGGCCTAGATCAAGCCACAGGCTGTTTGAAAGGGGGGAAAAGAAAGCTACTAAAGAGTTAATCCTAAACAAAAGGTTTCAAGTGCTAGGGAAAAGTGGCCACTGGTTATCCAAGTGACTTAAAGTACTCCAGGATATCTATGCCACATTAATCTTGCATGTATACCTGTCACCTACTTTAGAAATAATTCTCTATGAAGAGATGTTAGGCTTGTCTCAGTAAGACAAAAGGTTTTAAGCTTTTAAAAACGTGGAGTTTTTCTGTATGAGAGAAACATTGAAAAGGATCGCTCTGAATTAAGTAGCATGCACCCACATAAACCAAACAGGTCTGCACCAAACGAATTGTGCTATAAACCTTGGAATTTTACAAGCAAGTTTTATATTAATTCTTTAGAAACCCTTTGTGCTTTAGACAGAATATAAAAGTACCATATAAATATCAGCACAATATAGTAGGCAGCTGTTAGGTACTTTAACCATTCCCAATCAATTATAATAAACAGAGCAAGCACACTGAATTGCATCAGAGTGCCATGCGGTAACCCTCCACCTCTGACTTCTCCTTTCTGACACGTAAAATTAACTTTGCAATAAATTACTTGTAAAATGACAGAATCTGGAACGTTCTGGAAGGCTTTTGGTAGGCTGGGATGGATAGAGAGACTACAACCACTTTTTGAATAACATACAATATTAATGGCAGCAAGAGTCTTTCTACTTTTTTTTATTTTAAACCAGCTGCCAAAGAGCAGCAGAATAACCCCAACTATTCCATTCAGAGCAGAAGTGAACCCAAAATGTTTACCCTACAGAAACGCTGGGAAGCAGTGCCATCATGCCTAGCAGGTGAGATTTGCTTATTTGGTTAAAAATAGACAGAACAAAAAGAAATGCAACACACAGGAGACTTGGGAGATACAATGGGGTGGCAGCAAAGCCTTCCCTTATGGCAGAGAAGGGAGCACAGCCTCCTCGAGTAGGTAGCACGGAAGGAAGGAAGGAAAGGTGGGAGCCTCCTGGAAGGCAACCATGTGACTTGACAAACGGAAAGTCACTTCTGGAAGTGATGAACAGGCAAAGAGCTTCTTCCATGCAAACGTCAACTGTCTCCTTTGCTTTCTCTTTATACACCTTTAACTCCATCCACTTGGACGTGCTTGTTGCTTCAGATGGGCTCAAAGCCGAGCATGTGGAAAACTCACAATCAAGAAGAAAAACACCCTCTTCTGTGTGTGTGCTAAACTACTTTTATCCAAATATGCAGTGCTATTCCAATACTCAGAAAATCATCTAAATTATGCAAGGGCCACAGACAATTCTCACTGTGATTGCTCTCACTTGCACACTGGATCTGGCTGTAGACATGGATGCTGATTGCTGGGGTTTGTGTCTGGACCACTCCTGAATCAGGCACATGGTGAATCTCACAGGCCTTGCTGAAATTACATTTTTATTTACAGTATGCTGTGATATGTGAGGTGGGGAGGACAAAATCTGCTGTGTTTATTTACTATTTCTGCCCACACACACACTTACAGCTGGCATTTTTTTGGCACTTCAGTACTCACTCATCTCCTAA
This sequence comes from Cephalopterus ornatus, assembly GCA_013396775.1. Taxonomy (NCBI): domain Eukaryota; kingdom Metazoa; phylum Chordata; class Aves; order Passeriformes; family Cotingidae; genus Cephalopterus; species Cephalopterus ornatus. The sequence goes on along the minus strand of VZRE01015113.1, from coordinate 173,412 downwards.
AATTATACTGATTTGAATTTAAATACTGTCAGCCAGAGCTATTCTTAACAATTTAGACTTTTTCTATGTAATAGCTAATAGTTTTAAAACTCTCCTAAAAATGTGAGAATTTCATAAACTTTGCTTTCATGCTTCAAAACTCTTAACTGTTAACTTTAAAAGCTCTTAACTAAAAAAAAAATATTGGACAAACCACTGTCTGCCTGAGGAGCAATTTAGAGATATATTACAACAATGTCAGATCAACTTATAGCAAACTGACAGAAAAGACTACCTTTTAATTACATGTCATATTAATACTAACATTTAATATTATCTGCATCATCAAACAAGATAAGTGTATTCAAAGTCCTGAAAATGCTTTTACTTTCTGCAATAAGACTTCTAGACATAGAAGCAACAACTGAATAGATTTCATCCTATTCACTAGAGAACCTTAGAACTGAAAGAATGAAAGTCAAAGAAATTATGGAAAAACCATTTTCCTGTAGCTTCCTACTCAGTAGACTGGTTTTTCTTTAGCACTAGATTTTGGTTCCTAGCAAGAAGAGGATGGTCAAGCAGAAGAGAAACCAGTAATGCGTTGATATTTAAAGATCTGGAAACTTGACCTTTTCATGATCCCAATTCAGTCAAGGAGAAGTTGAGGGAAATGCATTTAGAAACCGAGGACAATGCATAACGTAAGGTGGAGGTTGACACAGACAATGACAATCTGAGTACTTTTGGGCCCAGGCAGTACAGTGGCTGCTGAGCCCTATATTTCCATTTCAATGTGACAGGGTAAGAACATTGTACTGTCTCCTAAAAGACGGAATATGAGACAAAATTAAATATTTTATGGGACAAAAAATCCTCCTGGAGGACCTTCCCTAGTTGTCAGCAAGTCTATCCTCTCTCACAGAAATAAAACACAGTCTGCAAGGCTTCAAATCTGTGTTTTGGAGAATTATTTCTGACGTGGTGAATCACAATGTAAGCTTGAGGCAAGCAGGCCACCACAACAGATTTTACTGCCAAATACTTGTCACAAGTTTGTGTTCAACACTTGAATTCAAGTCAAGATTTCATATTCAAAAAACTAATATCTCTGATATGGCTCTCCCTTTACATCTATCTACCTGTTGTCTGAAACTCTGATATGTGCTGGAGTCACATCACTCTCAGGGACACAGTTTACTAAATTTACAAAATTAATAGTAGTGGATTTACCAGTAACTTGTCTCTTTCCCCTGTAACAGCCTCCCAGAAGGATGTCCCTTCCCCACCAGAAATTTTCTCACAACACAGCAAATGCAATCAATATAAAACCTCATTTCATAAAGCAGCTGTAAAGGAAGAGCTACAATGGAAAGTCTTAAATGACCTGTGGACTATTTCATTACCATCTGATCTATAATATAAATACATTTCCAAATTACAGTGTTTTAATAAAATTATAAAGTTAAATAGAGAAATGAAAATCTGAGCTTTTATGAAACCCCCAAAAGGCAAAGAAATGCTCAGAACAGTGACAAATCTTTCTGGAAGCAAGCAAATCCTCATCCAGCAGAATTTACAGTTGAATTCTGGTAATACATATGTTTCACAACATACCAATATCTATATCTCTGGTGCTTCTCATTTTGCTGCCATTTTGCAGCAGAAGGATACCTACAACCCAAAATACTGTGACAACATATACAGCCAGCCTGTCACTCATATTTTGAAGACAACATGACACAAAAAGTTTCCACAGAGAATTTAAAACGGGGAGAAGCAGAATCAGTGGTTTCTAGTTTCCAGTTGCAAATAAAATTTTCTGGGAAAATTTACTTGAAAGCAGCCTTAAATGAAAATCTATATAATTAAGGGAAAGACCATTGCTTCAAACAGATTGACTGTCTTCAACAAATTTCTCTCTTTCTAGCTACTCAGATATGCTATATTTCCTAATTATCACCTTTTAAGGGCCATCTGGGCCCCATTCCTCACCATCAGGGGGCAATTCCATTTGCATTGTTCATAGGCTTAGTCATGATCAAGTAGTCTGGTGGTAAAGTTCATTAGAAATTAGAAGAAAAGCATTAAACCTCACACAGTAAACCAAGTAGCTGATACCTACATACCCACAGGAGAGATAAGGATTTAATGCATATTCTCACACGACTTAACAAGTCTTCAATGAGCATTTTTTTTTCTAAACTGCTTAAAGAATCATTTGGACTGGTCTCTGACTAGGTACATAATGAAAATTCAATTCAGTCTCTGCATACTACAAAAAAATTCTCAATTAAAGAGAAATGAATAATAAAATAATAATCTATTAAATAAAATCACATTCTATTTACATCTGTAGGCCTAAAAAGTCTAATGCAATGATACTATTATTTCTTCTGTTTTTCAGATGTTTGCTATGTTTTGCAAATCAAAGGCTAGATTTTTCTAGTAATCGAATTAAATATGCAAACAGATGCACACTCATGCACTGTGTTGCTTAAAAATTTCAGAAACATAATTTTGCATTAACCATATGAGAAGAGTTACTCTCTATTGTCCTGTAGCAATAAATACCACTATACATTTCCCAACAGATCAGTATAAACATGCATGGGGTAGCAGAGGAGGAAAACTGAGCAAGTGCTTGGCCTTGTGCCTGTATCCTATACCATAGGTCAGTATTTCATCACTATGGTCTTCTCAAAAGGTTTGAAAAGGGTATTTAAAAAGAACCCAAGGAAGCTCAGGACATCTATTTCATATAAATGATGGACCCAAGGAAGTCAACACTATGACTTCCACATGCAGCGCCCTGTTTCAAAACAGAAGTGCTGCAGAACTCCTCTTTGATATGGATTTTTTATCTCTGCAGTTTGTGCTTTGAGTCATTTGATATGCTGAAGCCTGTAGCTTCTGGGAGCTATATGCCCATACCAAAGATGAGTTACCACTACTTTTACCACTGAACCCCCTGTTTAGTAGTAGGGGAGATCCTGGTAAACTGCACTGAAACTCACAAAAATTTGGGAATTAAGGACTGATTAGTCTATAGACACTACCTGCTATCTTTCTATGGTACTTACTTCTGGAAAATTTTCAGTCAGCTTGAGAAAAACTGAAATGACCGCGTTAATGGCGAAGCACTTGTTGCTATAAAATGCGATATGCTTTAACTTGAACACTATAAATATACTTTCCCAGCTGCATAAAAGTTGCAGTATTATTCAGGTAATGTGATGCATTATATGCGTTTCACAATTCTTTTGTGAAAATGTAAATGTCTGCATACCATTGGCCATATCAAGAAGCTGTAGTCAGATATTAATGTCTAGATTTATCTTTTGAGTATTGTAGGCTGTGTCATATCAGTGATGAACTCAGGCCCTGATACTCTGGAGTAATTGATTTGATTTTCCAGTGCTGCCTATGAAACACATAGGATAGCTTTATTTCCTCAAGAACCTTTTATGACAAAACACCTCATCAGGTATTCTACTCATCTCTTGCAACTTGGAGGACTCCTCTCAGAAGCTACATCTGTGAGCTACTGCTGTAGGGAGGAGCACATACTAGGCAGCAGCACTGGTAAACAGCTCTGGTCCTTGCTTGTGAGGGCATGGCAGGCCCAGGTAGGAATGTCATTAGAAGGCTGTCCAGATGGCTACTGAATGTTGCTGTGAAATGCAAAATTTGGAAGCTTTAAATCCTCCTTTCTGATTCTAGGCAAGATGAACAGAACAGCTGAGTTCTTGCCTCACATTAGTGTAAATTAAATTTCGTAGACAAATGTAGAGATATTTCAAAAAGGAACTGTATTAATTAGATCAGGCTTCTCTTCTGGATGGTTCCTTTGCCTGTCAGTACCTCTAGGAAGCACTGGTTCCTCTTTCTCATTGACAGAAGCATGGCTCAGCTGAGAAATCCCCATCACCTGCCAGCATCATGGGTTACCAAGGGCTGTTTTTGGCCTTGGGCTGAGAGTACGCAAAATAGTCTCAAGCACTTCAAACAAATGCTTACAGTATGGCCAGTCTGTAGGTGATGAGCTCAGAGTTTGCAAAACAGATGTTGCCATTTTACATTAAAAATATGGGTAATTTTCCAGCTTTTCCCAACAGCTGTGCCTTTTAGTAGAATAGCCTACACCTGCTTTTGAATAATTCTTTACAATTTTCACTGAACAGTAAAACTCCAGTAAAAATACAAGCCTTGAGTGGACCTATAAAGCCAGCAAATGCAGTAAAATGTCACTGCCATGTCACAGAATTGCTTTACTACTTAACACTGCACAAGGAATGTGTTTTCATAGTTGTGTTGAGTTTTAGCTACCTGGCTCCTACTGACTTTAATGGGAATCACACAGCTAAAACTCCATGCACCACTTTGATACTTTGAAGTAATTTTTCAGTCCCCTGGAGAAGGTCATAGAAATATTAAAAACTAAAGCATTCTCCAAGGATCTCAGATTAAAGACTTGCATCAGACTTTATAAAAGTGATTGGTCAAATATATAATATACTCTTAATGTTCTAGCTCCTGGTTTGTTTTCTTTAGAAAGAACCTTTGTAATGCTTTTCACAAAAGGCAATATAAAGCATAAAGAAGAGCTCAGCAAGGTATAACACGAAGACATACAGAAGAGCTACTTGATACACGTTTACAGTGGTAAAGAGTTACTTATGTTTTTGAATATGGTGATCAAATTCAGGGCAATTCTTAATTAAGACATTGTTGCAACTCTATACTATTTGATTGCAAGCAATAGTGTAACACAAATATTTCTGTTCCCTTTCACAGGTTCTCTGTTCTCTTTTGTCTCCATAATTTACAATGTGGCCATAAAACTCCATTTCCATATTTCTTTCCTAAAGTGGGTTGACATAACTGCTCTTTCAGACCTCAGCATGCACCTCCTCTCCTCTGTAGCTGGTTACCGGAAATACATGACCTTCTTTCTGCTTAGAGCTTTGACATTCTCATAAGCCCATTAGATTTGCCGCATTGAAGGCAAACTGTATCTACACTATCAGCTGTACAGATAGACAGTGAGTGAAAGCACTAAGAAAGATCATGAAGTAAACATGAATTCAGGAAACTTGTATTGAATTTAGCTTCATGTTATTGAAGGCACAAGCAGCAACCAACATCATAAGCTAACAGTTCATTTGGTGGTGTTACCAAAAAAACGTTATTTATGTACAAAATCATCTAGTAATATAATAACCTCAATAAGAATAAAAGTGCTTAACCGCACAGTCACAGAATCACAGAATGACACAGAATCACTTAGGTTGGAAAAGACCTCTGAGATCATTGAGTACAATCTTTGACTCATCACCACCAAGTGGTGCCAAGTCCAGTAATTTCTTGAGGACCTCCAAACATGGTGACCCCACCACCTCCCTGGGCAGTCCATTCCAATGTTTAACAACTCTTTCTGCAAAGAACTTTCTCCTGATATTCAACCTGAATCTCCCCTGACACAGCATGAGACCATTTCCTCTCATCCTATCGCTAGTTGCCTGGGAGAAGAGGCCAACCCCCATCTGGCTACAACCTCCTTTCAGGTAGTGTAGAGAGTGATAAAGTCATCCCTGAGCCTCCTTTTCTCCAGCTCCCTCAGCTGCTCCTCATAGGACTTACTCTCTAGACCCTAGACTTCCCTGGATCCTTTCTTCATACTGAACTAAATATCTCATGCTTAAATTCCAAAGCTGAAAAGCAAAACTAGAAAAAAAAAGCCAATGCACATAAAAGCAATAAAGAACATTTTAAGCATGCAGCATCTACCATACACTGATGAAATATCTTCCACCTAGAAGCAAACTGAGAAGCTCACTAGATACACTGATTCTCCCAAAATACTACATCCTGCATAAAAGCACTGCCAAGGCATGTGGAATAAACCCATATTTACTACCAGATAATCCCAGCTATAATCTAAAGAGCATGAATCAGAAAAATATAAGCATGTGTAAATACACAGACAAACTTTGAAGTGGACAGAGATGCCCCTCTAATGCCTCCAAGCTATTACTTACACACATTTAAGGAGAAGAAGCATATACATGCAAGCAATAGGTTTCTGTAAAACTGGAGGTTTTGCTTGTGTTTCCATCATCCCTACATACAGTTGTCAAGTTACAGACCAATTAAGCTGAAATAACCTTGCACTAAAGTCTTGAACACAAACCAAAGCACTGGGTTGATGCAAAGAAAGTGTTACCATCTTAACTAATTCACATGAAAAACGACTGTGGCAATATCATCACACTATAGGTATCCTAAAACAAAACAGGTCACATTTTGCTTTTTTTGTCACAGGAAAGGCAAATTGATGCATAATTAACAATTGGCCAATGCAAATTCTTTTACATCTTTTAATTGGTGTTAATTAGATTAGAAGTAAATTTTCTTTTATCTCAACACTGTAATGCGAACTAATCTTCTCAGCAGCATGTCAAAGTTTCCCTTTTAATTAAACTTTTCAGCTGGGAACTTCGGCAGCACTCAGGCAGCAGAATATATAATTTAAGGCACATGAATTGTGCTAGTTTTTATGAATGGAACATCAAAAATTTAAAGCAATGATTAAAAAGGCTGAGCAGAAGGTCAGAAATCTGAATTTTGTGGAGGCAACAGTGAGTTTTTAAAGCAGCTTTGAGTATGTGCTGGCAGCACTCTCCAGCCACCCCTTCCACATTCAAATCCATCCTTTTAAAAAGGAAAACTACCCCAAATGTAAAACATCTTCTGTGAATTAACTTCCCCCTTTCATACTGCTTTCCCCAAAATATCGCAGCTCCTCTAGAATTGTTAACGTGCAGAATAAACCACAAAATACATTTAATATCTTTTATGGGAAGTTGACCTGAAATAAAATTTTATGTAGTTAAGGACTTTTGATAGTTCTTCATCCAACTTTTTTCTCTCTCTATGGGGCAACAGTGATTGAAACCTAATGTCTGCTGCACAAAAAGGCCATAAAATGTTTTATGCAGAAGTAAAACAGTAGCCATTAAGTTTTGCTATAATGTTTGAGTAGATATGCAGCATGAAAACATGATAAAAGAGCCATAAACTGATTGTGATCAAACGCAATTACAATGACTTCTCTCCAATGAATGACATGTACTAAATGCACTTACAGTTCCTTGCAAAATTACTTTGGGCAAAGGACCAAGAAAACACTATATCCTTTTTACGAACGGCAGCTTGCCAGGGAAATCGCAAACACACAAGCTTTAATATCTATGGCCAAAAAGCACTTGGGAACTCATTAGGAAAAGGTTAAAAAGACTCACTTGTGAAAGACGGCTTTTTTTTTTTTTTGTGATTAGAGCAGCATCCTGGAGAGTCCAGCATTTGAGGTGTTAGGAAGAAGTACTCCTGGAGAAAGGAGAGAGGAGCCCTAGGAAGGGTGGCTACCAAACTCATCATGCTTTGACTCCATGACAAAAGTGTACTCCAGAAAAAAAGCAATTGTTTTGCAGTTTTTTCCATTAAAGTTTTTATATCCTGCCCTGATAGAGGACAGGAGGTGAAAATGGCCACATAGCCTAAAAACATATATTTTGCTAGGAATAAGTCTTTCAGCGCTGGAAGATAGAAAAATAACCAAGATAGAAGCCAATAGATTTGAAGTGTTCAAGGCCAGGTTGTACGGGGCTTTGAGCAACCTGGTCTAGCGGAAAGTGTCCCTGTCCACAGCAGGGATTAGAACTAGATGGAACTAAGGTCTCTTCCAACACAAACCATTCTGTGATTCTATGAGTCTATGAAATACACTAGTTTTTAAAGGTGAATAAGAACCAAGATCTTGGGAGTTTAATCCTTTTGATTGTGTTTTGGGATTTTGATTAGATAGCCTGGTTTAACTTTTACTCACCCAAAGGATTTTTATATTTTGAGTAGTCAAGTCAAACCCCTGGATTTCCTGAGGAGTACACTCCAAGGAGAAGACACACTCAGGTGTCAGAAGGTGGTGAGAAGTGCCAGGTACTTCTGTGGCTAACAAGATTTACGGAAGATGGTGTAAAGATAATCCAAGTAAACTCTGTTCCAAAAGCAAACATGCAATACTAATGTGGCAACAGCTGTAATTTCAGCAAGGGTGAAACTGCCCTGAAGTATTTTGAAAACTGCAAACCAGGTAGCACTTTTTCTATAGTACCATCATTTTCTATGTCTTCCTGGAAATAAAGGGAATGGAAACCAGGACCAGAACTTAAGGCATTTTCTTTATACAGGAAAGACAAAATAGAGTTGGAGCTACAGATGTAAATTTGCCTTTATTTGTATTTAATAAAGACAGTGAAAAAAGACACCAAATTGTCACTTTCATTGTCTAAGAAAGTACAATTATTACATTTCAGGGGCACCCAGAAAGTGTAGAATTAACTGCTGATGCTTAGTACAGGCACTAAATGGGCTACCAAAGCTCTTATGATACCCAGGAACAAGGTGAGGAGAGAACTGAACCTCCTTAGTGAAGGAATGAATTCCCACCACACCACCAGGATCCATTTTAATGGAAGCCTAAGATTTTATTAATTTGATTTTATTTGATTAGTTTGATTTTATTAACAGCTTATAGAGTTGCTACAAAGATGAATTATTTATCAAAGGAAAAGAAAGAAAATAAATACTAACCAGGCTTATTCTAATCTAGCACTAGCAATGCAGAGGAGTTATTTTTTTTATATTGGGGCTCAGGTTAAGGGTTTATCAGTCCTTTTCATATAAACTGCAGATTTATAACTTACATGAACTGAACAGTTCAATGCTATATAAGGTGGCATTGTAAGCAGCTCTTAGTATACGGTAGAGAACAAATCAGAAACAACAAAAAAACTCCTTTCTAACTTACAGCACTCTTAGCCTGTCTGAAGAATGTCATGCTACATACCAATATCACCACTAAGAGAGTGAGGAAACACACAGTAACTCGAACTCCCTGCCCAGAAAGCAATTAATCTCTCCTTCTAAAAACCAGAGCCCTCTCAGCCTTCTACTGCCTTTTTAAATCATAAACCACAAACAAACATCAAAGCATTGCTGCAACTTCATATAATTACTCGAAGACCTCCTAGACTGTGTTAGAAGATGGGAGGAAAATTTGGATGTGAAAGAGGTAATGTTCACTGCTGCAGAAGCAATCCTGGGATACAGCACTGGGTTTCAGTGCCTCCATGCTCAAAAGGTTTTTTTTCTAAATCCTGCGCATTAGCTTTTTAATATTATCAATTTTGCAACAGTGACTTCCAGTCAGTAATTACTAATGGTAATTAAATTCTACTGAAATTTAACAAGGGAAATGTCTATACGAAGATGTAGCACTCATGGAATAAACCCCTTCTATATCAGAGTGTTAAATAACAGTACATTCAAAAATTGGAACATTCAGACTCATGATACACTCCTTCTAAAGTGTGTTCATGTGGTGAGGAACAGTCCCTTCTCTAGGTTTTTAAGAAGAACCCAGATTCATCACTGCTAAACTTCTACTCCTTAGATAAGTGCAAATTGTTCCTGAGCATGAACTGATCCTCAGCAGTGGTGTGCATAATGGGTAAAACATGAAACAGTGGTGCTAACAGTTAAGACTGTACAAGGTATAAAGACTGTATGAAGAAGGCGTGACACAGCCCTCAGTAATGGAAAGAGTTAGACATTTGCTTTGCCGGTGTTAAACATACCATGAGCAATACAATTCCTTCACAGAGGGGATGGAAGTCCTAGAAACCCTGGTTGACTCTGTTGGAGGAAGCTCCCACTTCTCTGGTTTTTAAAAGCCACACTTCCATCTGCACCAAATCTAAGTAACCAAATAAACAATACGCAGTAACATCCAAGAATAATCTTCAGGTGGTTGTCTGATGGTTCTTGGTCAAAGGAACAGCATCAGCAGTTCAAGGATTTTGATGGGCTATACTGATGTCCACCGTGAAGCCAGAGTTAGAGCTGCATGAACCGTGCAGCATCAGCCCTTCCCTCATTTCCAAAATCAAGGAACTGATGTTTGATTTCCAAATAATATTTAAACTCCTCCAGAAAAATGACCACTTAAAAAAAACCCCCAAACTGAGGAGAAGACACAGAGAAACATCTGATTCTGAAGAAGTACAGTACTCTGACCATTTAGTTCTTGAAATCTCTGGGAGCAAGCTCTTCTTCTTGACAAAAACCCTTCAGCTTTCTCTTACCAAATACCTGGCCATTATAATCTTGGCCATGCCACTAGTGTCTGGATATAAAATCCTGAAAGGATAATGTTGGTATTTCTCAGACATCAAAAATTCTTTTTTGATGTGAAATGGAAGATTTGGTGAAAATGAAGCTTATATGCAATAGTGAAAATTCCCCACAGAAACTGTAAAAAGTCCATGTGCACCAAAATTCTGGTTTATGTATTGAAACTTTTTGCTCAGCCACTGCTGTGGGAAGGTGGTACAAGGAGCACCACGCCGCTACCTCCAACATGAAGTATCTTCTGGTGAGCCTCCTGCCACCCACTCAGCCCTCACCGAACTACCTACTCCAAAACAAATTGATCTTTGGCACACACGAGTAAATTGCTGCAGCACAGACATATCTGGACAGTAATTAATCACTTCGAATGCTCAATGTGTTTGGATATAAAATTAAGAAAGTCGAGTTGTTAAAAAATGACAGATTTAAGCACCATCTGGGCTCTGTGGCCACAGTGGCGCAAATTCCAAAGGAAGGCTTAACAGTGCATGATCCGAGAATCCCATCTGTCTCAGCTGAAATGAAACAAATAAATAAATAAACTGGCAGCCTCATTTACAAGGTTTTCCCAAGTTTCCCAATTTAAAAATAGTCTTGCAATAGGAAAGAATATAAAATTAGAGGTATTACATCTTCAAAATGTGTCTTGTGTCTTTTACATATACTTTTAATGTATTATACCTCTATGGAAAAATCTCTACATAGGTATACCTATATAGATCACACATTTTGAGTTGAGACAGAACTTCCTACTACAAGCATGTTTTCATAAAAATATAGTGCTAGTAAAGAATCAGTGTGATAAGACTCTTCTACTGATTTGGGGAAGCCAAAATTCCTTTGTGGCACCCACAAACTCTGTTAGCTCCTTCCCCAAGGCACTGCTCACTTGCACCCACCCCATGGCAGCTCTGCCTGAGGATTAAACACAGCCTCCTCCTCAGTTCCCAAGAGACCTCCCTCTGGCCACCCTGCTGCAAGGGCAGAAGCCACACAAACTAAAATCACCTGCAACTAGTTAACCTGCAGGATGTCTTCAATAAAACTTGCCTGGCATGGGAAAGGGAAATAAATAAATCATCCAAGACAGATGAACACAGAATATGAACACAACTATTTGCCTCAGAAAAGCTTAGCCAGGTGGGGTTTAAGTAGAGAGGTGAACCCCAGGAATACTCTGGTGAAGTTCCCAGGAGTCTGGTCCAAGCGCCTCCCTCCACCTGAATGAGCATCAGGCAGGTGACTAAATGGACAACATCTGGTTCTCAGCACCTTTGTGCCCCAGCCCTCAGGACAGTGCTTTCTGTGTCAAGGCCCTCAGGACAGTGCTTTTCTGTGCAAAGCCTCTTTTTGCTTTGCAGGGAAGAAGGACTGCTTCTGCCCTTGGCACGTACCCTGACCCTCACATTGGCTCAGCTTGTATGTAGTTCACCCAAAGGAAGAGAAACCACAAAACTGGCACCTATTGAAGCCACACTCTTCTCCTGCTCCAAAGCCATGTTCTCGCTTTTCCTGCAGATAAAGGCAAAGGACAGATTGCCATTGACATCTGTGGGACTTTTCTGAGGTCTCAGGGAAGAGGCTTCTCCAAGGGGTTTGACTGTGCCTCATCCTCTTCTCCAGCCAACAAGTGACCACTACCTCTCTTGCATAGCCACTTTTCAGTAAAACTGAGTCCTCTCCATCCTGCCTACCTCCAGGAGCTGGAAGAAACTCCTCAGATAAATCAGCAGAAAATATGTCCAAAAAGTACTATTTAGTATTTTTAGATTTAAATAACAGATATCATAATATTGTATAATATTATAGCTTCTTTCAAATAGAGACATTTGTATGAAGGTGTAATCCTGGAAAGATTTTTTTTTCAGATTTTACCTTCAGTAGGTCTCTTTGCATTTGCAATATTGAATATGTGGGTACATTTTTCATTAATAATGTAACACCTCTTTGGCCCTGCTCTCATGCTTCAATTTCTGCCGTACATTTTTGTATGAGAGTTATTTGGACCCAAATGGGTGAGCAAATAGGTAATATATTCTGTTACTTAAAACTGGTTTTAAATCAATGTAATGAAGTTTGTTTATTATTTCCTTTTTATAAAATTTGTTGTGTAGTTTGTGGGACTCTCCTTTCAGAAAACTCATGCAAACTCCTGCAGGCATCACTGAGAGCTCACCAAGACTACGATAAATACGAGGAGTTTCCATATAGCTCTATATTTTCAAAACTGCTGTACATTTTCCATTAAATCTTCTATAGGAATTTGCTACACATTATAAAGAACAGAAATAAAAAGGAGGAAATGTGATTATTCTTAAATCTTCTCTCAGGAGTTGTCTAGCAAGAAGATGATCTCTGTATAACCACAGAAATGAAGGAATCTGGAAAAATCAGACATGAGAGCAAGCTTCCGTACAACAAAACGACGCCAGGGCTTGATGCTGGGAAGTGGCAGGGAGCAGCCGCTGCTCCATTGAAGCTGCTCCGTGGGAAGGTCTCAGCACCTCCGATGGCTGGGCTCTGGAGCCCTGTAAAGGTGAGCTGGCAAGGACTGCCCTGCCACTCACACTCCTCCATTGCTGTTGATCTGCTACTGAAATAAATGACATTTACAGCCATAACAACAGAAGCACAGTGACTGACGGGCGGGCTGTGCCCCAGGTGATGGGGCTGGCTGATGGTGAGAGGGTGCAGAGGGTGACCGGCACAGCTCACCTTGACATTCCTATGCACCCTTCCTGGGAGGACTGCTTATCTGAGACCCTTAGACACTACCTGTTTTTGGAAGATGACAACAAATGCAAAGTCCTATCATAATTGTAATGCACAATTTCAATCAGCAATAAATATTTTCTCAATGAACCCTATTTATGAATTTTTTAGTAGTCAGACAAAAGATGTTTTTGTTCTCTCAGCAGATGCTGCATAAAAATGAATACACTTCTCAATAATGAGCATTTATTGTTTCTCTACAAATAAAACGAGCACATTTACAAATCTTTCTTTGTTTTATCAGTTTCATCAGCTTTAAAATAAGATCAAAATATATCTTTTTATCTGTAGAATTTTGAAGTGTTGTAAAACCCTAAGAGTGCAAAAATAGGCACAGAGCATTTCAAACAAGCTCAAAGAAAATATTTAATATATTTTCATATTATTGGATGGCTTATTAAATATAATATTTTTACAACATGGTAAAGTAAGCTATACTATAATTAACACACATTTTATTCCTCTATAATTTAGTCTTTATCACCCTGGTTCTTTCATTATTAAGACCATATATTGGGTTTTATATGTGCAAAACTGGTACAAGTTTCCCTGTGAGAGAGTTTTTGTACCAGTTAGGTAGGAAAATAATGCACTAAATCCTCATCACTACACACTTTCTTGGGGACATGATCCCCAGAAAGGGTAAACATTTTCAGATTGTGTTGTGGTGGTGAGGGCAAGCTATGCTTGATGCCAGTCAGAGTGGAGTCATATGGCCCGTGGGCTACTGATCCATTTGCATTGCATCTCCCCCCTTGACAGAACAGCTGTGTAAACTGAAGGGAAGGGAAGGGAAGGGAAAGAAAGGGAAGGGAAGGGAAGGGAGCAAGGATTTAGGCTGGGGTTTGAGGGGGTGAGCACACATCAGAGGGGACAGAGGGAAGAAGGGCCAGGCAGTCCAGCTGCAGCTCTGACACTGGACAACAAGCTACCCACACAGAAAGCAAATGCAAAGCATTTGGGCTGTGGGACACACATGAGGACACAGCGGGAGCCAGCACTGGGAAGCCCGGGGAAAGCAGGGGAAAAGTGTAGCCCAGCTTGGCCAAATTATTTCAGAGAGGGCACAGCACAATGGGCTACCAGAGACAAAACCATTGCTCCAGAGAGCAGGCTTTGGACACAGAGACTGCCTGGGTGCCATAGTGGGCAATTGCATCTCCAGCGGGCACAATTCCTGTCCAGCAGGCAGCTGCGGGGCCAGGGAGCCGGAGTGGGGTGGGACAGGCAGTGCTGGGGCAGCCTGCAGAGCCGGCCGGGAGCACACGGTGCCTGAGTCCTCCCGAAAAAGGGATGGCATTTTCTAGTTTGGGCTTGAGAATGTTTTGCAGCCCTTGGGTGAACTGCAACCTGTCTGTGCCTTGCAATTTTTTGAGTGGCAAAAGGGCTTGAAGTGCACATCCATCTCCTCTACACTTCTAGGAGAAATGGTAAATACTTGGAGATTCTTGGATGAAAAGAGTAACAATATAATTACCATAAAGGAAAACACATAAGAATTTTCCTTATGGGGAATATTTCTTGTTTTACATAAATTTTCTATACAAATTAACCCGAGACTATTCTAGCCACGTGAAAAAAATTAGATCTCATTAAATGCTCGCTTTTCACTGAACGCTGAAATCGGCTGGGTGACGTTTCTGAAAAGTCTGCATGCAAGAAGTAAAACTTAAGGGAGTGAAAGGTAAAATAAAAGTCTGTCCTTAGTGCTGAACTGAAATTATGGTGAAATCGAGTTAAACAACAGCATGTATTGGTGCTAATTTCCACTCTCAGAGGCAAATTATTTCTGAAATTCCCCGAACTCGCTGTAATTATTCAGCCGATGTTGGCTGTCTCAGAGCAGGCACGGCACCATTTCGGCGACGAACCTTTACAGAAGCGGCAAAGCCACAGAAATTATATGAAGATTAATAGAAATCTGAACCGCGCTACATCTAAAATAAACAAAAGCTTTTGTAGCCGCGCTGAAAGGCCCATAAAAGTAAACTACAACCTCGGCAAAGCCTTTTAAACTGACAAAACAGGACGGCAGAGGTCAGGGAGGCAGGCGGGTCAGCAAAGCCCTGCCTTGCAGGTTTGGGGGTTGCTCCACGTCCCTGCTCACACGGGGGCCTCGCCGGGGCCAGAGAGAAACCCCACCGCCGCTCCTCCCTCCGCCAGAGCAGGAACACTTGAACTGCCCTTCTGTCTCAACAAAACTTTAGTTTGCTGATTGGGCACGAAACAAAAGAAAGACAGCGGGACGCGATTTATAAGGGGGCAGGGTAGGCTGACATTCTATTGTACTCCAGAGGTATCCACAAGCTGTTAATTCCATTTTAACATTGTTAATAAGACTGTTAACACATCTGACTTTGTTTAGAGACTTTGCAAACATCAACAAACTAAAGAAAAAACCAAACCAAGACAAAAAAAAAAATCAAGAACTCCGCCCCCACTAGAAGTAAAATATGATCTTTTCAAACAGCATCAAACGTCCAAACGTGACGCTTCTGCGTGTCCGGACCCGGCAGCGAGGAGGAGGGATGGCAGGGAGACTCACGGACATGTGTCCACATATTCTTCACCCTCTCGTTAGCCTATTTAGCTATTCACATTTTCCAGGTTAAATTTAAAGGACTCGTTTCTAACACCACTGCCGTTTTGAGAAGGAGAGGGACTAAACCTGGACTCCCCCCTCCGTGCACACCTCCTCTCCCTCGCTCGCGCTTGCACGCAGGCAAATGTGCAGATTTAATCAGTGTGGAATGTTTTAAATGAATAATTGGGTCTGACAGATTTATTGCAGTTAATTTTGCAATAGAATGGAAAAATGTTTGGATCTCAGCCTTTAAAGTATTAGGAAAACAATTAATCCATCACATAACGGAAATTCCTGTATTACACCCTCATGTCCAATTAAATAATGTCAAGTAATCTTACATTGTAAAATGCTGAAAATTGAAGCTCAAATCATTGAAGGGAATACCTTTCAATTTTTTCAGGGACCTCGAAACAAAAATCATGTCAAATTAAAATCAGATGCTTCGATAAAAGGCTTTTTTGGTTTGTTTTATTTGGAGGGGGAGATTTTTTTAAAGTAAAAAAAAAAATCTAACAAAGAAAAAACCCCAGCCTTACTCAAAAAACACTGATTTCTCCTTTGCTCTTCAGTTTGTGCATTAAAAACGCTGCCTTAGCAAGGCATTCTCAATGCAAATCAAAGGCTTTAGGATGAAGTCTGCAACCGCAGAAAAGAACTTTAAAAGGAAATAATCAGCACTTCTCTTTTCCAGCAGGCAGAGGGGCTGATCCCAGGGTACTTACTCAGACACAACTCTCCGAGACTTCAAGCCGTGTTTTGCTTGAATAATGTCCCGTAGGATCGAGTCCCCAGTTTAGGACCGACTGACATCAAACTTCTGAGACTTAAAGTAAGCGGGATTCGTTTGTCTTTGTTTACATCCCAAAGCTGCTACTGCTGCAAAATTGCTTAATGTCACACTCCATCTCCTTTTTATTAAAAGGTAAAAGGAAAAAAAGAAAAAAACCCTGCAAATCAAAGAACTTTTACGGAATAACAAAACCACCGATTTACAAATGTCTTTCCTGCCCCTGAAATTTGAAACTTGGCAAATTCATCTCATTCGGCTGCTATACAAAAGGTCCCTGAAGCGTGTTACAGTAGAGACCCGAGAGCTTCCCAAATACTTTGGCTGCTTGTAAACTAGGGGATACGGGGCTGCGGTTTCAGGGCTCCCTCAGCTAGAACGAAATGAAAGCGGTGGTGAAATTTTAATATCGCGGAGGTTTAAGAGGAGTAAGTCTGGCTGTTTTTACAGGGGGATTGCCGACGGTCCTGTGGCAGGCGAGGTAGGGAACATAGGGACAATAAGGGATTGGAGCACATGTCGCTACAGAAGGGCAGCAAAAAAAAAAAAAAAAGTTGGAGGCACTGAAGCAGGAGTAAATAAAAAAAATAAGGAAAGATTCTCCTTCCAGTATATCAACGGGGAAAATAACAAACTGAAATCTTAGGTCGCATTTAAGGGCAAAAAATACTGTAATGACTTGCTGGCACCTTCATTAAGGCACTGTCGGCATGGCTGGACAGATGAAAATGGGGATTACTCTGAATGAAAGAAGTGTAAGATTTGGCCACCACCGTTCAGTTTGTTTTTCCAAATACAACACTGTGCTTATTTTGCTGGTTTCTTAAAATCTTGATGTTCTGGATACCCACATTGCCGCCCAACTATTTCTGTTGCCATAACAACATCAGAAATTTGGTCCTCAATGCCCTTTTTAATCAAATAATTTTGGGACTTGGGAGCTTTCAAAGGCGGGACAGTTTCTCAATTTAGGCAGCTCACACCTTTCTCAAAAGGAACCTATTTGTTTCTGTTTCCCTGAAAAAAAAAAAAAAAAGGTAATTTGAAAACGATGCTGTCTCCTTCCCCCCTTGACTTTGGAAACAGGCCTGTTGCTATAAACAGTTTTTCTGGGGGACTTGGATTTTCAAGAAACAGGCAACCTACAGCAGCCAGGGGACCACCTCCTAAGGATTACTAGAAGAACAGAAGTACCGTATATACAGCGTCTGAAATAAACGGCCAAGTTTTCACCACCTATCCACGGGCTTTTTTTTAAGAGCTCAAAAATTAAATATACAACCAAAAAGTACTAAGAAAGTGTAATAACCCTGTATATTTTGTATCCAGTCACTTGGGACATCCTCATCCCTCCCTCAAGAAGACTGGAGCTTTTTTAGGGGGCTGCCCCTTGGCACGGCTAATGTGGGTTTTTTATTTATTTATTTTTTGCTTTCTCAGATCAGCTCAGAAAGACTGGAATAAGAAAAAAACCGCAACCAAGCTTTGGCTCTTTACCATTAAATAAATTGGATTTCCAGCGCAAACAGCAAAACAATGGCCAAGAGGATGTGACTAACAAACGCCGATGGAAGAGTCAAGCTGCCCCCTCTTTGCATATGCAGCCAAACAGAAGTCATTGGGGTTGGGATTGCCCCCCACCCCTATTCAACATATCTGTGCATTTCAATAAGTAGAGAGAAACAATGCCCGGCTTTCAAAAGTTGCAAATTACTGGGAATACATCGCAAAATGTGCATAGCCCATAACATTGGAAGATGTTTTAAAGTATTTATCTTTGGGGGGGGGAGGGTTTGGTTTGTTTTTTTTTTTTTTTTTTGGCTTGGTTTGGTTTTTTTTCCTAAGGAAAAGGAGAGAGAAAAATCATAACCCTCTAGGAAAATAATCCTGGATTGCGAGGAAACTGTGCCCGTGAGATATGCAAAGAAACTTCATGGGATAAAAATGGTTCGAGTGTGTATTTTGTAAAAGAACAAATATTCATTTATCTCACTGGCTGGTCAAAGTCAGACAGGGAGTTCTTGCTCACGTGCATTGATGATCTTCAGCCAAATGTAAGTATTTCTAATCCTCGCTGCCGATGGCAGGCAGGCACCTGCAAACCTGCGCATCGAAAGGGAAAAAAAAAAATCCCTTTTTCGCTGTCACCAGTGGCATTTCTATAGCTGCTAAAGAAAACAGAAAGAAGGGAATCGCGCCCTTCAC
>VZRE01015113.1:129899-153968 GCA_013396775.1 Cephalopterus ornatus | reverse complement strand
TCTTTTTTTTCTCCCCCTTTTTTTTTTTTTTTTGGTCAGCTTGCTAATGAAGCTGTTGTTATTCCTGGGAAAGGAGAAGGCAACATGCAGTGAGGGAGGCGTGCTCATGGATAACTCCCTTTCCAATTTGTTTTCTCCTGAAAAAAATGGAAAATATCTTCGGCAAAGGAATTGGCCAGCAGCTCTTTCTGCATCCCCAGCTCCCATCCTCGCCCCGTGGGGCTCTGACGGCAGCAGGGCTCCGGGGTGAGCCTCTTCAGCCCCAGGCCAACCCACAGCACCTTCCAGCACCTTCTGTCTGGGGATTTTCAAAGGGCTGCACAAACATTAATTAATTACTTGTGCTCCATATCTGTGCAAACGGGGACCCGGGGATCCATTTTACAGATGGGGAACTGCTTGTACAAGGAGACTCAGTGAGTCACTGTGGTCCAGACAGAAATTAAAATACCAATTTTCTCTTCTTTAAATATACAACCCATTGACCACTTCACCCTTCCAAGGGAAGGGGACAGACAGGCTGATGGGGAAATTATTCCCCATCTTGCATTCAGCTTAGAGACACAAAAACCTAACAGAGAGGCATAACAAGGAGGTCCCTCACATTCACGCCTGTTTGCACCAAGTCTTTTAACCCCAAATGCTCTGCACAGTCAAAACACCACCAAGAAAGAATTAAAAATCATTAGGAGGAGAGGAAAACTAATTTGAAAAATATGGGCATGGTCATAACTGCTCAACTGAACCTTTAACCAGCTGAAGACCCAGTTTGGTAGAAAGAAAGGAGAGGGATGTCTCTGATATTAGGAACTACAAAGAAGGAGACTCTGGCATCAATACAGGCCAGAGTGCGGGAGACAGAGACAGGAGACAAATATTGATGGGAGTGGGGGGCGGGGAGGGTCACAGGGGTAGACGGGGACCAGATTTTCCAGGGCAACTGAAGATGCAAACAGGCACCTGGCACGATTTTCAAAAGCAACTGAGCAAGATAGGTACCTAAATCCCACTGATTTCAGTGGATGGGAGGATGTCTAACCTGCTTATGCTCTTTTGAAAATCCCATTAAGTGCCAGCTGCATGTTTAGGAACCCAAACACATTTGAAAATTTATTGTAAGGCTTCAGGACAGATAAATTTTAAGAGTAAACTGCTGTTCTGCTGATGACAAGAGTTAAAAAACAAAGCCAGATTCCTTCCCTGCTCAAAAAGAAATCTGTTAGTTAAGATGTATCAGAATATTTCTTTTAATTTAAAAAAATATTTTTGCATTTTGACACGTAGCCTTCCTCATTTCTAGCTCCTCTCTTTGTCTTTCATAACAAACCAACAGGAGCGAGTAGGGATTTAAGGCAGAAAACAAGTAAGACTGCCAGGCTCTTGACACAAGTGAGTGTGCGGCAGTGCTGGGGGGGGGATGGACACAGAGAGGTGCTGGGGGGGACAGGTAGTGCTGGGCTACGCAGTGAGGCAGCGGGGCTGCGGGAGGCACTGCTGGGACAACAGGCAGGCACCAGGGCGCAGGCTTTGCCACCACGCTCAAATGCAAAACAATGTGATTGAGGACACTGGGAGACATCCCTTTACTTTGAGGGAGTGCTTTTGGGGCAACTCTGATAAAGCAGTATGTTAGCATAAAATAACTGTATATTGCATGTACATTGTTAAGAATTTCAGCATTAACGATACATGGATTATTTTTTTTTCTGAATCAGGGTGATTTTGCCAGCATGGATTTTCCTGTAAATTCTGACGCTTTCATTTTTTTTTTTTTCCAGAAAACTATTAAATCAGGATTGTTGAGAGATTGCCAGGCTTTCCCATGAGTTCGCTTTAAATATTTAGGTAGCATCTGTCTCTTGATCACTGACGAACTTTAAAATCCACAGAGTAAAATCTCAACAAACAATTGTGTAAAGACAGAGACTTTCAGAAAGGTTCTTCAAAAAACCCCCACTATTTCTAAAGCATTTTAACGCCACCAGCTAAACTGGCACAGCAAACCCATTGTGTTTTCCACCAGTTTTGTTTTGCTCTATACAGCTGTGTTTTCACAGATGCAAAACCATGTGTCTTCAGCAAAAGGTCTACTCTTCCCTTCAGATGTGACTGAAGATCAAAGGTTCAAACACAGAAATACAAGCTCCTTTTCCCTTTGGAACATGTTTTTATTTTTTTCAGTGGCTCTAAACCAGAATTTCCATCTGTTGTCCTTGTGTAGTGTACAGGTTAACCTTAACAGCCAGGTTTGTGATGCTGCTATCTCAACCAAGAAGCGCAGAGATGAATCACTGTCGCATGTAGGCTCTGAACATCTCACTAAGCAGCAGAAGCAGGGCTGCCTCAGACAACCAGCCATCATTTCACAGAGATGATGGCTTAAAGAGACTTGTTCCTTCATTTCAAACAGAAAATTAGGAATTTCCTGAATATTACATGACCGTGATCGCATTTAGAATTCTCCAGCCCTAATCTCTGATGTAATAAATGTGTGTAATTCTTTCGGATTAAATGTCAGTGTCTCAGTCTACATCACAATAGACTTAGGCCTATGGCATTTAGACAGTATCCCTTGACATTTTGTCTCTGTTTCTCCACCAAACTGTCTGGGAACAGTTTTGGAATTAATGTTTACATGGAATTGTAGGATGGCTTGGGTTGGAAGGGACCTAAAAGCTCCTAGTTGGTTAGAAAGGGCCCTAAATTGTTGCTGTTTCTATGACTAGCAGTGATCAATTTTATCTCTGCTTCACAATACTGTGGTAATAAATAAATAATTAAATAAATAAATAAAAATAAAAAAGAACAAAGTACTCGCGGCAGTTGTGCCCCAGAAAATAGCATTAAAGTGACGGAAGGAGCCTCTGGGTTTAAGCAGCAACTTGGCCGGGGCGAGGCGGCTCCGCCGGGACAGCATTGCCATCTAGCGGCAACCCCTGGCCCCGACCCACCCGTTCTGCCCGCGAACAGACCCTGCGGCCACCCCCGAGTTTCTGAGCCTCGAAAACAACCATGTGTTGTGAGAAGACAGCCCTGAAGCTGCAGGTGCGGTGCGGGACAAGGCTTGTGCCCTGTCGGCAGTGAGCCCACCACGGCCGAGGAGCTGGAGCAGCCACTGGCTTCCTCCCGCCACCGCACAGCTGTGCAGCTGTTTATAGCACTGCCATGTACTAATTCACACTATTCCAGGTGTGGGGTGCATACACGAGCCAATAGAGGATCTGCATTGCAGCTGCCAAAAGTGAGGTCACTGGGGTAGGCGATGGCAGTTGCGGCCCCTCCGTGCTCCCGGCAGCACTCATCCTGAGTGGCTCCACACCAGCAGGAGAAGCCACAGCTGGCATTGCCCAGGCAAGTGCTTTGCCCACACAATGCATGTGCCACCTTCGGCTTTGTGCTCACAGAGGATCGCCTGATCCCCAGTGTAAGTCCAGGCAGCTGGGTTGCTGGGCAGCTACAAGCTGGGTAAATCCCCGGCCCCATGCGAAGCAGTGACAGCACCATGATTTCATCCATTGCAGAGACTCCTCATGAGATGGAAATGTCAACAGCCAAGTAGGTGTTGGGCCCCACTCCCGAGAAGCAGGGCTGGTAGGTGGCACAGCTCAGCAGCCCAGCCCCTGTGCAGGTATAAGGTGAAGGGCAGCCGTGGCATCACACCAGCCCATCCCAGCTATTCCTCATGGAACTCCAGGACCAGTCACACGGCTTTGGCAGCCTGCTGGGACAGGATAATCAGCATCAGAGCTGGCCCTTAGTTCCATTTGTGGCCCTGGCACTTGGGGTTGCTACCAGAGGATAGATGCCTCTGCCGACGGTGATGGGAATGTTCTCCCAGTTCGCCCTTATGCAGTAGCAGCTCCATGATAGCAGGATGCACACCAACCCCCTCTTCCCAAAGTATGCCTTCCCTGGAGCTGCCTAGCAAGTGCAAATCTGCACATTTTACAGGCCTTCATTGAAGGCCCATAAGGCTTTGGATTGGACTTGCTCAGTACTTTAATGAGTATTAAATTAGCTTTGGCAGCAGCAGAAACTCCCAAAGGCATGCTATGAAAATTACTCACTTTGTGAAAAGCACACGGCGATGTTGTTATTTGGAGAAACCAGCACAATCATGGAAGAATAGCTCATCAGTAACTCTTCCTTTGGAAAAAGTCTCCAATGGGCACAGTAGGATTTAATTTCTACTTTTTATGGAAAAAAATTCAACAGTTAATAGACTTCAGCATTGCCAAAGATAATTGCCAAGAACAGCTTTTGTGAAGTTCAGCCTTTCTTGTTTTCTTCTGCCTAAGTCCCTCTAAATATGCAGGGCAAAGACAGTGCCACAGTTCCAGAGCAGAAGAGTGGAAATGAGTGTATTCTGAAGAAACAGATGGACACCTGGATTTTTGTCATCAGATTTTCAAGTTTTTGTAAGTCCTTTAAAAATCATTTTTGTAAAAATTAGCACTTATCACTATTTGCTAATATAATTCAAATCTTACAAGTCTTTCAGAAAAGAGATTGCAGAAGACATCATCTTTTCTTGCTCTGTACAGCTCTAGTTGTGGTTGGTTTTGCTCCTTATGGTAACAGCCAAAGTTGGTGATAACACTAATTCCACACTGCACAGGGGGTACGAGTTCAGCATCGTGTTTCCCCACGACCACTACAAAACCAGAAGGGTACAAGGCTATGTACTGCTGCTGCAGAATTTCATCACCACTTACTGCTGCTTATGGACAACCTCCAAGAGTACTCTAAATCCATTACTCATTAGAGCAGGTTGAATTTTTTTGGTTTTGTATTAAGAAAGAATTAGTTAAAAAAAAAAAAACAACCTTAATGTTGTCAAAGGTATTTTGCTATTCCAGTCAAAATTTGAAGGCAAAGAAATACAGGCACAGCCTGATCTACTATTTTCATTTTACTGGTCCTCTATTTTCAAAAAGACAAACTAGAAATAGGAAAAGAAATGAAGGGTAAGAGGAAGCGAGAGCACGGAAAGAAAGAAAAAAGAAACGCCAAAAGAAAAATCATTAGTTTTACTTTAAACAACAGAAATATCAAGAGGAAAAAAACTGTCCTTTTCCAAAACTCTGGATATTTTGCTTCAGGTTTTTCAACCAGCTCTAATGTTATCTGAACAGAAGCTTAGTAGAGATGTAGCACATCAATCAGAGGGTGAATTTACTCTTAACGAAAAGTATGTAAAAATAAACATTTTCATTAAACTGGTGAGGTATCTGTTTCCACTGACTGAGTACCCATGTGGGAAGAAAGCCTATGCAGTTCAGTTAGGGAGAGGGAAAAGAGGGACATGAAATGCTTTCCAGGGAGCACTGTGCTAAGCAGGAGCCATAAAACCTCTGCCAAAAGGACACCTACTGCTTTCGGGGATTGAAGGCTGCTGGCAGATGCCCTCTTCTGAGCCTAACCTGGGATGGCATCCGCCTGGGGTTCTTGGGATCACCCACGGGCCGGATGTGATTGCCTCGACAACCATCCTGGTGGGAAGGGGTTGCATGAGTGCCCCCAACCCTGTTAGCCCCATTAGCATGTATCAAACTTCTCTGAGGCAGACCTATGGGAGCAACCCCCTCTCCTGGACTGGCAGTGAGATGGGGAAGCAGTGCCACTCTCAACCATCACGGCTGGCTTCAAAATGCACAACTATGACCCAGCTACCAGCTGCTATTTCAGGACATCAGTTCCAGTTAACAAGCTCGAGCTGAGCATTTCACTCCTAAGTTGCGCTTTCGTGCAGCCGAAGCACAGTTTTGCTTACTTTCTCTGCAATAATTAGAATTTAGCCATGAATTCCCTTCTCTCACAGAGATTAATTTTCATTTCAGTACCAATTAGTAAAGGCTTAACTTTAGGGAAACTGTTACACAGCCTAGCACCAAATGAAATTTTTCTATTTCTTCCAATTCAAACAGAAAGCTTTACTGCCTCTTTGTTGTGAGAGCAACCTAGATCAGAGAAGTGACAACTCATCTTCACAAAGACAATAATGTGGAAGCTCACTATCTGAACATGAGGTTGTAATTCAACATGATTAAACAGCCTTTTTTTGCTGTAGAAAGATGTAAATTATTGTTACAATCATGACACCTGAGTTTTTCCACAATTGCAGATTTCTTGTGTGCTAATTTGTTAGTCCAATGCTCTGGTGTTCTAATAGCAGGGGGTCTGCATTAGCAATGTTGGTCTTTTTGTTAACAAAAACCTCAAACCTCCACATTTAGTTAGCTCTGCACTTGAGCACTGAGGAGAGATATATGCTTGCCTACAGCTTGAATTTATTCTTCTAAATTTCTGGAATTTACAACTTAAGCAGAACTGGAAAAATAGTCATTTTTCTCCATGAACTGTGCAGAAAGTTTTGTTTCTCCATTAATACAGCAACATCATTCTCCACATCCAGCTTCCATCGTGGAAGTGGGCTATCTGCTGTAGGATCATGTTATGGCCTTAGTTGCCAGATAGTCCTCATTTTCAGTTGCATGCTCTTCTGCTGACAGCAGGGACAGGAACTGCCTGGGCTACATGTCCATTTCAGCCTGAAGTTCTGAGAACTTTACAGTAGTGACAGGAAATTTCAAAGAGTGAGGTTCTTTTGAATATTGAAATGACCAAGATCTTGAAGAATGTTCTTTTTCAAAGTACTTCAAACTTAGTAAGGAGTACTGAATGTCTTTTTTATTTTATGTATGTCTTTGTCATGTTCATTAGAAATCACCCAAATTTAGCCAACTTAGAAACCTCTGGAAAATTTCAGTTCACCATAAGCCGGGAAGATTTGTTTCATTTAAGATGGTAGTAATCTAAATATTTTGTTGTGCTCCTTCCACTTGCAGCCCTTGATCAGCCCAGACTGTGCAGTACCCTGTCCCGTCACAGCTGGAGTACGTATCCCAAACCTCTTGTCCTGCGATGGTGACTGTCAGCACTTCTGGGAAAATGCTGGAAGATGGCATTTTGCTTATGTATTCCCCAAAACTTTCCCCCAAATGCTGAGCACTAAGAGGAAAGCTAGTCCTGGACCAGCAAGAAAGATGAAGTAAATGAGAAGCCTCAGATGGGGAATGGGACTGAAATGATGCACTGATGAAGAGAGAGGACAAGACAAAAGCTGCGGCAGAAAGCATCACATCACCTGTAGTGGCCCCTGATGCACCTGGGCATCTTTAGTTGCAGAGATTTCCCACACAACAAACAAACAAACAAACAAACAAAACCAAAAAAAGACCAAAATGAGAAAAAGTGTAATAGCACCACCAACTATCATTCAGTTGTTAGACAATAAGTGGGACTCTGGCAGGGTGTGGCTCCTGTGATTTGCTCACAGTGGGGGATCATAAATTGTGATGAAAAACTGCAGCAGAAAGTGGGCCTAAGGGCACTGCAATCCCCATTTTCCTTCCATTCCCTGCAGTCCTGTTGTCTGACCCCTGCTCTCATGCGGACAAGGCTCCTGTCTGCCGGCCCTGGCTGTGTGCATGGCACCATCCCACCCCCAGGGACAGCGCCATGTACTGACCGTGCTCTGGGGACAAAAGAGGCACGAGCAGTGTCTCAGTGGCCTCAGGCCACACCAAGCAGACAGAACGCCTGTGCAGAGGACACTGCCAATGTATGAGTGCCTAATACCTTGGTGCCATATGCATATCAATAAGGGCAATATTGCAATACTACCTGCACCCTGGCCCTGTGACTTGGTGCTCTCCAGCTCACAAGCCACACTGACGAACCATGTGGGGTCCAGTATCATTTCAGGTTGAAGTGTCCTCTTAGCCATCTGCAAAAACCTTACTAAAACAGTATGTCTAAGACTACAAGTCAAACTAACAGAAAGTTAGGAAACAGCCAATTTGACTTTTCTCTGTAATCCAAATTCAGCCCTTAGGGCTCACAGTTTATGAAACTGTCTTCAGTAATATATTCCCGCAGAGATATTTTATGGGACAGACCTTAATCATGACTGGATAAGAAAGATAATTGTCTGTAGGAACCTGAGAGGTTTTTTATTTGTTTGTGAGTTCATTTTAAGGTTTTTTAAGGTCTTGCCCTTACTGGCGGACACACTGCAGAAGCACTGCTTGCTGGCATAGTTACATATTCACTGCTTCTGAGGGAGACAATACAAACAAAGCATGACCTGTGAGGCCAATCTATGAGACTCAACCAAAAACTACTTTCTTATTTTAACCAATACTCGATTAATACCAACTACTTTGATAACCAATTGGAGCAAGGATGGGAACTGGGTCTGCCCCCTACCAAGTGAATACCTATATCTATTCATCTAGACAGAAAGTCACAGTTTAACTCATTACTAAAGCAGTGTTTTGGAAATACAGGCTTGAATCATCTCAAAAATAAGAATGAACTCATGCCATTGCTTCTTATCACAGCCCATTTTCTAAAGTAAGAGGACACTCCTGTCAACATTTTTGTTTTTGTCTTCTTCTGGAAGGCTCCTACCTAATTAAATCAAATTCCAAACTGCTTTTGGATGCAAGAGTTTGGATAAGTGACTCCAATAAAGGGCTAAGAGCTCTGAATCTTGAATGGAAGACACCACTCTCCTGAAACCCATGGTAAGGATACTAAATCCATGAAAAGGCTGTGATTTAAGGAATGGTATTCTGCAGTACTGCCCCTTGTCTACATTTAGGTGATTTCCCTGCTCACTCTATCTAAGCATTCCCACCTCTTCTCAAGTGAAGTCAACAGCCATGATCCTCTGTGAATCTCTTTAGAAGTTTCCATTGGCACAGAATTAAAATTATTTGGACATTCAGAAGTAAAAGGGTGCAAATGAAGAGATCCCTACTTCCTCAAGTGTAAGCTGACAACTAAGCACCCAAATTTATGGAACACTCACGACTCTCATCTCCCCATGCCTCAGCTCCCTATTTGTAAAACAGTAGTAATACCAGCCCTTTTCATCATGAGGGTTTTCTGAAGATAAATTAATTAATGTTTGCTAAGCATTCAGATATTTATAGCAATAAGTGCCATAGAAAAGCTCATGAGGAAATTAACAATTCTGTCTTCACAGCAGGGTTTCAATAGTGTGCAGTAAATAAGGCCTAGGGCTACACACTGAAAAATTAGGAGAAAACAAAATATTGAATAACTGCTCATTAACTCAGCATCGTCCATCCTGTTTGCTAACTGAGGCAGGGGTCCTGTGGAAAAACCTATGTATGATCCTGATTTTAAAAGACTGTGCTATCATGCAAATATGTAAGGGGGCTGAACTTCAACTGCATCAGCTGTCTTAATTCTGACATTTCCTAATTCCTGAATATTTTACTTTCCAGCCTTAATGAAGCTGCTTTGAGCTGTTGCAAGTCTTTGCAGTCTCGTCTTATAAAAAAAAGACCTCTAAGAATGCTGTGTGCAGGGAGATAGAGAGGCTGAAAGAACGCCAGAATCATAAAAGAAAAAAATGTTAATAATATCAAAAGAGAACATCAGCAAAATTTTGCTCCAGTCTTTTAAAAGGCACCAAAATACTAGTGAATCAGTTTACATTTCATGACAGTAGTATGAAATCAATGGGAATTTCCAGAGGAAATGGGGTTAAAACCAGTATTTACCCACTTAAACAAGATTTGGTCAACAACATTCAACAATGCAGCCTTCCATGCAGTTTCTCTCTCCGTCTCAACATTTGGATGTGAACTGGAAATTAAGTGACTTCAAAACCATTAGGTGTTAAAATCAAGATTAATTGAAATAAAACATTGAGAGGATATTTAAAACGTAACAATTCCATATCTGCAATAGTCCATGGAAAAGGCGAGTGGAATATTAAGGATATGTTAAGAGCAGAGAAGGAACATTTGCGTGTGCAAGAGTGCCTCTGGGCAGCGGGAGGAGGACTGCACAAAATGGGCTGCCTGGAAGTATCCCTCCACACAGGCTTTGTCAGAGAGGAGAGGAGAGTCTTTCTCTGTCTGTTGGACAGAGATCACTGAGCCTTAGCTGTGACCACCGCAGCATCTAATGTGGCAATGGATTTATATGTGACATCATCATAGCTAAAACAAAAGAAAGATTTTTTAAAATAAATTGAATATATAGCCTGAAAAAAAAAAGGGTGGGGGGATAAAATTACCAAACTAATGTATATTCACTTATTGGCAAAGTCTAATATGTTTTTATCAAATATTTAATCTCACAGTAGTTTTTTTTTTGTTCAAAAAGGAAAAGGGAAAAATCCCCAAACAACCCTATACCCAAGACTTAAGCAATACCCATCAAAATGTTAGGTGCTGAGTTGCATAAAAAGATCAGGTAGTAACATAGCATATCTTGTGAAAAGATAATAAACTCTAAAATAGTGTGTGTAGTAACAAATTCAAAGCTATGAAAGGTTTTGTATTTTTTGGCTACCTTTTTCTTCTGCTAAAAAATATGAAAGAAAAATGGTGGGGGAAACATACTTGACATGAAGGTAAAATGTCAATTCTGCCTGAAACTCTTGCTTATTCTTTGAATGTTGGCTATCTGTCTTGAATATACAAACCTGTGGGTAAAAATCTCAAGGATACTTTTAAACTGTGCAGCACCAGAAATATTTTGACACTTGCCTATTGAGGAAGTTTTTGCAGTGAAAAGTTTCTCTAGAGAGATTATTTACAATATTAATTTAAGGCCATAATTTGTAATTCCTCCTCAAGAAAAAAAAATAAATCCCATTGACTTCAGAGCAAGCTAATTGATTGCAAATGATGAGTGTAATGAAGATTCAAATTATACACTTTTGCAGGGCTTACATTTCTTTTATACTGTCTCTCCAGAATTATGCTAATTAAATTCTTAATAAAATGCCATTCATTAATTAACATATTTACTCATATTCCTCATTTAATAGTAGCTCTTAAAAATAATTAAGTATTACATTCAAGATCCCAAGCACCTGATTCAGCATCAGGTTGCACTGTGCTGAGCCACGCAGTTCACTGTATATACTAACAGTTGTAGGAGGAATGAGAGTTGTGCTGTTTTTAGGTTTTCAGGGGTTTTTTTGGTCACATTCAGTTTTTGTGGTGCAGCAGCATTTAACTGGGCTTTGCAACTAAGGGGGAAATCCCAGATGGCCTGAAGCCAAGGGGAATTTTGCATTGCCTTCAGCCAGCCTGTGATTTAATTTTCCTGAAAGCCTTTTTGCTTCCAACTGCATAGCTTTTAGCAGCATCAGACGCTGTTGACAACCACCAGGCCACCGCAAAAGACAATACAGCAAAAACAATGTTAAAGATTTGTTTGACTGGACTTCAGTCTTAACTGGTGTGATCATCTGGCTTTTATCTGTTCCTCGCTCTGCTTTGTAAGGTCAGCTTGAGGCTTTGCAAAGCTGCACCTGGAAATGTTTGCCATCAGCAGGAGAGACAGCTAAAAGCGAGACCTTCACAGCCACGGCCGCTTCTAGCAGACCATTGTCTTGGGCTGGTGGTAAAGGAGCATCAGTGGCAAATAAATGCTGCTAACAGTGCAGCATGCAGGGGGAAAACTCGAGTTGCTTTGCACTAGAACACGTGCACACGCATCCCCGCGCACGCAGCCTGCTTGGTGCTCAGAAAATGGACAGACTGAGGAGCATCTGTGCTGGGGGGGATACGGAACAAATAAGTAATTGCTGTTTTTACTAAGTAAAGCAGAAAATTACAGCATATCAACAGCCAAGCATGTTTGCTGCCTGGGAAGAACCATTTGTGTTCCAGTTTGGGCTTTTTTACTCATCTGAAGTCTGTGCCTCAAAGCACATTAAAAACATTCTAATTATTATTGTGAGTTTATGTTCTCGTATAGATTTAAAGTCTATAAATATAATGGGGGACGGGGAGAGAAGAAAGTAAAATAAATAAATTCAAGAAAATTTTCTGTATTATTAAAAGTGAAATCTGGTGGAAGAAGCAGCTCTGAATTATCATCTTAGAAAATGTATAATTCTTTTCAGAGAGCATTTATTGTATTAAAAGTCTGTCCTGGTTTATCAGAAAAGTGTGTGGCTATGTGTATATTCTCTGAGCCACATTCAGCTCTCTTCAAAAAGACATCCACCAGAATAGCACTCTTCAGGGACAGTGTTTCAGTGTTGACAAGAACATTAAACCATATTATAATTATCTCTTCAATGAAAACACGGCTTTGTAGTGGAGGCAATGCACCGTTCTCAAGGCGAGTGTTATTAGGCTGTATGTGTTTTCTTGGAAGGAGATTCATGGAAAGAAAAAAGCTTTATAATTTACTGCAAGGAAAAAAATACAGAGTACATGTCATGCATAGCAAAAGGGATTTTACAAAGAAGGCACTAAGTTGAGTGCCTCACTTATCTTCAAGAATGCTTCTACATAGTAAGAGTGGAGATCAGTTTAACACAAGCTACAATATAGATATAACACACATACAATTCTCTGTGACCACTCATACAGATAACTGCAAAAAAAATTGCCTGTAAAGTAAGGTAAATATAAAGCAATTGCCTCCTATGCTGCAAATGGGCTCTGTCTCATTCTTTGAGAGGTCACTACTGAACAGAATACATTCTTATGGCAGTTCAGATAATAAAATCTTAATGCGAATACAAGGATCTTCTAACCTATCTTCCACATTTAAAATACTGTTTTCTCAAATTAATCTGGATATTATAAAGTATGAGTTCGGAAACAGCAAGCAAAGTTACAAACTGCACCAAGAAGATTCCAACACATTCACAAATGACCATATTTAATATGCATATCTGTGCACATACTATCCACACATGCACATTTGGATTTATTTATTCACGTTAAAAAAACCCCAAACTACTATGGATTTTTAATACTTTCGCAAACACCTGCATTATTTTAAAACAGGAATTTTCTTCTTGCTTGTGAAAATAAGGTTGCAACTTTGTTTTCTTCAGTATGTTGGCAAATGGATAGATTTAAATTCCTCAAACCAGAATGAACTAAATGACAGAAACGAATTATGTTAACCAACAGTTACATATACCCTGAACACAGCAAACATTGACAATATTATGAAACTCATGCGCAAATGGAGAATTATAAAGCTGTGGCATTTCAGTTGTGTGCATGCAAGTCCAGGCATACGCAGGCGTAAACACAAAAGACAACAGCCCCACTAAACAGCTACCAAAAATATACCCGACTGGCCTAATACCAGACACAACTGCATGAGCGTTCTTACAAAAAAAAACAAGTCAGAAACTCACCAAATCTTGGTTTTAAAAGCATGCTAGGTATCCAGAGAGAGAGCATTCAGAACAGTCAATTACTTTCACATTTTGTCCCAGGACTTTAAAAGTTAAAGGCATAGTTCTGCCAATTGTGAGATGCCCCATCCAGCACAGACCACCCACAACTACTGATTTTCCATCTGGTGAACAAAACAGACATCTCCCTAATTATTTTTAAAAAGGTTTTTTTCCTAACATACTTCCTTTATTTGTCTGTGACCTGGAACTTAATGGAAAACCTGGTAGATGCCAACCTCATTTCTTGTAATGAAGCATCTTATTTTCCCTACTTTAAGCATGCTTATTTAAAGGCTATTTAATAGAAAGTTATTACCTAAACTGATCTTTGATAGGACCTAAATTAGTAAACAGTTTGAAATTAGAACAACTTTATATCAAACCCTAAATGTTCTAGTTAAATATTAACTGTTAAAAGTCCTTCCCTTAAACCATCATATTAAAACAGAAAGCAATGAGGTTTACAGTCTCATATGCTGGGTTCCCATATTGCCAGTGTCAAAATTTATGCCTTTTTTCAGCAATATGGTTGCCATTGCCAGCACCACGCTTATAAATGCCAACTGTAATTAAAATCTGGCACCTCATACAAGCATTAAACATGCTTAAAGATTTAAAAAAAAAAAATCTGTATTTTAAAATACTCTTTGCGGCATATGCAGGCTTAAAAAAATGTTCTTCTTCTGCCAGTTTTAGAAACATCACAGGAAAAAAAAAAAGGTCCAAGTTACTCTGAAAATTGGTCCGTGAAAACCTAAACACTGTGCTAATCTTTCACAGTGGATGCATCTGATGGCAAAACCTGAATTTTCACTTGAAGGGTACTACAAAGAAATAGAAATAGCATATTTAAAAATTTGGACCCCGGACAGACAAACAGGGCAGGTAACATGTAGCCTTTATCTCAGCATCCTTTACACGGGCTGTTACAGTTCAATAAACACATAAAGCCTCATCGCTGTCATGGTGAATGCCCAAGCAGGGTTGTGGACCCCAGAGTCCAATGAGGGAGAGTGCAGATCATGCAGAGAGGAACTGAGGCTGGGATGAACACACAGCCTGTTCATCTTAGTAGTTTGGGGGATGCAAACCTGATCATCTATGTTCTTCATCCATTGCACACCCATCTTTGCTACATCCCTGTGCCTCCAGCAGTGAGCAGTGGGTTGGGTGGCCAGTTAAGAGAAATCCTCTCCTGGGCTTGTCAACAAGAGAAGCAAGTGCTTAGCAGGAGGCTCCTGGAGACTCAGAACATACCAACAACACATACAGTGCTACCTTGGGAAATAACTGTGAGGAGAATGGGGATCTGGGGAAACAGGCCATTATACCCAGCGAAACTTTCAGTCACAAATTCCTTTTCTACTTCCTAATAGGCAACTTCTAAGTTACACAGCAGGTCACTTCAGCAGGTCAGCTGTTAAGTTACTTCAGTCTTATGGACCTGCTGAAGATGAGGAACCCATGTTCATGAGAGCTTACAACCTAAAGAAGATACCCAAGCATACAGCAGCAGAAATACTACAGTGTTGGAGCACCCCAAGATTTGATTCTTGGTCTGGCAGCCCTGCACCAAGCACTTGTCTCTACTGCCCTGGCCATTCATCCTGGCTAGAAGGAGAAGAGTCAGCCCACCCCGCTGTCAAGTAAACTGTTGGAGAAGGACCACCTCCCGGAAACTCAGCACCACTGAGGGACTCCGTTTGTGGGGGAACTGCCAAACTGACATTTTAAATAGTTAGCACAGAAAGCAGTGTTTTTTCTAAGCAATTTGATGAAAGGTTATGAATTGGCATTTACAGGAACAGCTTCCAACATGACCAGCAGATGGAGAAGAATCACGATGGTGTCTGTCTCAGTGTTTGAGACACCAAGGACCAACAGCAGCAGGACTCAGAATCTTTGTAGCAAAGACATGGTGACCGAGACACTCTCCATCCTGTCCTCCGTACCTCATTCTGCTGGTGCCTGAAGCAATGTTTTTCTCATGATCCTATCAGCAGAAGAGGTAATTAAATTTCATTGTGGGGTGTCCCATATACCAAATGTTTATGGACAGGACTGAAAATTGTATCTTCACATTTTCTTGACATTGCACTCTTGGCTCAATTTCTGAGTACTTATGTTAAGCTTGCATTGATATTTATCTTCACTTGTACCTACCTCCGTTATTGATTACTTTCAGCAGAATTAAATCTTTCAAACTACTTATCTTAAAAATAATGAATTAAACTATGAAGTGGGGAACCTTCAGTTAAATAATTAATTTGAATTTGTTTATCCATTTAAAGGTTTTAGTTATTTTCTTGGAGAAAGGTTAATTCTCAGTTTGTAACCACTAAAGTATGTTGCTTTGTAACTAAATATAGCTTTTACACTAAATTTGGCACTTCTTATTGGTAGCCAGAAGGACAGAGTAGCTTTGCTGATATATATTTAAACTTTTCTATACCTCATTATACATTTTTTCAGATTAATGTTACTGTTTTTGTTAGAAAATCATGTATGGCACAATTCTTATTTACTAGTTGATCCCTTTGTGTTTACTTATGATTTATGTTTCTTTGGATGGAAATGAATGCAACTTAAAATGTAATGAGACAGTTTTTCACTTGCATAACACTATCTGAAAGAAGCTAGACTTCTAAAAAAATTGTGATTAGATTTAAAAATTGATCTATTAAAATAACCCAGTATTAGCTAGAATTAGCACCAATCTAGTATTTCGTCTTAATATCCTTCAATATTATAGTGTTAGCAAATCTAATCCTCTCATAATTAGCTTTTATTCGCAGATTGGCATAGAAGAACAAGCTTTTCTGCTTCTTTCAACTCCCATTTGGTCAAGTTTGAATAAATTAGTCATTTAACTCAGCTAATTGAATATATTGAAGAAAATATTCTCTTGGTACTTGCAGAGGAGGCTATTGATCTCAAAGGCCAACATAGTACTTCAAACACTTTGGGTTTCCAGAGTTTAGGCATTGACTTTCATCAGCTGAATGGTTTGATCCACATCCTAGAAGCACTGTTTCTATTTTGTTTGGGGGGGTTTATGACTTAAACAGACTACAGCAAGCTTAGGCCTTGGCATAATTTTAATAGACAAATTTTCAAGAAAAAATACACAGCATAAATTCTGAAAACTGTTTTTCTTATTTATTTCTTGATCACAAAGTTTTTGCCATCTCATCAACTCAGGGTTCAGCTCTTTGCTTATCATTTAGTTCCAGAATTAGTTTTTTTTTAATTGAGGAATGTGCCAGCATTACCATTACTAGTGGCAGAAAGCAGCAACACCTACATCTCAAATATTTTATACAAAAATGCCAGAACATATATATTTTTATCAGTTGCAAAACAGGCTGGAAGTGGTCTGAAAAAGAAACTGGCAGTGTCTAAAGTGTTAAAAACGTTCAGTGTCTTTATCTTCTAAACTAATTCAGTGAAGACATCCTGCAGATACCACACTTCACACTGCAGACCCCGTCAGGCATTGCAACAGATCCATCAGGCAGGGAGTGAATATTCCAGTCTCTGAAGTCAAGGCCTCTCAACATATTTGCAGTCTACAGTACCAAAAAGGTCCAAACTGTCACTGGTTTCCCCCAACAAGTTTACAATTGGTTCGAAACCATATAATTTTGCCATTAGCATTGCATAATGAATATGTCATTTTATACAGTCACAAAAATAAACAATACAACAAAAAACCTAAACCATCATGTCTTTTATTTTCATTTTTTATATTATGACATTTATCAGTTGTGTTTTAACGCTAATAGATCATTTTTCAGGCACAAGTGGCCAAAGCAGTTGATTTTAAAAATCCCACAGCTTCCCAAAGAAATGCAGCCCTTTGACAGCATATTCCTTTTCAGGTTTATCTGGTTTATCACTGGGCTGAGTTCCTGTGGGATGAAATCTTGCTTATAAATATGCCTTAGATGATGATAGTGACATTAAAGACAAACTTGACTTAACTGAGCTCTGTTATATAATTTCAGATATAATCAAAGAAAATCTATCATGACTGCATAAAGACAACAGAGCACTTATATTTTATTTTAGAAATTAAAAATCTGGAAATGCCAAGTCAACTTTCTCACTCGGAACATGTCTTTGTGCAATCACTCTGTCACTGTGGTTTCCTTTCCTGTCTTTTTTTTTTAATTCCTTGTGTATAAGACATGGTTTTATCCATTTCAAATGTTTCAAATTACTGAATCTAGACAAGCTTTTCCCTGTTTTAAGGTTCCCTATTGGAATGAGAAACAATTAGGAAATGCCACACCACTTTTTAGTAAGCAATTTTCATTTCTTTCCAACATTCATTTGAAGCAAGGCAAGAGTTTTGGGCTTGAGAATGCCCATACAGGAAGGAAGAAGCACTGCTCCAGCTCTGTTTGTTAGAAAAAGTAAAGTATGTGGGTGGAAAAGAGGCCCCTTTGACTTTTAGCCTTAGAAAGCTCTATAGGATCAAAAGCTCTGGCACTAGGCTTCTGTACCTTCAGACAGAAGTGATCCAATGCAACCAAACATCTAGAGAGCTGAAGAGTTTATGTGGACCCAGCTTTGCAGGGAGGAAAGAAACTTTTCCTCCTAAAACGAAATTCTTCCTCCTTAGGTAGGGAAAGGGGGGGAAAAGCCAGTTCAACCTGTAACCTCTCTGTAGAACACCACAACCTTTACCTTCAGATGGGCACTGTTTAGCACACTATGCTTCATGTGCTGTGGGAGTAAGGAGGCAACTGGTGTAAACTGGTGAGCAGACTGCACACATGTCAAATATTGGTTATCCACACTGAAAGACATGGATATACTTAAGGCATGACAAAAGTAAAGAAACACATGGCAAGAGAGGGTCTCTCAGACTGAAAGAGTACCATGAGTGAGAAAATGCAGTTAACCAACAGCAAAAACAAAAGTGGGAGGGAAGAAACCCAGACAAGCAGAGATCAGCATCCTGGAGCAACCCACTGAAAAAGATGGAGATTTTTGGCATCCATCTGCCTTTTGCAGAGCAGTGATTGGCTTCACCAAAATTTGGCTGCCTGGCTTTCATACAGCATGTGAATGTACCTTGCACAACAGCCCTGCTGGGCCAACAGGTACATAAAAGCATATGAAAGAGGTTGAGAAGAAAAATCCAGATAGAGATGACTATCCCTCTGGAAGACTAGCTTTGTTGATACAACACCATTAACTTTCAGAATGTCATTCAAAAAATAACTACAGAAGATTCCTGCAAAGACAAAACTGCAATCCAAGGAAAGGATCAGTTTAGGAGGAAACCACAGAAATATGCTTTCTGGTAAGCGTGATATCTGAACGGGCCAGGCTAAACTAGATACAATGCTGTTCATCTTGAGACAACCTCTCTTGCAGCAGGCCACCACAGCCGGTTATCCTGTAGCACTAGAAACACCAGAGTCACAATGTGTAAGAAAACAAAGCCTCTGATTAAAAATGTCATTGCATATTTTCATTATTTATGGGTACTGTGAAACATGTATCTCAAGGAGTAAGTCAAAGTAGGGCACAGACGGAACATGTGCCTTTGGAAAATCATGTACTACCTCTTCTACACTGCTTCTCTGGTGAAGCCCTGGAAAAGCTCAACCATGTGGGTCTTGGGCCAAGCTAGCACATCAGGAGAGAGCGCTGTCCCATGCTGAGTTGTTTAATATGATGTCACACCTCTTGTTGTGTGAATGAAGCTAGAAACATATTTACTTCATGTTTTGAAATCTGTCTGGAGGAGAGAGGGGCTCAAGAGCAGCAGTCCGTGCTCAGAGCACCCTGTTTCATTTGATTGTGGTGGGTAAGTAGCAACTGCAATTTATTACTCAACAGATGTTTGCTGGTTATGGTGAAACTACCAGAAAGGTCAAAAACGTGAATGTGTTTACAATTAAACTGCCTTCACAAACTCATGATTATTATTCATCTGCTCTAGGTTAAGACAGGGCTATGTGGAAAAAATCTTGGATTTCTATTGTCACTGAAGCCGCTGTGTCATAAGCAGAAACCTCAGGCTGCAGAGGGCGTGCCCAACTGCAAATTTTTACAAGCCCTAAAATCCCACACTGTACCTAAAGTTTAAAAAATTGAAGATGAATTACATGTTTTGTTTTGCACAATGCCTG
Organism: Cephalopterus ornatus; assembly: GCA_013396775.1. NCBI lineage: Eukaryota > Metazoa > Chordata > Aves > Passeriformes > Cotingidae > Cephalopterus > Cephalopterus ornatus. The sequence goes on along the minus strand of VZRE01015113.1, from coordinate 134,552 downwards.
ATCTACTTCCAATACTACTTTAAAGCTCTTTTCATAAAGTTACTGTTGTTCTCACAACTTAGAACACCAAGAATGATTAAATTCTGAATAAATCCTGTTTGTTATTTTCCATAATTTATCTATTTATCTAAACCCAAGTGCTCCTTAGGAGAAATGTCAACACGTTAGTTCCCTCTTGCCCAAGTAAAATAGAAACACTTTGTATTATATTACATTATATCATAAACTTTGGTAACCAGTTTCTCCCTTCAGGAAAACCCACGTGTTGCCCTCCGCCTTTAACAGGAACACATGGATTCCAAGTGGTTGCCATTAAATTTCAGGTTTTAAAACTTGCAAACAAACATACAGTAGAAGTTAAAATTTTGCACTGCTGCTAAATTTTGCTGTGTGTACTGCAAGATGATGCTCTGAAACAACCGTGTTAACAGTTCAACATTTAAACAAAAAAAACCAAACTAATAAAAAAAGCGGGGGGGAGGGGAATGATTTTGAGTTTGTATTTTCTAACTGTTACATCTCATTTCTCCTTAACTATCTGTTTATACTAAGAACATTGCAACCAGCCAAGAATTTTAGTGAATCATATCAGTGAGATAAATTTTGGGACACAAAGCAATGGGAGCCCTTTATTTCTGTTCCAAGCAGTAAAGCAGCTGCAGGGTGAGGCGGGAGCAGGCAGCAAAGCGAGGGGGTGTGAAGGGAACTAGCCATTAACTTATCAGTTCCAGGCCCTGGCTTTCTAATTGACAACCTCAGGGCTACTTTCATCACTTGTCGACTTCAAACCCACACTCAATTTTTCCTTTAGATAATGATGCAACTATAACATAACGGTGTTTCTGACATATTGCAGCATGTAGCAGTAGGAAGATTTCCTCAGTAGCTTAGCTTAACAGGAAAGGAAGAAAAAACCCCAACTGTTAAATGCTTTTCACATCTATCAACTTCTCAAAAAAAACCCAGTCAGTAAGAAAACAGATTTTATACTTCTAGTATGCCAAATACATTATTTGGTACTGACCCAGCCCAAAGCACCTCCAGTACATTAGTTTTGCTGGAGATTTTACAAAAGCAAGTGAATGTTTTTTGCAATAAGCCCACAAAGCATGCATTCATATGCAAAGCCTAAATAAAGGAACCCACAAAATCTAGAAATGTATTACAAATTAGAGAACTTATATGAAAAATACTCCCAAAAATGTCATTTAAAAATATACTGACAACATGCCATCTAGAAACTCTATGTCCTTTACAAAGAAAATATAGAAATAACAGGAATGCTGCCATGGACACATCCCTACAGAGAGCCAGAAAACCCCAACTCCCATTCTCCCACAGAAATCTGAGTGGTGATTGAAGGCAGCCAGGCCATTTATGCAGAGCAAGGTACTCCGGTAAGTATATGCATCATATTTTGACCATAAATTAAAAAAAAAAAACTAAATTTTTGTCAAGTAACAGTATGTGCACAGGCAACAAAACAACTGGCTCTAACATAAACAGTCACATAACTGCCTTTTAATAGTGGATATAAAGGTTTGAGTCCTGCAGTTGATCCTGCAAAGGTCCTGGGGTCATACTAAGCTCAGTGCAGCGTCTGGGTCCCCGGGCACATCAATCCAGATAACTTAAACAGCATCAGAAAATATCATGGAATAATATCAATACACTTCTGAAGCATAGCCGGAGCTTCACCAGCGATTGACATAAGGAGGGATGACTGGTTGGATACCACACTGTACAGCCAGATGCTGCTAAAATTGGTGTGCATAAGCACACAGTTATGGAACTAATACAGATTAATAAAGCAAAGATGCTGCAGGCAGACTTGATGAGCAGTCAGCACTTGTCATCACTGGAATTTAGGCTTTGATGGCACAAATGGGCACCTGAGTAACTTCAGTCATGGGACGTTAATGTGACCACAAATAGTTGACTTATGTTGGTAGGAATAGGAAAGTTCAGTCCCAGACACCTAAAATTACAGATACAGCTGCCTCATTCCAGGTAGAAATTGCTACACTTTGGTCATAAACTTCAAAATTACGGGTCCAGCTCTTATCTCAGGAGTGACAGGGGAGCAGGTAAAGAAAGCAGTACCTGTTCTGAAAATGAATGCTGGGCTCAATGCTTCCTTGAGCTGCCTTTCAGGCTTTCTAAGTCCATAAAACTGCAGTATATTGTGAATTTTGCAGATTACGCTGCCCATTTAGAGTTGTAACAATTGCTTTTATGACTGGGTATGATGGCATGTCATCCCTTTTATTTCATGTGTTCCACATGCTGCTAGTCCTTCTCAAGCAATAAGGCGGCAAGAGCTCTCCCTACAAAATGCCTGGCCTACCTCACGGGCAAAGGTCACCAGTTGCAAAATATTACTAAAAGGTCAGGAAAAACTTATTTTATGGCCAAATTAACAACTCAGCAAAACAGTGGGCTATAGCAAGAAAGATAGTAAGTCCAACAGCTGGGCAGTACAACTGATAAGGTTTTTACTGGTATCATTGCCCAGGATGTTTTGGGGTCATTTTGGACAAAAGAGATGTCAACACAAGAAGTGTGAAAATCCAGGCTGTTACATTAGCTATTAGAGGCAGGTGTTTTTTCATTTCTTTAAACCAAATCCCTACCACCTTTGCAATTTTGCCACTCTGAGGCTGCAGCTAGCAGTACAAACCGGTTCCCTTTCAGGGTTTCAAGTATGGGTTTTACAAGCCTGTTTTGCCTTCCTGCAGGCACTTCGAGCTTATAAATGGCACCTTTCAGTGTCCCGAATTATGAAGGGCAACTAGTCCTGAATTCTCCTGTCGCTTAATGATCTCACATAAAATGAGGTCCACAAAACTTTTATTACCACTGCAGTTCAAATTTGCAGGTGAAGAACCACCAGGGAAAGGATGCGGACATCTTTTGCTTTCCTAATTTTCTAGGTGCAAGAAAGTTTCCCACCTGGGCTTCAACAATTAGTTAACTCTCAAGGCAAAGCCTGATCTAAATAAAAAGACAAAATAAAAAGTATGTTACCCTGATAAGGTCTGGGAAAATCCATGGGGAAACCACTTGAGAGCAACACACACTAGCATCAAATTTAGGTTTAAAAAAAATTTAGGTAAAAAAGATCCTATCTAAGCATTTATTTATTGCCTTTTGTTTTCCACCTAATTTTATTCACTTCTCACCACTAAGTATATCTGACACTCAAGGATTATAGATAATATTTAATTAAAACATTAATTGGTTCTGCCCCAATTCTAGTAATAATATCCAACGTTTGGAAAACACACTGCACCTCAGCAGTATGAACAAAAAGTCAGAAGAAAGTCTTTCCAAAAAAAGAAAGTATTTAGTTTGTCACAAATTACTTCTGCATTTATATAAAGATTTAACGACTCATGGCATGCCAAATACAGTGCTAATGAGCTTTGGGTTGTGTTTTTCATTTTTGTTTGATTTTTTTTTTCCTGCTAAAAACAATTACTAGAGGCCATTCAAATGCCACTGCATAAACCAGGAAACCTAGTAAAACTGTAGGTAAAATTGGCATTTTGTTTCAAGTGTGGCTCAGGAGTCCAATTGACTTGTTGGCGAGCTGCATATTTCAAATAGCACTTACATCTCATCCAAAAATGCAAGCCACGTAAGACACTTTCAGAAAACACATTTACCACATTCATTAATGAAAAACAAAAATTAAAGAGTATAAGCTCACCATTTAATTCCTGTCTTCCGAGGATGAACATCTTAGCCTTTCTGCTTTCTTCTCCACTTTCCAATGAAGGGTAGATAAATGAGCAGAAATATAAGCTCTTCATTCTCAGCACCTCTTAGAGGATACACGTGCCCATAGGAGCTTAAAAACGTTCCTGGGGAGCATTATTAATCTTGCTGCTAACAGCACAGAATTTTTAAAGCTTATTAAAACACTGTCTAGTCATAGACACGCAAGTCTTGCTTTTTTGTGACCTGGTTTCAAGAAACAAAAAAAAATTAGTGGAAATTATGCCAAATTAACTTTCATTGTTCAGCTGCACGGATCACTTCTCAGCTCAACTACTAACTAGATACCAAACATCATCCTTTTACAACATCCTTGCCATCTACCACATAGAATAGTTTGCATTGGAAGGGACTTTTAAAAGTCAGCTAGTCCAACCCCCCTGCCACGGCCAGGGATATCTTCAACTACATCACATGTTGATCCTTCAGTCTAATGGAAGCTCTACCTTGAACTTGCTTTGTCCAGCTCCTCCACCTCTGCCTTTGGACCTAGGAATACTTCCAGAAACTGAAAATAATTCAAGCTGCCTTTTACACAGGGTGTAATACTCCTGCCTGGCTGCAGCCAAGCTGCTGCCCATTTACACCATTGCAAATCAAGACACTATTAATCCCCTGGACTTCAGTCTTCCAAGTAACATGTGCATTACTCCAGAGGCTTTCAGATGACTTTTTAACTGAAAACATCCAGGAAATAGAAATATAGCTGTGATGAGCTAGTCATGTTATGCCCATATTCAGTATTTCCTCTCCTTCTTTGAAGAGCATTTCACCAACTTAACAAATACCATGAAAACAAACATAAGCCTCCGACCCAACAGACTGAGCAAACGCAAGATATTCACACTAACTAACCCTGCTCTCCAGTTCACC
>VZRE01015113.1:77074-123146 GCA_013396775.1 Cephalopterus ornatus | reverse complement strand
CGGGGCCACGCCCCCAGGCTCCCATTGGCCGCCACGGGCGCGGCCCCGTAGCCACGCCCCTTCCTCGCGTGCTCCGTGGTGACGTCACAGCGGGGGCGGGGCGCGCGCGGCGGCCGGGCCGGGGAGTGTCCCGGCGCAAAGGGCGGGAACACCCGGAGCGCTCCCGCCTCTGCCCGCGGCTCCAGGGCAGCCCCCCCGCGGGCCGGCAGGGCAGGAGGGCTCGCGTCCGCCGCAGCTGCCTGCGACGAAGCGCCCTGAAGGGGAAGGGAGCACCCAGGATCCGTAAATGCCCGTGGTCGAAAGGAACGACAGAAGTCAGAGGGTCCGCAAAAAAAGTCCCAAAGTTTTATTAGTAGATTACGCACTTGGGATGGAAATTGATGTGCTAGGCGCTGAGCTGCTATCTAAGCAGACGGCGGTGGGCTTTGGATAAAGGGTTAGAGTGAAATGGAAGAGAGAAAGAAAGGGATGAATTAAAAAGGAAGAGAGAGGGAAAGAAATAAGGAAAGGAAGGAAAAGAAATAGGAAAGAAAGATAGGAAGAAAGAAGGAAAAAGAAAGAGGAAGGAAGGAAAGAAATCACCAGTCCTAGTTCCAGTCTGGAGTTCTGGAGGCCCCCCCTGGACTTGGTGGGGATATGTTCTTTCTGACAGTGTTGCTACCGACAATCCTTGTCTATTATTACCAACAACCCCTGGTTGCCTCCACAGCCATCCAGCTATTGGAATTTGAGACGTATACACTGGCCCTTTATCTTCTGGGATCTGTCAGGGACAGAAGTTGTGAGGGGGTCAGCTACGCCCAGCCAGTGTCTGCCAATATCAACGGGATACGTACCCTGGCACAGCAAAACTTACACCTATGACTGTGTTTGTGATGAGGCTGCTGGAGCCAGCACATGCTTGGGGTATCGCTGGCTAACCCTTAGTGGTGGGTCAGCCCTGTGGCAGCAGCAGAGGCCTTTGGCACAGATCCCCCAGCTTCAGGGGTCAGTTCTGGCTGGGATGCTCCAGCTCTGCACCTCTCAGTGTGGGAATTACTGCCATGAGTGAGAGTAGTTGGTTCTTGCAGAGGATAAAGAGCTGAGACCAAGGGTAACATATGAAGTAGCAGCAGAGGGGTCAGGAAGGAAATGAACTTGAGAAGAAGAGGGTCCTGAAAATGAAACAGGGATTCTGGTTATATTTTCCATCAGTCCAAAACTTGACTGAGAATATAATTTTCCTTGCTGTGCTTGAATGTGCAGGAGGCCACAAAGCATAGTCCCAGCAAGCTCCTCCAATACTGTCGATATTTCAAACAGGTTTCCTAAAGACAGGAGCTTGGATCATGCCACCCTCCCTGTCCCGTCATTTCCCATCCCCACCCTCCGACAACCGCTGAACACATTGCCTGCTTTGGACCAAGTCTGGCCACGTAAGAGACATCCCCAAGACACTGAGATTCTACTGCTTTTATAAAACAGGAGAAAGTTAATGAAACAGCACCCCAAACTAGTGCTCGCACTCCTGGGAAAACCCAGGTTCACATCATCTGGGTCAAGTTCAGGTCTTCATGGAAGAGCTTCTTTATTTCCTAGGGTCATTGAGTTTTGCTGTATAACTTTGTTCTTTCTCTGACACATGATTTGCTTTTCTTTGTCAGAGGGCTGTGTACAAATTTTCCGGTCTAGCTTAGAATCACTTTACTGGGAAGTGGTGTCAGCAAAGTGTGAGTTTCTCCTCCTAGCAAAAATGAAATACGCTGCTTTGAAGAGCTGTGCTGAACCATGAATGTGACCTGCACTCAGCTTCCCTTCCTTCTGTAATCTTGCGTGCAAGTCATGGGTGATACCACTTGAATCTGACATACCATGATAACAAAAAAACATTTCTTGTTATCACCAGCAGCATGACAGGGTTAACCCTTCTCAGCACAGGTCCAATGAACTCTGTGTGGCAGAGACTATTTCTTCTCCCTCCTGTCACTAATGCCTCCTTCCCTTCACCCTCTCCTCCCACCAGTCTTATCTCCTGGGGGAGCTTCCTCATGAGAGATGATATGGCATGAGGTGGTAGAGGAGAGCCTTGTCTTCTGCCCCTCTCTTCCTTTTGTAGGAACACCTTTTGTCTGGCACCTCTCCTGTCTTTTCCCTTTCCAGCTCCAAGACTCCCAGGTGTACAAAATGCTCTTCTCCCCCACTTTGCTGATAAGGATGGCCTGCAGTGGGGAAAAAAAAAGAGACAGACCCTCTTGGCGGTTGTCGCTCTAGGACCCACCCATGCCAGCCTGGAGATGATGTGAGCTGGAGTACAGCCAGACAGGGGAAGAGCCCCCAAAATGTGAATCACAGAATCATAGAATATCCTTATATTGGATGGGGACCCACAAGGATCCAACTCCTGGCCCTGCCAGGACAGCCCCAAAAGTAACACCATGTGCCTGAGAGCGTTGTCCAAATGACGTATGCCCCTTCGACTTGTAAATGATCATAGGAGCACAGGGACACTCATTAAATCTTATTAGTGTCTTTTCCTCTCTGTATTCTGAGAAAAATACTGTTCATCTATCTTGCCCTTTTAAAATTGGAAGCCCTTTTAAAGATGCTGTGTTTTCAATTAATTGGATCAAGCCAATGTAACATTTTCCAGGATGCTCAGAAAGTATTTATGAGCCTAACTCCCACTGACATCCTTAAGAGTTAAGCAGCAGGTGCTTGTGAGGATGTGAGTCTTGCAGCAACAGTATGGTTGGGGCTAAGACCCCTGGAGCCATATATACATGAAGAATATGAGCACAAAAGGGTCACTGGGCTCATCGGGGCCTGGTCATTGGTGTTATGATACTTCTGTGGGTGCTATTGGTTTTTATGTCTCCTTGCAAAAACTCATCTACACAAGTGTTTCAGCTGAATGTGAGATAACTACCCACAGAAATTAATCAGAGAGCGTGATCCTTCATCTTCTCAGATAGAAAACAAATTACAAAGGTTGAATTACTCACAGACTGTGCTGTTGAAAATAATTTAGCAACTATAATGGATTAGGCAAAATATCTAAAAAAAATAAAAGGTAACTGCCTACCAGTTTTCCTTCTCTTATTTCAATAAAGCATTCCACCAGCCACAGTGCTACAACATACATTTAATGTACACTGGTTTTTTTCAACTGTTGTATTTCAAACACCTTTTTTGTAATGTTGGTCTCGTATCTTCTGAAATGTTGAAAGCATAAGGTTGCTACAAAAGAGCAAACCAAATATTTTGGAAGAATATGTGTTGGTCATTGTTCTACAGTCATTTTCTAATTCTTTAATGATCTCTTAATGGTATGATTAATGACTAAAGCAAGTATTTTTGAATGAGAAATGAAAAAGGAAGCAGTAGAGAACAGGATTACGGTAAAACTATTAATAAGCCATGCTGATAAAAATAAATAATTTTTTATTGGAGTCTGAGTAGAAAAAAGACCTGTGCTGCTGCCTGAAGCTATTGCATGTCAGTGGCCTCTTTACACTTGTTTACTTTGATTTTCAAGAAAGAAATGAGCATCATAACAGCCAAGGCATGTTGTGCCTTCCTCTTGGTGTTTTGAACACCAAGGGGTGTCCTCCTCAGCTCACTGTGCAAGAACGGGAAATAAATAACTGCAGGCACCACTGTTGCTGAGATTTCTGTGCCTCCTTCCGACAGGCACTCATTTTTACTGGCCAGCAGTGTTACAGTGCTCCTGTGGTGAACATGCTAGCTTGGGCCTGAGCTCCTACCTGCCCAAGTGTTTGCTGCCTCCTGGCTCGGAGACCACTTGTCACCCAGCGGGAGCTTTCTCCTGCAGTGCCTCCCATGCCACCAGGCAGCTCACAGCACTCCCTCAAGTTACACATCTACTCCTGTAGGAGGAGAGCCAAAGGAAGAACCTGCTTTCCAACAATAAAAGAATCTTAGGGGCTTCCTGCAAAACTTTATTCACATAAGACTAAAAATAAACCAGCAAACACTGTATAGCTTTCATGGGTGAAAAATTGTCCAGTCTCTATTCATTGCACTGTTATGTTTAACAGAACTGCAGTGCGTGTTGTATTTCAACAGTGTATAGTGTTTTAATCCACCATAAATCCATGTAGAGTACATCATCTGGAGCCTATGCATTTAGTTTGATGGAAAGTGGATTTTGGTGAAAATGGATTGCATAGCCCTGGTGTATTGAGACAGGATCATTTTGTAAAGAAAAGCTTACTCTGCAGTCTTGAAGGGCCCAAAGCACCCCAGCTTCCCTTTCTCAACCGTCTCAAAGCGCCACTCGCGCAGCTGCTTCGTTCTCTTGGGGAGGGCAGAGAGCCTCTGCTACTGTCATCCTTTTGAACCAGGGGAAATCCACAGCCTTATGCCCTTGGATCCTCCCCAGATCACAGGAAGCTCCTCAAGAAAGATAAATACCCCTTGCCTGTCCCAGCCTCCTCACCAGGGATGTTATCTAGAGGTTGTTTGTCCAAGTCTGCTTCTCCACCTTTGAAATCAAACTCTTCCCCAGTAAGCTAGGGATGCTGGTAAGTGTCAGCAACAGGTGGAAAAAGAAAGTAAAAAAAGGGAGAAGCATCTGGAAAAAACAAAGGGCCAGTATCCGAGGTGAAGCTGCAGGGAGTAGAAACTATGAGAACAGGTCCAGCCATAATCTAAAGAAAATGCTTGGTAAGTGATATGAAGAATTCCTGTTTCCTGACATGAGGAGAACATTACAGTGAATTGTTTTGCTGGACAGTTTGGATGCTGTTATGTACTATGCAACTTTGGGAGGAGATTATTGAAAAGTGGCTCTATGAAATCACTGGAATTCAGAAAAGTCAAAGTATTTTCATGCTGGGAAGCAGCACACACCCCATGTGCTCTGTACGTTGGCTGGGAGAGATTAGAAGTGGGTGGGGGGAGGAAATTGGGGAGACAAGAAAACAGAGTTTTTAAGAGACTTTGAAGGGATGTGCTTCACAATCCTCCAGGTGGGAGCCGGTGATCTATTACGAAAAGTGGTGTGGTTTCTGTATTTGGTTTCTTCTTCATTCTTCACATGTCCCCAGATTTCATTTGGTGCTGTACATTGAGTAGATGCTTTCACTGGACTGGAGTGAGGCTGTATTTCTTGAGTGTTAGGTGGTCATGTAGTGATGATTGATACATGAGGATGGTTCAAGATGCATGTGTTACCTTGGGCTTGCTAACACAATGCCCACTGTGGAGAAGGAGTCCCTGCACTTTAGCCCAGAGCAAGGACTAGGAGCGGTGCTGATGCCTTTCCCAGAGGATGTGGTGCTGAGTACGGGCACTGACTCCAGCCTCCCTTTGCTCATCCTCAGCACCTTTCTTGCTCAAGGAGAAGAGGGCACCTCAGAGCAACAACTCCTACTCCTGCAGGAGTGTGTCCTTTCCCTGACTAGAGGCAGGCCTTGAGAAAAATAACCTTAAACACCTAGTGAGGTTGCCGGGTGAAGCTGGGTGGTGGGGACACTTCCCTACCTTATGTGGTGTTGGAGAACCTCTGCCACCAGTGCAAGCAATTTTACTTAATGTGAGGCAGTTGATTCTACAGTTCAGAAGCAGGACTATAACAGACATGGAGCTATTTGGAGCAAATTCATTTGAAAAAAGAGTAAAGTCCATTGTGATGGGTTTCCTACATGAAGTACTGGCAAGCTGTGAGAGGAAAACGAGGATGCTAGGAGAAAATTGTGATGCATGTGTAGAGGAGGAGGGGGCCAAGAAAGCAGACTGTTCTTCTTAACATTGTTATTTTGACAGATTTCAAAACTCAAAACATTCTGTGTATCTTACAGCTGGTTATATATAAATGCTTGTTGGTAATTATAGAATCTCAACTTTCATTTTAAAGTCCTCTCCTCCCATAGATTTGATAATGTTTTCACCTTTTTGGAGATTCATTAAACTCGCTTTCCTGCAAGATGCTTTGAAAGTCAGGAGATAATCTGCAGGCTTGTTGACACCATAATGCTACAATGGCTTGTGTGCCATTAAAATGGATCACAGAAATATTCATCTATAGAACTCAATACATTGCATCAGTATACAGTATAGATCCCTTAATCCATAGACTATTATTAAAATAGTGGATTAAGGAGTTGTTTGGGATCAGAGCATGCTGTATGTGTAACAAAACAGTTTAGCTGAGATTAGTATTTATTACTCAATGCAAAATTTGATTGAAGGTTTCACAGATGCTTATAATATCACAGTTTATATTTGATCGCTAAATTACTGACTTTTTGCCATATGAGTCACTTTCCATGACAAAAGTAAAAACTGAATCACTGATGTAAATCTGATACTGATTAAAATATTTTAGCTTCATTCTAATATAAAATATGGTATTTGAATGGTTTAAGTGCATTGTATGAGAATGTGCATGGAAAGAACATTCAGACTTCTGAAATAATAACTTGGGTTTTTTTTATTTTTTAAAAAGGGTTCACTAGCTGTTGTACAGATCACTGTCAATGTAATCTAAACTGAACTGGAAACCAAAAGTGTTTTCTTCTATACAATCATCTTTTGTCAACAGTCTTTCTGAATTTGTCAGAAGGGGAGGTTTTATTCAACCATGTGGTGAAGTTGAACTGAGTAACACAGTGGCAGTTTTACAGACTTATATTTAATGCAACAGAAGGTTGTCAACAAGCCTTTTTGGTGACATCTCCATGTGAGCATGGTGAGCAGATGATTTGAGGATTACCAGGCTGTTGGACAGGTCAGCTGGCATCTTAAAAATCTCTTCTATATAGGACCAAATCTGCAGCCAGAAGCTGTTTACTGGCTGAAGGGGGAGGAAAATGGGTTTGTCTAAAAGGCAGAGACCTTTGTGTTTGTTTGTGTGCCTGCCACGGATCACTGTCTTTAAAGCTCGCTCTGTGTAATGGAGAGCTGAACTCTGGTTGACACTTGTTTTCAGGCGAACTAGTGGGCAAAGTAAAATTTCAGTAGTGAAGTGCCAACATGAAAACAAAAAATTTGTGTATAGAAATCATGATATTTACAACAAGGTAAGTAAGACAGAGCCATTTTTTTTTCCCAAGGTGGAATGTGTTTATACTAAATTTCAGTTATCTGCAAATTATATTAAAAAAATTGTTTCTAATCCCAGTTTTAGCTGTGGTTTTGTTTGGTATTTTTTTTAAATCCTGTTGTTGCTAGTCCAGGTCCCTATTGTACTTTACAGAGGAATCTGAATATTTCTGAATGGGTGTTCAGACACTCATATCACGCAAATTAAACTCTCGCAAGCGTGCCGCTGCTGGAGATTTCTCTTTCACAAACTATCCATCAGCTGATCGTATCTGTTAGTTTTCAGGTCCACTTCCTATATCTGTACGGCCCCATGGCACATGATGCTGTGGTTTGTAAGAAGCTTATGAAACCTCATTCAGAAGGGCATGGCCAATGGAGTCCGGCACGAGGCATCCCCAGAGGCATTGTTCCGGGAGCAAGCGTGACTTGCGAGTAGGAAGACTATTGTACTTGTAGGCCGTGAAGCTCGTGCACAGGGTAGTGCAGCAGGGACAAGGAAACCTTCATATTCTAAAAAGTGTCACATGAATCAGCATGAAATAAAAGAAGGACATTTGGCAGCTTTTCAGTGCATCTCCAAAAGAGCAGTTGTGGCCAAAGAACTGGGGAACCGGTTCTGGGAAACTGGAGGGGAAAATACATAAAAAAAAAAAAAAGGTTGTGAGATTGGTTAACCAGCACAGCTCTCTGTGAGGCAACATTTAAGGAATGTTCAATTCCTATCTAATCCTAATCTAAAGGTTTGTGCAATTTAGACTTTACTTCTCCTTAGTTAAAAAGTCTTTTATAACTTAGCCCAGTGGTACTAGCAATTTGGATTTGCTAGCTTCAGGAGTTATGCTCTACTATAATAGTAAATGAAAGAAACATTTAAAGAAGTCATAGAGAAGTTAAATATAACCAGCCTACCTACCACTTGGACTGACTTTACATAATTTTTAAACATTTCTGAAATCCATATATAAAAGACTGCACATAGTACATTATCCTTTAATGGCAAAAGGTAAAAAGTAGGAAAAAGAAAACCCAAAAATAGAGCTTTCACTGATTGCCAGTAAGATTTTCTCAGCCAGTAAATTTGCTGAGATCAAGGTAAGAACATGTGTTCTGAATACAGTGCATACTCTGAATATGTTATTCTGTTTATAGAGTCTGAAACATCATTTTGATGTTTGAGTGTATCTCAAAACAAAATAGTTTTCCCAAAGACCATTAAACATCCAAAGGATAGTGTCTCACATCACTTCAACGAGGTCATTTTCTCATTTTTATAAAGAGAACAAAAGGATTTGGCAAGTGTGATAAGATTTCATTAATGTTTTTCAATGTGTGAAACATGAAGTGAAATTATTTTGCATTCCTCAAATAACCCAGGTACCAGTGCATCGCAGCAAAAAACCACAGAATCTTCATCAGATGAATAGTGGGACATAATTACGTTAGATCCGTCCTTAAGCACAGACTGTAACTGGTAGCAGAAGTGACCTGCAGGACCTCCCAAACTGCTTGGTGAGTGACTGGAAAGAAAGGATCATATTATTTCTCCACCAGGTGTTTAGTTGAAATTAGCTGGTTTAAGTAGGAGACCTTGGCTAACCAAGCATGTTTGAAATGAAATGAGCTTGGGGTAGTCACATGAACATTTCAGCCTGCAGATCTAACATATAATATAGTCTCTGACATCCTACCTTTGGGAGTGAAGCCCCCCCGGTCTGGCCTCACAGGACATAGCCACAGCTGGAAGAGGACCCAGATTTCAGACCCCAGTGAAGCAATATTCGGTTTACCAATTTAACAAATGGTTAAATATTCTCAAAGGGAGAATGTTTACCAATATACCTATTAGACTAAAAATGGGTTGACAGACCTGTATTTTCTTCCTCTGCTAATAATCCAAGTGACTACAAAGGAAACTTGGCTAACAAAGTACACCACGCTCAGAGAATAAGCCCACAGGCCAGTTATGGTTGACAAAAATGCTTTTGACAAGGAGGTGTAATTCATTGTTTAGAATCACTGAAATGTATTTTATAACTGTTATTGCCTGGCATTCATCCCAAAGGAGTAGCTGTGCCGCTTATCCAGCAGCTGAAGGTGTAGAAAATCCACTGTAGATACAAAAGGGCTGAACATAAGAAGTGAAAAATTGTGTCAAATTTTTGCATATGTTTATATCACACAGGAATTCCTACATAAATGTCACAATATCTTGGTATTTCCTATTTATGTTTTTAGTTTCACTTTCCAAATTTCAATCCGTTCAAATAACTCCATCTCAGACCTTGTTTTTTTCCTTCAAAAACCCACTGCCATATGGAGGAAACATTAAAATTATTGGATCCAAAGTAAAAACAAAAGCAGCTTAGTGTTAGTGCAAGAGGCTTACATCAAGACAATTAAACCTAAGTTAAACTGAAAGTAAAAATGACAAATAATTTTGGCCAGTAGATGTAGACCATACACCACACAGAAAGCCATTGTCATCTATGGTGGAAGCACACACAGTCATGAAAAAAAGATCATCATCTTCAGAAATACTGAATTAAACTTCCAAATCTGTGCTCTAAGCAGACAGGAAAAATCTCTATCAAGAGTAATTTTGAGAAAAGGCTGCCTTCCAGAGTTCCACCAGGAGATCATTCACTGCCATGCAACCAAGTGATTGACTACCATTTTGTGAAGAAGGTCATGTGGTGTTTTCAGTACGGACGGCACCCAGGATAATCCTTCTGCAGCCCAGCTTTCCTCTTCTGTTTGTTATTTTAATGCCGTGGTTTATACTTAATGCTGCTGTGAGTGACAGCTACTATGTCAGCTGCCTGTGAATCTGCCAGATAATGACGGCTGGCCTGATTAACCATTGTGGCGTTGGGCTATTTAGGAGTGGCCTTCAGTTACTCACTTTTTAACAGAATAGTTGAAAATGAGAACTGCTATGCTTGGTGGCCGTAGTATGAATTCAGTCTCTTCCACGTGTAAAAATCTTGTCAGCCTTCATCTACAGGAATAAACCTAGCCCCTCAGAAACGCCGAATTTTAGAAATTTAATTTGTAATGTTACCAATTCACTGATACCAGTCTGTGATCCTTTACTACAGACTTCCGTGCTGCTTCCCAAAGACCTCCAGGTGTTAACAAGTAACAGTGACCTGCAGATTCTAACCAAAGTTTCAACAGGAGTTTCTGTGACAATGAACAACAGAGAGAAGGGAAAAAACTGCAACAAAAACCACTCAACCACCAGGACAGGTGGTGAGATGATGGAACAAATGGCCCAAAGTTATAATGAAAGGGGTGGGTAATAATTATTGCTCTCTGATTTGTTCGCCCTATCAAATGTATTTTGCCCCTGCTGTGGATATTGCCACTGCCAGCAAGGCATGGAGGCAGCAGACATATCTGCTTCTTCCTGTGCCTTCACTCATTAACATGTGGCTACTGTATTGAAGCTGTGCTAAAAAATCAAATTAAAAAACCCTGTTTGCACTCAGACAAATAATGCAAGGGGCCGGAATATGTCCCTACCAAACTGGGGCCTCTGGCTTGTGCTGTGTCTGAAAAGTCCAGGCTCTCTGAGTGATGGAAGAGAGGAGACCAAAAGAAAGTCTGAAACATTATCAGATCACAGCCTTGCAGAAGAGCAGGGCTTGGTGGGGCTGAGGGCACGATCTCAAGATTTTTACAGCTCTCAAGGATCTGTAACTCAAGGAGGCATGAGAGCTGTGTACCAGCATGGTTGTGAACTGGAGAATGGTCTTGCTCAAAATGGGTTATGACAACACTTTTCTTCATGTACTCTGTCCTTTTAACAAGAACAAACTTCTTCAATATCAACTTCTGCATCGTGACTTTCTGAAAATGCCCAGTTCCTTGATATTCCAAATAAATTCACCAAGACCCATGAAAAAAAAATTAACAAATTCTTTGCAGCAGCAACATAATTTTAATACAATTTATACTTTATACCATCTTAAATTTTCAGATTACCCCGGTTCCTTTTCCCTTGCATTCCAGACAGCTCAGATTTTCTTTTGAAGCTTAACTGCAGTAAATAGGGCATTTGACTCCTGTAAACCTTCCAAGAGCATATTTATTTGTTCTTCCATGACCACCTTTTGGTGTGACTAGCCCTGACATAGATGGATTTATGCTATATACCGTATATGAACTAGCAGTGTTGCAGCTTTATCTGTATTTGCTCAGGCTGTGAAATTCAAAGTTGAGAAAAAGTGCAAGAGATAGTATTTGTCTCTGCTGTCATCTATTTGCAGCCCTAGAACTCTTAACACTTTCCAAGCAATTTCTGTTTCCTATTTAACCCCTTTTTCTGTGGCAGTGTTTTCACTGAGGACTCCATGGCTACAATTTTCCCTTCCCAGTCCTGCACAGAGATGGCCCATCAGACTGTAGGGGCTTCTGCTGGGTATGTTTATTTGGACATTGTGCACTTACAGCAATCAGAAGTGTCTTCCTGCGTCAAATTATATGTCAGATGGCTTGCTCAGATTATTTTACCAGCATTTCTCGGAAGTGTCAGGGATGAGTGAAACAGGAGACAGTGTCCTCTCCAACAAAACACTGAGATTGCAAGTTCTGTCCCATTCTGTGCAGTAATGGCCTCACAAACCTGTTGGTAAAGCTGTTTTGAAAGACAGAAAAGATATTCATGGTAACCCTAAAATGATGTACTGGTCAAGAAAATCTCTGGGGATTTAGAGTCACATCTTAATCTGCCTAAATTTGTCTGCTCGTCTTGGTCTATTCAGAAATTCAGTTCTGGACCTAACATGTCTCTTCCAGCTAAAACCCTCAGTTGAAACCGGTAAGAGACTGAGAAAAGACTTGGGTTTAATAAACCATCATTTTCCTGGTACGTTAGTCATTCATTTGGGCTCTGCCCTCCTGGACCTGGATTTTGTCCTTCTTGAAGGGAAGGAAGCCTCATTCTCCTCTCTGTAATCTTTGTCCAGTGTTACTACAGTCACCCAGCTTTCTGGGATAAACAGCAAATTTAAGGCCACTTGCTGCTTCCCCTATGCCTTGCCCTCCACCTGCCTCAGGGCTGCACTGGTCTGCAGCAGCAGAACACACTTAACTGTGTGATTTAGCTCTGTTGCTGTCACTACAGCCAGCAGACACCTGGAGAAGGGTGACAGAACGAAACATTAATTTCTTCTCAGCTGTCTTGCTAGCCTTGCTGCAGTGGGCAGAGAAGAGCTGTTTCCAGTGGAAAAGGGGAGAGCACTCCCTGTGAGAACCTGCAGAAAAAGGTAGGAAACATCTGACTTTCTGACTGCTCCATTTTGTAGCTCCTAAGCAAGGTTGGAGAAGAAATGTCACAAGCCTACTAATTCTTGTATCCTTGGGCTATGAAGAGAGAGAATGAGCCTCCCTGGAAGTCCACTGGCCTTCTCAGTAATATCCCAGAGCAACTCATTCCTGGTGTGTACAACAGGCGGGAGCAGAACACGGCCCACCTGCCTTTACCGACCTTCAGAGAACGGGAAGCTCACTCATCTTCTGCAACACTGAGGGCAAGCAGAGGCCAGACTGTGGATGCGTGTGTGCCTGCCCTGCTGGGACAAGAATTTTCTTCTCATGGGCACATTTTTTTTCCTTTGCATAGTTGCAGCTGAGTCGGTTTAATGATTTCATGTACCCCAACCAAATGTGTGATAGTGAACAAATCAAAAGACAGTCATGGAAAGTTGGGAAAAATATCAGGAAGAATGTCTTCTCTACCTGAATTTCTCCAAAATAGAGACGAAATTTAAAAATAAATCTACTGGTTTTTTGACTTGATATAATCACTTAAAAAACCCCAACCCTAAACAACGAACCCATCCAGCCCCCCTCCCCCTCCCCCCAAAAAACCAAACTAAACCACCCCACACAAGCCACAGTCTTGCAGCAGCAAAATAACCATCATGCTGAGCTGTTCAAAAATGAGGAGTTGACACTGTTGAACATATGAAGCTGGGACATGGCATTTGGCCCTTCTCACTGCCCAGGCTGTCCAGCCTCCCAGGACACCCTGCGGGCCCCCCTCTGGAGCACCATTTTGTAGTGAACCTAGAAACACTGCCTGAAGGTATCAGAACAGGTTCCTGAGTAAGGCTGAAATAAGCAATAAAAGCAAGGTTGAAACACAGTGAATTGTAAAGGACCCTTGCTAGCAGCGTGCCCATAACTAGATGGAGGGGACACAATGTCAGCATGTTCACTGATAAATTGCTTGTATAATTGCTGTTACTGTTTTTTGCTGTGATTTTTGGCTGCCCACTTCCAGAAACTTTGAAGTGAGCATACATATTTAAACATCTAATGCCAAGGATAAGCCCTCCTGTAGACTGCTCTAGTAAAGCCTTCCTGTGATCCCCTTGACTCTGCGCCTGCACCCTGTACCTGTGTGTGTGCTGTGGCCAGCAGGCAATGCTCTAATCCCTCAGAGGGAAGAACTTCAACTGTATTTTCACTGAAAGTGCTGGAATCCTGTCAAGTGGCAAGAATGTGCCATCACCCAAACATGACAGGCTTCATTTGTAATCTTCTGCCTTACCTGATTTACAAGTTAACTACTTTCATCTCATCAACAGTGAGTTCCAGATGTTTCCCATAAGAAGAAAGAAAGTGCATGATGGCAGTTATACAGTAATCAACAGATAAATTAAGTTCTCAGTCGTCCCTGAAGGTTTGTGCTTTAATCTGAAGTGTCACTCACTTGTGTAGGCACATGTACCTGAAGTCAATATATGAGGTAACAGCAGAAATATTTCAGGAGTCTGTTCAGGACATACAGATTTATGGAGATACATAAATGAGTAGATCACTAATAACTGTCTGACATAAGGAGAAACAGCAGGATATGGAGAATAAAGAATTAAATTAGTAGGAAACAGCATAGCTGGGAGAAGACTAGAACATCTCTGCACAAGTAATCTTCCTGCCTTTAAGAAAATACATAATTGTCATGTGCTGTTGGAGCTGGAGATACAGCTGCCCCCAGAAATAAAGGTGTTGTCCAAACTGGTAAGGATGTCCAAACAGAAAGAGGATGACCTGTAACTTCATGGCATAAATATATGTCCCACACCAACTAAGCTTACTAAAGTTCTAGCTCATGCATTCCTGGAACAGGAACACTAAACCAAACAGTGCAGTATCATTCATTTAAAAGAAAAAAACAAAACCAAACCAAACCAAACAAAAACCAACCAAACAAAAACCAAACCAAACGAAAACCCTAAAACAAAAACCACAAACAAACAAACAAACAAGGCAAAAAACCCACCAAAACAAAACACACACAAAATAAATCAACAGTTGGACTGTTCTAACATCCTGTGATTCTGTGCTTAGGACTATGTTTAATTCATCATCAAATACAAAAACATCTACCAGCTGTTAAGGATTTACCATACTTCCATTACAAGATTTCAGGTAAGTTACTCCAGATCTCTTATCAGCTGAGTAACAATTCACAAAACAACTTCAGTTTTACTTGCTCTGTCATCAGGACTGGCTGCAGCAGCCCAATCTGACAAAAAATCTGGCAGAAAAATTTGGACACAATTTCCAACTCTACTGACCAAAGTCAGATATACCAAAACCACTCCCTTTCAAGGTTTCTCACTTCTCTCCTGTCTTGCCTGAAGTACAGATGTTGTCCAGCCTTTCTCTTCCTAGACTGGTATTTTTGCCTTTACTAGTATTAGCAAAACAGTATTTCACATTTTTGATTTGTACGTCAGTTCAAACAGGACTTGGTCGGTGTTTCCCATTCCTTCAAACCAGATATTCAAATCAGTATAACTAAGTGCCCCAGATGCCTGCCTGAATTCCGTCCTCACTTCCAGACTTTTCCTGAAGTCATCCCTCACTGCCTTTTACTTGAAAATTGCACAAGCTAGTCCATGACTAGCTAATATTTATGATAATGGTTGCAAGACTCCAGCCCAGCAGCTGAGGGCACATGTGATCTTGTATGACTGCTGAAATCTGAGGACTCTTACAGGTGCTCAAACACAGCAGAGCTTTTGAATAAGAAGGGAAGCTACAAGGCTAAAGATGGGCTGGGGAGCTTTCCATGAGAGACAGCTTGCCATAAAGCTGCTTTTTTATTTCTTCTTTCTTAGAGAAAGAAAACCAAACCACTAACTCCTGTATCATTTTTTCATAACACAATTTGAACAAGGATTCCTTTCAGACTAAATTTGTCACTGATGGTCACTTTTTTTCAGATTCCAAAGAATCAGTTTTAAAATTATTTATCAGCCACCAAAAAAGTGACACTTCTCTGAACTGTTATGTTTGGTCTAAATTTGCTCTGTCTTCATGAAGCTCTGCAATTTGTCCTACCTCCTAACCCTCCTATTAGTTTACATTTTCTCAGATATCCATGCAGTAAGTCCATTTTAAGAAAATACTGGGTAGTACAGTAAGATTTTGGAAAGGGCCATTATTTTGAAAGTTTAGACAAAACCACAGGCCTCCCAAGAGACCTGAAGAACAGATACAGTATACAGAAGAATATTTAGATGCCCTAACACACACCAGAAGGCTAAACTATAGAAAATCTTTCAAAATTATCTAAGGCAATAATGGGTTACAAGGGCAGGGACAAGTTTAGAACAGCTCTTCTGCAAAAACCACGATGCATTAAACTTTCTGGATTGTCTCAAGTGCTCCATGCTGAAACTTTAACATTTCAATTGCAAAACAGCTGCAATTATTACAAGGCAAGGCTGTTTGAAAAACTATGTATGCATTAGGTTTAGATTCCAGAAGATAATGACACACTTCACAAACTGCCTTTAAAGGGGAAAATAAGATACTTAAGAAGCTACCATGACTCGTCATCTAGTCTGTAGAAAAAAAACTCCAGGGAAATACACCTGTAAGTTTAAAACCATATAACACACCACAGTGGCTTCACGTCACTTCTGATTTTTAAACAGCAGTTGTAAATACATCAGAAAAATCTGTTTTCATATATCCACACCAAAACTGTTGACCATCCATAATATATATATACCATGTTTCTCAAACTAAGTATTCTCATTTGTGTAATAACTACTGAAGATTTTGGGCAGTGACTGTACATATAGAAGGTGATCACAAAACCAGGGATAAGATGCATATTCAATTTTATAAGTTTTAAAAATCTGAATCAAGAGTCACACTGCAGTTCACTCCACTAGTAAAGAGCAAACCCTTACCACATTCACCCTTTTCCTGTTTTCAACACAAAACATTGAAGATTTATCTAAAATCAGCACTTTCTAGTGACTGCATGTTGGGAGGGGCACAAGAAAACACCTATTCAAGACATCTGAACAGAGCTGTGACTGAGGACAGGCAGAGCATGGGTGCCCAGGTCAAGGTCCTTTAGAAAAGTAAACTGGTAAGAATAAACCCCCTAACCTTATGAATGGCAATTGGAACATGAAGTTTAATTTTAAATAAAATTTTACCAGGCTTGTGAAAACACGCCAAAAGCCAAATTGTGTTACGAGTCTAAAACTGCCGAACAAGGTTTGAACAAAATACTCCATTTCAAAAAAAAAAAGCAAATATAGGTTTAATGCCAGTCATCCAAAATTGACATTAGTCTCTTAATATAAGGCAAAAATAGTAATTTTCTTTTATTTTTAACCTACATTAAGTACAATCAGCAATAATTGCCCTGTAGAATATGCATCATCGAGATCTAAAAGCAAGATCAGCAGAGAATGCTGACTCATGCACCGTAAGATCTTCTCAATATACTGACAATTCCATAGCAACTCTGGAAACGTTTCTAGGTTAAGGACTGGATTAATGCTGCAAAGTGGTTTTGTTAAATGTGTGTATAATTTAGTTCTCATGCGCCACAATCACATTTCCGTGTTATAGCCACGTATCACAAATAACATTTCTTGCAGATCTAAGGGTGTGTCAATATATATTAAACCATAGAAAATGCCATAAAATACTCTATGCAATCTTTAAGCATCTATCTTCAATATAACTGTATTTACATCTTTTAATGAACTTATGTAATAAGCCACTGAAGACATTTTTACAATGTTTATTAGATTATGAATTTATAAATTCAAGGACTCAAGAGGCACATAGTTTAAAAGGCCGAGAACACCAAAACTAATTAAGTCACAAAAATCAGAATATTTATGGATGTAATACCAGTAAAAAATAAAAATCACATCCAGCCTAAAAGCAACACTTCTTAAGAGTCATCCTTCAAAGTTAGCATAATAAAAAGTTCTCATTTCCCTCAAAGAAAAATAATTCATCCCACCTACCAAGCTAGAAAAACCTATTTACAGTTGTACTTTGATCAGAAGTATCATTAAGTTGTGTAATACAGCCACTTCTACTCTGCCATTAGAATTTAACATTTCTTTTTAAGTATAATTGTATTTACAAATGCATAAATACTGTAACTCTGATCTTCATTAAGATTTGAATGAAAACAGGTTGTTAAGTCACAATACAAACGTGTTAGTGTAAAAGTAGGTGCATATTCAGTATCATTCTCAAAGGACAGGAAGCCAATACTTCTGATAAAGCTCAAGTTCATCAGCAAGACCAGGTCTTTAAGTTACGTTAACGAAGATTAAATCTCTTCTGTGTTATTCTTTACATTGGTTTCTTCAGTCGACTTTCACTACGCTGTATATTTTGGTTACAAACCAAAAGCATGCAAAGAATCCAATTGTCCCTAAAAAAAAAAAAAAAGATAAAAGTTACATGTTAGGAACACTGACACGGGAGAAACCCATTTCTACTTGCACTTCATAAATCAGGACATACATATATGTGATCTGCTATCCACAGTCTTCCTATTAATCAGATCATATTACGGAAAAGATAATGGAAAGTTACAGACAGTACCTGTCTTTACAAGCACCAGCTACTCTATAAAGTATCTCAATAATTTTATGATCACAGATCATGTGGAAGATTCTTGTCTTAAGATGTTTCCGTGTTATTTGTCTTACATATTCATTCTTTGTTGTTTCAGTATGCTGCAGTCCAGCTCCTTCACATTGCTCCATTTCACCCTTCTTCAATGACTAGTCACACACACTCAGCTGTCAGAATATGATTAGACTTAATAAACCAATTAAACTGACAACACCAAAGGGAGCTCCCATTTCTTAGTTATACTTTAAGGTCTTGGAAAATTAGATCACTACCTTTATTTCTACAAAGATCAAGATAATAGAAATTTCAAACCCATAGTGTAGTTACTACACAACTTGTAGTTCCTGCTGAAAACATCTGTTATGTAGCTCAACAATAAACACTTCTGAAATACTTAAGGCAGTCAAAATGTCTATGGAAATTTGAACTGAACTTTAAGGATGAAAACCATTTCCCTGATAACTTAGCAGAATAAAAATAGCTTTATCCATTCTCTTGGTGAAACACCAACAGAAGCTTTCAATAAAAATATTATTTTGGATGTGAAATAGTTAATACAGTTGGGCTTTGTTAATCTAACTGGAATACTTCAAAATTCAGCCTCAATCAGAATGATATTGGACTAAAAAGCAGTTCAGAACACCTGTTACAGGAACCTTAATTTCCCACAAAAACTAGGACAGGAATAAAGCCCTGAAGATTATCTGGTTTTTGCCTGAGTACCTCTTCTAAAATCATAGCCTTAACTTATGCAAGAGCCAAGGAAGTTCTTTAAAGGAAAAAGTCACCTTTATTTTAGATCTAATAAGAGGCACAACAAAACCTGTGTGGTAACTCACTCACTATAAAACCTTAAAAGGAACCATGAATGATATCATGGTAATTTTCTTTTTCCCTTTACGCTTCCTAAACTACTGATGTTTAACTGACTCATTTACTATGATGCGTAGTTGTGGTCCCAGCTGTGAATCAAAGATTTGTCATGTAGCTCCCGGTATTTTGCCTGCTGAGTCTGATCAATGACCTGGAATGCAGTATGGATGCAAGTGCCTGAAGCATGTGTTACATAGCAGCAGGGCACTGTCAAAACCCTTCCTGATACTGACGATTTTTAACAGATGAGTAAGCAGCAGTAGAATAGTTTTGATACAACAATTATGATTTTTTCCTTTTAGCTTCTTTATCATCCTGACACGGGGAAAGTCAGTTGCCTTTGGGAGCAGTTTTTGCTAAACTGCTAATATGCTTTTTTGTTTAAGAAGCTGGAGAATTCCTTGTCTCTTTACCCCATCTCTTAACTTCTTCAGTAAAACCTTATCTCAGAGCATTTCCATAAATCTCAGAGAACTGAACACACCCACTTTCGAGTTCTTATCAACCTAAATGGACGAAATTATTCTTAAATTTAAGGAATAGGATTATTCCTCCAAATTAAAAGATAATTTGCTCTTAATCTTGTGGGAAGTAGACAAAAAAACCCATTAAGTATATGATGTTTCAAAATTCTAACCATCTGGTTAACTTCATATGTATTCTCCCCTGATTTCAATATAGAAACTGAAAATTTAAAAAACCAGGAGTATACAAACTCCGACAGTGTAGTTCAAGTTGCACAGCACAACTCCACTGACCCAATTACAAAGTAGTGACTGCCACAGAAAGCATCTTAGGGTGTTGAGAATAAACCACCTCTTCTTTGCGTGCTTGTGAACCTACCCTAAGAACGACTCCCAAAATCTGCTGGCAGGCACTGCACAGCCACTTGGTCAACAGAAAGTGAACACATGAGCAAAGGAAAAGGGGGATGCACCAGGTACATCAATGCCTCTAGACAATGTCATGTGACATGACTGACTTGAAAGAATGAGGGCAAAAGATGGAAATTGTATGGGTACCTGAATTGCAGAAAGGCAGCTCAATCAAATCTCTGCATAGAAAATTACTGTAAATTCCCCTGAATGTCTGCACTCCAGAATTACTACATGCACCCAAAGTAAATGGAGTGAACAAAGGAGAAAGAGTAAACACAGTTCCGGTTTTGGGAAAACTACTATTAAAGGCAGACATGCTGAACATCTGTGTGATGTTCAGTGAAACTAGTGACACTAAATTAATTGACCTTACGCTTATGTAAGGCCTAATTATTTGTCACGCTACTTTTTAAGTTTGTAGTGCATTTAAAAATCGATCTACATACAGCACTACCCATTCATTTCTAGTTGAACAACCATGCATTCTGCGAATCTTTAGTTCAATGAGACTATCAGTAAACCCAGAGCAGAAATAAAGGTTAAGAGAAAAGCAGTGTGAGAAGGAAAACAAAGTGAGCAAGGGAGGCAGAATCTCTGACTTAAAAAGAAGGATGGAAGATAAAACTAACCACTTCTGGAACACAGCTTGATCAGTTTTCATTTCATTTCATTATGAGATTATATAATGTACCTAAGTCCCATTCCTTGCTTTTAATAGGCAATGACCCACGAAAATCCTTGCAGGCCATTGCTCCTGTTCATCATCATCTGCACTGTCATGGTGCACAAACAGCTTCAATATTTCCTTAGCTGAAGTGGCAATGTCTTTGAACAATATTCAGTTACACTTAAAATGAACTCCATTCTCAAATGTCAGCTCTGTTCTCATTAGACCATTTTTGCTCTCCTGTGGTAAGTGGAAACGAAAATTCTACTTAATAGTTACAGTGAGATCTGTATTAAAAGCTCTGATGGCAAGCCATTTGTATTCTGGGAAGCCTCAAAATATAGCATGCATATATAAATATGCATCAAAGCCTTCAGAATCATTAAATGTCATTATAAACTCATAAAGCTTGAAATTATTTAAACCATTGATTGGTTCAAAATAGTTTCAAAAATATTGCTCTATAGGGTAAAGTATACAAGGACAGATTGTATTCTGCTGGAGCAAAGTACGGGATTCTTAAGATTTTTTGAGGAGTTGGCAGTAGCATCAGTTTCAGTGGAGACTTTCTGCATTTTCACAGCCATTCTTCCACCGTAAACAAGGGATATACGTGTCTGACTAAAGGTTCCTTCTTAGTACTGAAATGACAGTGGATGATTTTGTGACCTCATCTCACTTACTAAAGACGAAATTGAAATGCAGCACCTAAGACAGGTGTTTTTCCAAAAGCTCACGATAAAGATTACAAGGTTCTGACAAGATTGATACAAAAAATATCAGAGAAATTCTGTCTGCTTCCCTTGTTACTTCAATGCAATTGGGAAAGAAGGTAAATAAATTCTGAAAGAGAGCTAATTAGGAAAAAAAAAGCATTCTCTGTCAACTTTTACTCCTCTCTCTTCCTCTCTTCTCCGTCCTCTTATTCCACAAAAGCCGCAATTTTTATCTTGACACTGTAACTTTATACTTGATTGTGTGTGAAGTGTGCTTCCCCAAAGACAACTAATTTAAAAAAATTAGTTTGTCATATGACTAACATAAGAATGAAATCTGGAGAAGTATTTATCACATATTTGAAGACCTAATTATTGGCCACACCTCAAATTAGTAGTAGTTTTGCCTCATCCTCACTTAATCTCTTTCACTAAAATTTGTGATCAGAGATGCAATATGCTACGCAACTACCTGGGGAAAAAAACCACCAAAGACATATGTAATTTTTAATTCTGAATCAAGGTAGGTTCTGCCAAGGATTCTACTATGCAAAACTAAAGGTAGACTCAAAAGTTAAAATTAAGGTTCAATACTTACCTGTGAAAAGGAAGAAGATCAAAACCATAATCATGGTATAACCAAAATACAAAATGGTGCTAGCTGTTCCTGTGATTTGCAGTTTAGAAAAAAAATAATGTATTGCATATATTAGGAAATAAACTGCAGTGAAACCACTAGTGAGAAATGAACGCCACTGCCAGTGATAGTCCTAGAAGTGAGGAAAAAAGAAGCATTAGTAATAGTGCCCTTCTAATGCACTGACTCAACTACTCAATCCAGAGCTACTTTTTCTATATAACTTTGTCCAAAGGTGAGGTTTTATAGATTTTTCTATCTACAGGAAAAAGAATTATATATAATCAATACTGCTTTAATTACACCATTCACAGTTAAGGATAAGAAACCTAAGGATCAATATCAAATAAACAAAATACTAAACCCCCAAATAAGCCAGATTTACTTATTTCCAGCCACAGAGATTTTTTTTTCCCCAGGCTAGGCATGTCCAAAATGCACTCTGACTGAACAAAGTTAATGGATTAGTTCAGCATCTTCAGAAAACAGGGAGTTAGAATTTTAAGTTGTGATAGCTGACTTACCAGTACCTAGTGCAGGCTTTTAATATTTGTTACAAGTTTTGCCAGAAGTTGCCCCCCCTTCACTTTTGAAAGACATGGCTAAAGTACATCTCATCCAGTAATGTTCACATTGAATTCTGGAATACTTCTTTTCAATTACGAAAGTGTTAACATTTTTTTGAAGCATTCTTAAAACAATATCAAGTTTGAATACTGAAGAGCATTTCTTACCTCTGCACATAGATGGAAGTAGCAGAGCAATATTGTAGCCTCAGAACATGTAATAACCAAAATAATGAATACCAGAAACAGGAAACCAAACATGTAATACATCTGGTGGGACCTATAAAAGGGAGTTAAAAAAAATTAAAATGGCCATTGTGGTAATATTATCTCTTCATATGCAGTAATATGACCTTCACATGAAGTATTTCCCTTCCTATTGAAGTACTGTCAGCTGTGTGGCCATACAATTGACTAATTTATTTTCTAACTAAAGAAGAGGTGCCTTGGCAGCTTAGTCTGACAACAGTAAGAAAGCAATCCCAAAGGATGCTCCTGCTTGGGATTTTAGGAAAGAAATTACATAATGTCAAACTATAGTTCCAGTGAAGTCAGCATGACCTCTTCCACTGACTTCAGTAGAACCTGGATTTCACCTCACATTTCAATCAAAGGGGCAGAGCTGCAAAACAACAAGAAATGTCAAATGCTGTAGCTGTCTGTGCTGGGTAGAGGCACCTATTCAAGGTTCAGAAACAGTTTAACAAGATCCAGTAACTAAATTGTGCCAGAAGGAAGACAAATTCCTCACAGTAGATTAGTTTGTCAGTGTGCTATGAGCTCACATCAAAATTCACTTATACCGGACTAGTCTTTGGTGCTTTATTTTTTAATATAATTACTCTCTTGGTTCCTTTATAATGATTTCACAAGAATTTGTTCTCCATTTGTTTTTTTTTTTCTCCTGAGAGTATTAATACTTTTCTAGCCTAACAACAACTACAAAAAAACCCCCTCAAGTCAATTCTAATGTTCTTACTACTTTTAAGTTATATGCCACATGTCAGCTTCAGTGTTTCTTCCACATGAGGTCAGAGGAGTAGCATGAGAAAACGAACTCTCTCAATATTGTAGGTCAGCTGTCAATTGCTAAGCCACCTCTCTACACATCCCAACAAGCAAAAGAGGCACTGAGTATCTCCAAAACCACAAAATATTAAAAAGATGTTAGCATTCAAATTTTTATTGAACCAATATTATGGCAACCCTGCATCACCAAAAATCAGGCAAAGCATCTTGAAGAAAAACTTTGAAACAAAGAAATGACCACTTTTTGTGACAGAGAAAACTCAAATAGGTTGTGGTTAACTTACCAAATACTATTGAGAATAAAGAACAACTGTATAAAAATACATCCAAAAGGAAGAATGCCTCCCATGACAATACCAGGTAACGGCTTCGTATAGAACGATTGCTCAGGAATCTGACGAGGAATTTGATTTGTGCGAACAGGGTGTTCGATAGCCTTCAAACAAAATAAGAAATTGCTAAATAAATAAAATGTCAAATTACAGCACTATCTTTTGGCTTTCTTTTTAAAATGAGTGGTGACAAAAGTCTGCTCTTTGTTTTGAACATGTGCCTACCCAGCTACCTACATTTGCTTTCAGCTACAGACAGCTCTTACTGAAAACATAGTGACAGATATTTTGGACTTCGCTTTTTATTTTTACTTATCTATCATCTGTTACAGAGCCTGAGCTGATTTATCACTTTTCAGCTGGCAGTAGTGGTGGTGCAGACTCCTGCTTTCCCCTTCTAAAAATCTCAGCATGTTGTTTTTCAGGATTTACTTCAAGAATCACATCAGGATAAACTTACAAATGGAGAGGACTCAACCTGGCAATTAAATCCTACTTTAAGATTCACGCATGGTGGGAGAAAAAAATTTAAAGGCAGATAAATGCATACTTTTCCATCTTTCTCCGTTCATAAAGATTATATCAAGAGTATCAATAGATACTAGCTAGGTTCTTGCTTTCTGATTTGATTTTCATGTTCTTGTGGCACCTACCATGTTGCCTTATTAGTTTATCAAATCATCCTTTCTTAATGGAAACGCTCTTGTACAGTGCAGGGGGACTTGCTGGAATTTCAACATGCTTATCAGAAAAAAACCACTGAATTCTGGTTAAGAAAAAGAGGATAACTACACAGTTGACTTAAAAAATGCCTTCTAAGATAATATTCTATGAAAGTACTACATGAGATCTACAAAGACGGAACTCTGGCTTCCAATACAGGAAAACAGCCACAAAAATATGTGAACTTATAGATATTTATGTTTCTGAGGGTTAGTAAATTAGTTTTTAAGGAAAAAAACCCAAAAAACAAAAAACCCACCAATCTCATTATTTAATGATTTGGTCACCCAATTATGAAATGCTTAGTCACCAGTGGCACAAAGAGCCCTCATACAAATAAATAAAATGGATTAGTTTAGGAGTAAATCCCAATTAACGTCTGCCAAGCAGTGATAACCATTTACAGAACACTTATGCAAAGAGGATAATTCACAGGAGAACTCTAGCAATTTTATCAGAAAATACCCTCAGTGTAGTGTGAAAACAGGAACAAAAAATACGCGAGGAAAACCACAAATGCCTACGTTGTTTTCCCTTATGTTTGCTAGGTCAACTAATTTTTTCAGTAATGAAAAAGATGCTAATTAAAATAAAAATTAAATTAAAAATAAAATTAAAATCACTGATTTATCAAGTAGCAGTGACTCAAAAAAAAATACAATACCCCAACTATTGCAGAGAAGTATTACCCCCAACAATCAACTGAATATCAAAGCCTTGGAATTCCAAGATCAGATAACTAACAATTCTAAAGTAACTGAACAGAACTGAAGTTAACAATGCAACTAGCTTAGGTGTCATAGCCTATACAGTGAAGAATATCTATGTGTATATATATGTGTATACACTTATGAAACAACTTCTCAGAAACACTTACATTTTTCTTAAAACCGAAGTAGGCACCAATAAACGTCAGTGGTACAGATATGCAAAACCAGAGTGCCAAAATAGCAACCAAAGTACCAAATGGAATAGCTGCTGAAGAGCCTTCTCCCCAGAGAATGAGGTTCATGATAAAAAAATCAGCAAATACAATTCTGAAAAATACACAGCGCACAGAAATACTCCTTAACATTTTATAATGTTAACAAAAGAGTAGCACTGTATTAAGATTCCAGTGTAAATCTCTGTTAAAACCAAATGACACACAAAATATCAAAACAAAGAGGTCAAACAAGAAATTCTTTGTTAATCTAGTGGGACTAAACTCCAGCAGGAGCTGACGTTCCAATTAAGGTATTTCAAATATATGCTTGTCTTAACTAGACTTAAGGGTACAACTGCTTGCTGTGATTAAGTCGAAAAATTTATCAGAGTGGTTATACGGTATATGACACTATATAAGACCAACTACAGTGTGGTGAGAGAAACAGCCCAGATAATAGAAGAAAGCAATGAAAAATTGGTCTGTCTAAAACTTATTCCTATCAAAGGGCAAGAGTAAACAAACGCTTACAGAAATAAATACCTAAGGATGATATGCCACTAACATATTCATCTTTGTCAAAAACACTGTGATACTCTTGTAACTTTCAGAATAAAGGCACGATGTAATAAGATTTACTTGTATGGCTGAAACTTAAAAAATTAGCTATGCATGTCAGAGATGCAATTTAATTCTGTTAATCATAGTGGTATTTCTCAACTTACCCAGGACAAAGAAATGATGTCAGCAGGACATTTGTTTTCCATTTCTCACCTCCAAATGCTGTATTAAAACATTTGACAGATATCAAAACATGCATTAGGTTCACATCTATTAATTTTCCAGTCCATTTACCTGTTATACTTAGCTTGCAAATACTCAAATAACGTGCTATCATACCCAAATTTAAAACAGTAAACTAAATCTTCAGTAATAAAACTAAATTTCCTTATCATATTGCTTAGCCATGGAGCTTCAAAGCAAAGCAAAGTCTGAGACCGAGGTCAGGAAAGGTATCCAACTAAAACTGTGTCTTTGACCAGTTTATCTGCTAAAAGAAGGAAGTAGATTTGGAGTACTTTTAAGTCTTCAAAAAACATCTTAAACCTGGAGTGATTAAGAAGTTTAAGCTTTCTAGCATTTGACTGCAGGTTTCAGTAGGAAAAGATTCATAAATATGTGAAAAGCAAGCTTAAAAGTTTTCTTGAAATAGTTCTTGCCTGTGAATCTTACAAGAGACTCAGGACTAACATGCTTACAGAAGTAGTGATGTTCTCTTGAGTCTTAACAGCATTAAGCAGTGGTGATACCAAAAG
Source organism: Cephalopterus ornatus (assembly GCA_013396775.1). Classification (NCBI taxonomy): domain Eukaryota; kingdom Metazoa; phylum Chordata; class Aves; order Passeriformes; family Cotingidae; genus Cephalopterus; species Cephalopterus ornatus. The sequence continues at coordinate 96,511 of VZRE01015113.1, read as the reverse complement.
ACCAAAGATAGCTTTATTAAGAAAATCTTTATGAATTTGCACTGTGCTGATAAAAATTCTAGTCAGCATACTTTCAAATGAAAATATCCTGCTGGAATTCAGTGAAGCTGATAATTTCATATGAGCACTGCCATAATGACATGCTTCTTTATTTCAGGAGTCAGAAGTGATTATAGTTAGAGTGATTTTAATTAAGTTTCCACTTCTTCATAAAAACTTGGTAGAACATGGCAGCAGTTATTAAGATTAACCATTTAATTTCAACTCAGGGTTCATTTTTTAAATTCAATGTGGAAAAAACCCCCCCAACTTTTAAAACTGGATATCCATTTCAGTTGCGTTTTGGTTTGTCTCACATTACTTTATTTGTATACTATAAAGAAAAATATTCATGCTTGCACAGTCTATACAGAGTATGAACCACCTCATGTTATAACAAAAACATCACTGGATCAGTCACTCACTATCTTAGATGTTAGACACAACACTCAAATATCAGCTAAGTGATTCCCAGTAAGTATAATATGAAATACAATCATTAATAGCCAGACCTCCACCAAAGAAACAGGATTCAATTTACCATTGATACACTTCAAAATATCCTTCAAAACAAATAACATAACGGCACGATATAAAGAATAATTCTGTCCTCAATTATGTTCTTGATATTAAAATCTCCTTCCGTTTAAGTCTAACTGGCTTGGAGATTAGGAAGAGGAATAGTTCGTTATCACATCACCACCATGCCCTACAAGATACAAACCCACTTTTCCCACTGGTTCTCCACACATGAAAATTACAAAATGGTTAGAAGAAACAACTCCAATGTCTACTGCCAGGCTGAAGTTCAGAAATAAACTCCTTCTCTAGCCGTGTATGTTCAGACTAAAGTAGTGCAAAAGATTCACCCCTCTCGGTCAAAGAGTCTTTTATCTGGAGTAAGGTAACAAAACAAGCTGTATGTAGAATGCCATGCTTCACCTTAAAACAAACCAGAGGGTACAGGGGTCAACCTTTTGAGGTTGGTAGACAGTTCCTGAAACAATAGCTGGGACCAGCGAAGGAAAGCAGTATCAACTAACTCCTGTCAGGGGCCTAAACACTGTTGGGCTGATTTCTACAACTACAGAACCCCTAATAATCCTTCCTCCTGCCGCAGTCTGATAAGCACTATTCTCCCACAGACTTAGGAACTAGCTAAAAAGAGGTGACAGTCACAGGCATGCAAGAACTGAGGTTCATGACTTGGGGGTGGGGGTGTGTGTTACCAAGCAACATCGATGGCTAAAACTAAATGCAGGTTTACATCATCCCCCCAACAACAGGAAACAGAAGTACAAAACTGTCTGACGTAATGAGCTTAGTACTAATAAAATGAAATTTGCTTCCCAATTTCAGAAATACACAGTAGCAAGAGCAATTCAGGGTCTTTTGTTATGCTTACATCCAAACAAGTACAACCATGTGAGTGTTCTATATGCGTTTTCTGTTATTACGGTAAGTACATTTCTCCAGTTTGCCCTAAGGGAAACTACAAACAGTGCTGCAAAATAAAAATCAGTTCTGTGATGATAATTTACTTTAATGAACTTAAGCCTTGTCATTTTCAATAACTTTTACTCACATTTGTAGAATCTGGCAGCAACATAACCAGCTGGAGTTCCAAGCAGTACCCACAGAACTACAGCACAGGTCATTAGAGCTCCCCTGTTAGCAGGTGACAAAAATCCCAGGCAGGCAAAAACTGTGAAGTAGAGAGGCACACCTGTAGAAAGTGTCTATAACTTAAAACTAGTACATCAGTTATCTTAAAATCTGTGTATACTAAGTTGCATGTCTACTATATCAGCTCAGGTGTTTTTAATGACTTTTAAGAAATTTCTAGAAAAAACTATACTGCTATTTTTATTAGTACCACGCAACTAGCACTAAAAAATCATCTGTATTCAACTAACTCCTCCCCACTTGATTACTTACATAGGGTAACAAAAGTCATTATTAAGATCTGTGTGCCAGAGCCTAGAAAAACAGACAACAGCATTCCTTTTCTTGGGGGCCTGAAAATATCACCATGAACCAGTTTCCAGCCAAATTCTTCTTGCGCATCTTCCTGTAAAAGAAATACACCTATTTTAATACAGTAGATTGCCATTTAAATAGCTTGTTACAGCTCTACATTTAACTGAAAAAATTACGTTCTGAATAAATTTTAGGAGGTACATTTTAGACTTACCGTGGAATCCATCTGATTGTATCTTGCAATGTCTTTATGCAGTGTCCTCAACATAATCATAGCTACCATTCCAGATAGAAAGAGGACAATCACCAAAGAATTCATAATACTGAATTAAAAAAAAAAGAAAATCATCATTCAAATTGCAATGTAAAAACTTCAGTAAACACTTCAGTACAGTACACTTGAAGGCAAACTTTCTTCTCACCTAAACCATTGGATGTGAGTGTGAGGCATGGATTCCAAAATATAATCCCATCTTGATGCCCACCTGATACTTTTTTCTTCCTGAAAGAGTAAACACATAAGCTTCAGATACAGTCAGTATGCAGCTTGTACATTTACAAGCTGACATTCACGCAAAGCAATCTTAAATCTTGTGACTAACTGAATTTAGTGCTCCATGCCTAAAATAGTTTAATAATAACTACCCATTATGAACATAAGATTGGACCATAGAATAGAAACCAAAATATTTTCTGAATTTGAGCACCCATCTTCTTAAGGCATAAAGGCCTATCAAATTAGTTTAATTCTGCTTCCTCCCTTCAAGAATTATGTGAGTTCATCTGGAATTCAAATGACTAGCAGAGTAATGAAAGAACATGCATTTTTTAGCATATGTAAGTCCACACATTGAGAAACTAAGCTATGCTATACAGTTTCCAGCATAACACTTCACTCTCTAGATAGTGGTCTGTCTATCCTTTGCTTTCATACAACCTCATTTCAGTACCAACCACCAATCCAGTTACAAACAGCTTTTACTGCAAGACAGATGGGGAGACAATACTACAGAACTTACACTATTAGTAGAGGGAAACAAATTATTCCTTCAGGCATTTCAACCATCAATCAGAAACACTTCAAAAAGAGCACTTCTTTCTTTTATTTTATAGAGTAAACATGAAAAAAGGAATAGACAGTGCTGATTAACCTGAAGATTGCTATTAAGCAAACCACAAACACTACTATCAAGTAATAAGATTGGCTAGGTGTCTTTCTGAAAGGATGTTATTTCAGTAATTTATGCAAGAGCAAGAGTGCTTTCCAGAAAAGTCAGTTTTTGAAAATATAAAAAACAGTGGGTTAAAAAATTTAGCCTGGTTCACTGAGGTAATAAAACTAGGTCTCAAAGCAAGCAACAGGATAAATGGTTCTAAGATAGAACTGCATTTTTCATGATACCTACACTATCTTTTTTCTGTCTTACTGAGATGACCTGATCTGCCAACGCAACAAAATTTCAGAAGACTACCTCCAACTGATGTAACATTGTGCACAGGACAGCAACATACACGCATAAGCTGGGCATGTCTTTTTTTAAGGAAAAACAATATAATACCATTAAGTTAAGGTCATTCTTAATTACTAACTTCTCACAGGTTTTCAGAAATACTTGCTTTTCACTATACAAGTTCATTTCAGCATCATAACTGATCTTATTTCTCAAACTACAATTATTACATCATACATAGTATAATCCCTTCAGAGTATATTTCTATTTTTATTCTATTTTGAACTCAGATTAAGAGTACAAAATTTTGGGAAACAGTTTGTCCAGGAAACCTCATTTAAAAAAAAGGAAAACCAACAAAGAATCCCTCTCTTATTTGTCACCAGAATAAGACATGTTCAAGTATCACTGCTCCCCTGCAGTTGTCTGATATACTGCTCCTCTGCTTTTCAATAAAGTGTAGCAGAACAAAGAATACCAGCTTCCTACTCTTTTGTAGTTTTCCATAGGAGTAACACCTTAGAAAGAAGAAGGCTTTTGCATCAGGAGAGCAGAAAATGATCAGCTTCAACCTACATACAAGAGTAATTTGATGAAACACATGGTTTCTCAAGAGTCTGGATTGAAAAATAATCTACCAGAAAGCCCAGATAAACACGGAAATGTGTTTCACGTTCAATCTCTGTGTGGTGGTATGCAAAACTGTAAAGCATGTGGTTAAATCCCAAGCCACCTCTGACATTCCAGTTCAAATAAAGTTTTAAAACTACAAATTCACTATTTTGAGCTAATTTTAGTTGTCCATCTTTATAACTCAGAGTATTAATGCATGATTTTAAGGGGTAATTACCAGAGAAATCTTAGTACTCACTTGAAAAGAAACTGAGTATGTATAAGCAATTTTTACTTCTCCACTAGCCTTATTATTTATATCCATAGGTACTCCTGAGCAATCGGGGTTGTCTGGATTAGTGTGCTTGTAACTGCAGGAAGAAAACACACAAAATGAAAGCCGCTTCACTGACAACACTTAAGAAAGAATTCAATCATCTTACAAAAGCATACCAAGCATTCTTCCCTTAAATATAGAAATTATTCTTAATGTCTCATACATTTCAGAACTCATAAGGAAGGTATCATAAGCTCAGGACTTTTTGAAACTTGAACTTTTTAAACAAGAGTTGTCTCTTCTAAAATGAAAAATATAGAGCACAGACTCTAAAGCAGCGTGCCAAAAATTAAACAGGTCTGAGTACTGCTAAGAACTCCAAAACACTCAAAGTTACAACACCAGAATTACTAGCTTCTGTCAGAAAAAAAATACTTTTAACCAAACCAACAATGCAACGAGTTCAGTTATACCATAAAATGAGAAACAACATGCTAAGAAATAATAAAACAGACATCTGTTTTGCAAAAGCCACATAAGACACCAGAACAAGTGACGAGTGCATCTGTGAAATCATTCTATTCAAATCCTGACTGCTGAAGACGTTAAATGCTGCACTCCAATTATGCTTCCATCAGGTATCAGTGGAGTATCCAACACAACACAAAATGTCCCCCAGTTGGGAAATGAGGGTTCTATGTGCACTACACACACCCCACCAACCCCCGCCAGTACTTCCAGGTTTTATCTTTTCTTGGCTCAAACAGGAAAGATCCGCCAAGATCCACTGAATTCAGAACAAAATCACATTAGAGTGTCCTACACTACACTGCATCTAATCCACAGGTCACATATCTGAAAAAATTTCTGACTACCAGGAGGTCCCCAGATCAAAACAAGTATCTTGGGATGGATCAATTTTGATGACAAATTACTTCTGAATACTAACCTTTTTGGTTCAAGTTTAGCAGCAACTAGTCTTGCTCCAAGAGCTTCATTTTCCACAACATGGTAATATATTTTTATGTCAACATGGTTGAAAATATAAAAGGTATCTTTATCATGGAATTCTGACTGCAATGATAAAAGATGATGTTAAACAATCAAAGAGAAATAGACATCTAAAAGCCTTAGGCAGAAGCTTACATAACACAGACTGCATACAGTTTTCTGTCAAGTTCTCCTACAATATGAATGTGAGGTTCTGGGAATACAAAGACAATAAAGTGCATCCTTGCATTATAAAGACAAGCTAGAAAAGTTAATGCTAAGAACAGTCTACTACACTTGAAAAGTAGAAAAATTAATTTAAAGTATTTATAAAATATATTTCTGTAACTGAAGATGTCCTATTTTATTTAAGTAGCAAACTGAATAGATAACTGTGACAACTTAAACAGAACCTTCCAAGGCAAAAAATGCAAATAAATGCTCTCTGTGACAGAACCACCTTGATATTTGAAACCAAAGATGCACAGGGATGAACTGCATGCAAGCAGCCAGGAATGCTGAATACAAACCTCAGGTGAAGGGAAACATTGTCTTGGAATTTAGTCAGTTAAAGAGGTTGTTAAATCATGAGGTGTGATTTTAACAGCTATGTCTACTGAAGCTCAATTAGTACCCCTTAAGGGTTCTATCCCCACCTACCCTTTCCACTCTAATTATAAGAATAGTTTTATAAATGTTCTTCTGCAGTCTCTCAGTAACCTCTTCAAAGCTTATTTTCCTTTTATTAAAAGTAAGTATTTAAATCAGATTAAAAGAATACTGAGAGATTACATATTTGATCATAAATGCATCCATTCATATAAAGCCTCTGAAACCAATTTATTATGGAGTCAAGGAAACACAACTGGAAATTGCAGAAACTGTTGTCTTCGGTAAGATCTATTAAGTAAAACCAGTAATTCTGAAAAAACCAAATGCTATTCCAAGTTCTCAGTGACCTCTCCATGGAAGAGGTCTCATATAATCTAAAGACCTCCTGGACTTTCTATTGCATGCTTATCCTGTGCTTTCAGTGCATTTATCTGGACCTCCACCACTTAATCCAACAGATCTATCACAGGAGAATTTTGTCAATGCAGAAATCTTACATTATGCCTTCTTCCATTAGCTCCCAGTTTTAGGGAAGCAATCCTTCAAAAAGTATGAATTTCTGCACAGTTACAAACATACCTATGCAAACCTGGTACCATAAAAACACTTCTATCCCACAAACATGTAAAGTCCAGGCCTTCAAATTTAACTTCTTCAGTAATGAAGATAAGGTGCTTTCCTTCACCTTTACTTGCAGAGGTACCAAAACACTTACTTGTTTTTGGGCCACATGGGTTCTTAAGACAGCAAGGACTCACCGTAGAAACATACATAGGAGAAACGCCAGTCTTTAAATTAGTAAAAAGGGGATATTAAAAAAATATATAATTGCATAAACATACGTTAATAACACAGGCATCTTTTGGACGGCCATCTTCTGTAATGTAACAGCCAATAGGAAAACCAGGATTGCAGAACCTCTGGCCATCTTCCACATCATAACACCAGGTCACAGGCATGTTGTCCACAATCCTGTATAAGTGGCAGAGTGACATTTGACAATTTTTCAAAATCCACGGTGTAATGGAAACAACACCGGACTAACATTAATCTAACTTTGCTAACATTCATTACTGGTAAATTAACTACAAGAATAATACTTCTTTCCCAGTTTAACCCATGGAATTCCCCTGACTGCCAATCCAATTTCCAAATGAGTTATGAGCATGTAGCTCTTCGACTGAAATTATTCTATTCACTGGACTTTTTTCTGAATTCCCCTTACAGAAATAGCCCAGGCAGAAAACTCCCCCACTCCAAAGTCACAACAATCTAACATTTCATTATTTTGTCATTAAAAAATGGCCAAAATCATTACTAAACCAGCTAAAATTTACTTCAAGTTTAAGACAAAACACAAAACAAAGTGTACATCATTCTCCAGCTTCCTTATTGCTCTTCCATTGCAAAATACATTTTTCATGTCATGCTCCTTAAACTTTTTTTTTCTTCTGCTGTTTAATTAAATTCCTGACCATTAACCTCAGTTGTAGGTACTCAAGAGTAAGGAATATTTTAACTGGAATATTTAATTGGTTTGCATGAGCAAAAAATTGTAAGCCATCGAGCAATGGGGGAAATACTTTGAAACCTGCTCCTTTTATATTACTGCCTCACAAGATTTATATTCATATTACAGAACCACAGAATATGCTGAGTTGGAAGGGATCCACAAGGTTCATCGAGTCACACTCCTGGCTCTGCACAGGACCATCCCCAAGAGTCACACCATGTGCCTGACAGTATCATCCAAATGTATCTTGAACTCTGTCAGGCTCGGTGCTGTGACCATTTCCCTGAGGAGCCTGCTCCAGTGCCCAACTACCCTCTGGGTGAAAAACCTTTTTCTAATATTACCTAAAAGTCCTCAGCCCAGTAGGTTTACACTTCAGTTTCAATGAAAAAGTTGTGGAGGAACCCCACACCCTCAAGAGGAGTTGCAGAAAATTATAAGACAGTAAGATACAAACAATATCCAATATGCTACCAACAATACAAACGTCAAAACCAAAAATAAACTTTTAAACATAGATAAAGATACCCAAGGTGGTATCCTGTCCCTTTCTAAAAGGAGCTACTAAAAAACCCCAAACTTGTTCCTTTATGTTATGAAGTGTTTTAACTACCTGAAAGCTAAATCCCCAAAATAAGTCACGCAAAGAAGACTTAAAATTCAGTATCTGTATACATTAATTGCCCAAGGTATGTTTTTAAAGGTATATTAATAAACTTCACACATGAAGGCATGAGACAACTGCCATTTTTTGTGTATCACTAAAACAATAAAAGGACATCCCACCAAAAATTAACACCACGGATTCTTTTGTAAAACTTACCATGCTACTGAATATCTTTACAACCACTCGTCATTATAACCACTAGGCTATTAATGTTAACAGCTACCTGATAATTTCTCGATACGTCTGAATACCTAATTAAACACAGGAATTACGACTTCAGGCAACAAAACCAAAGAATTATTTAGTCTGTTGCATATTGGAACAGTCTCTAAAGTAGCACTACTTTTTAAAGCTCCTCAACAGATGTGGGTAAAGAATGGTACATGCTGCCTTTGTTCACACAACAGAGAGAAATCTCCATCATCCCTACCATTAGCTACCCAGCAGAAATAAGTAGCACTGTTCTTGGCTTATACTGACACAACAGAAGAGGTGAAGATGCCCTATAAAAACAGAGTTTCCAGATTCTCAGGAGATTCCAAAGACTACCATAGCCACAAGCAGCGGCAGCACCAACCAGTTCCTAACTTCATCATGCTACTACAGGGTACAATTAAGGTGCTAATTAGGAGCCATTCCAGATGCAGATTGATTATATTTGGACCATACTGTATGAGGCCAAGAGTATGAGGTTCAGCAAGGCCAAGTGCTGGGTCCCGCACATGGGTCACAACAACCCCAGACAGTCCTACAGGCTGGGGGCAGAGTGGCTGGAAAGCAGCCTGGTGGAGAAGGACTTGAGGGTGCTGACAGAGTGGCTGAACATAAAACAGCAGTGTGCCCAGGGGGCCACAAAGGCCAATGGCATCCTAGCCCTGTATCAGAAGTAGGGTGGCCAGCAGGACTAAGGCAGTAATTCTTCCCCTGTGCTTGGCACTGGTGAGGCCACACCTTGAATCCTGTGTCCAGTTCTGGGCCCCTCACTACAAGAAAGGCATTGAGGTGCTGGAGCATGTCCAAAGAAGGGCAATGGAGCTGGTGAAGGGTCTGGAGCACAGGCTTACGAGGAGCAGCTGAGAGAGCTGGGGATGTTTAGTCTGGAGAAAAGAAGACTCAGGGGAGACCTTATACCTCTATACAACTACCTGAAAGGATATTTGAGGCAGGGTTGCTCTGTTCTCCCAAGTAGCAAGCAACAGGACAAGAGGAAATTGCCTCAAGTTGTGCCAGAGGAGGTTGGATTGGATATTAGGAAAAATTTCTTCACTGAAAGGGTGGTCAGGCATTGCAATAGGCTGCCCAGGGAAATGCTAGAGTTACCAACCCTGGAAGTATTTAAAAGACATCTAGATATGGCACTCTGGGACATGGTTTAGTGGTGTTCTTGGCAGTGTTAGGTTAATGTTTGTATTGGGTTTGTGTGGCAAGATTTTAGTTGGCAGGGGGGTACAGAGGTAGGTTTCAGTGAGAAGCTGCCAGAAGCTTTCCTCATGTCTGACAGAGTCAGTGCCAGCCAGCTCCAAGACGGACCTGCCACTGGCCAAGGCCGAGTGGCAGCACCTCTGGGTTACCCTTAAGTGACTATGGCAGCACCTCTGGGAAACAGATTTAAGAAGGGGGAAAAAAACTGCAAGGGTCAACCCATCACACAGCAGGCCTCAATGATCTTAAAGGTCTTGTCCAACCTAAACAATTCTACGTATATTTGAAATTTAACTTCCATAATATATGCTAGAGAGAACTCTTGCTTTTGTTAGTATTTTAATTTCACAATCAAAACCAGGTAAAACATTAACATATTGTAAGTAAGTTTGGCTGGGGTAAAGGCTTTTCCTTGCATCTTCTTCAGCAAAGACATACTGAGCTGCCTTCAAGCAGCAATGCTGGAACAAATTGATAGTTTAAGCAGCAAATCATTTTTCACAGTTAATCTTCAAATTTAAAATGACTTGAAGAGATTATACATGTGGAGCAAATATGCTGTTCAACAGTGCTCTTATATGTCTCTCAAGAACATCTGGTGATGAACATTGTCAGCCAAGATATCAGCATAGCTGTTGAGTCCAATTCAGTCTGTCAATTCCTAATCTTATTAAGTGGCTTTTAAAACCTTAAAAGTACTTTGCACCATCTGTGTTCCCCAGGAATTTCATGATAAATTGAAGCTGAATAATAAACCTCTATTAAATCCTCACTTATGCTACCTTGTTGATCCCTGTTCAACATACGTCTGTACCACACTCCTGGAGCATGCATCATTATTCACAAAATCCAGCCACTGCCACTTTGTGAAGCTATGGCTAAGGAGGGCTAACAGCCATAAACAGGGATTTTTCATGTCCCTGGTTCTAAAATTTTAGGGCAGTGGGCCTAGCAAAAAAAAAAAACAATAGTACAAATGCCATTAAAAGGACTAAGAATACAAGAAATACCCTAAATTTCAAGAGAAGCTTTCACACTGAAAAACAGAACTATATCTTACTTAAATCTCAACAGTCATATCAAGTTACCTATGCTGGCTAAAATTACTACTTAAATACACTAAATATATCTGTAAAACAATTTAATCTATGGGGGAAAAACCCCCAAACAGTCTGAAGAATTTTCTGTGTGATTAGTTTTACGAAGTTCTGTTTCAGTTTCTATCAGCTTCAGCTATGGGTTTTCCTAAAAAAAATTAATTTATTTCAAATATCATAGCTTTGGGAAACTATTTTTAATTTATAAACCAAGACACACACAAACTTTTAAAGTTGAAGATTTAAGCCAGATCCATGTGCATCACTAAAATTCAAAGTGGTGTAAACATTATAAATATATGCAGTATTTAACAGGAATATAACCAAGTTTGAAGCTCTATTTATTTTAGCATTAGCCATTTACACTTCAAACCCCTGCAAAAGTAGCTGTACCTTTCAGGTTTTCTTTAATACTTCTTTGCTCACCTACCCAAACACATCGCTATTGCCTGTGAACCCTTCTGACCTAATCTATCAACTTCCAGCTAGACTAATTTCAAGAGATTCCCAGAAATATTTACATCTGTGAGCCATAGTTTATCCCTATAAAGGGATATCCCATATCAATTCCCAAGAGCAGCAGAAAATGCACTTGCTGCCTTTCCAGCACGGGTAGCTGTTACAAAATTGAAGAAATGGAATGTGACATTACAGAAAAACAGTTAATGACAGTGGCAATATTCAACAACTCACCTGCATTTTTACTAATATATCCAGAAAGTTTTAATCTAATTAGGTGAAGACTGAAATGTTTGTTCCAGGGAAGCAGGAAGCACATATTTGGAACTGGGACATAGCTATGGGCAACACTGGTTAATGATGCCTATGTATTTCTTGCAAAAACATGCCACAGGAACTTACGCCAAAGTTGTTCCTTCTCTCCTTGTACCTGAAGCCTGCTGTTAGCAGAGCAGACCAACACGCAGTGCACTAAACAAACACTGATAGCAGCTGGGCATTTCCAACATCATGACGGAGCCCACGCAGCTCTTGGATGTGGGTGCAGAGCGCATGGCTACATCCCAACTGAAAATCTCCATGAGATTCAGCACACACACTCAGCCTTGCCCCACCCTTAATGACCACGGGAAGAGGACCTCAACGTCCAAGCAGAAACAGAGCCCCAGCAGGCTCCAAGGTGACAGAGGGACTCAGAGAACAGGAAAGGACCAAGCATTTATGCATTCCTCAAGATGATTTCATTAATTAAATTTTCACTGGCCACCTTTCCCTTTCATATCCTAGAAGACAAACGTTGCATAAAAGTCTTTCAGAACCACTGATCCTGTTTCCTGGACACAGTATTTGAAGGGGAGTGCAAAGGCTCTCAAGGAAAACAAAGACAACATAGCAACAGAATAAAAGTCCCTTAAGACTTTTCTTAAGCTAAGGCAGGACTAACTTCTACATTTACAGGTGCAAAGAAATAGTATTTTACAGTAAGCACAAAGCTTTGTGTTCAGAAACAGATTAATTTCCATTATGCCTGATGTTTATCCTCCAGGTAAAGGAAGTATTTTTAGGAAGGCAACAAACAACATCTGCAAAAACAGAAGGGGAATATATTCAGTGCAAATACCTAGTGTTGAATCTGTATTAACTTGCAATTAAAAAATAATAAACTAAATTTATCACCAATATACTAGACTAAGCAATCTATGAATTTTGATATCAACTTACCAATGATGTTGATAATTCAGTAGCATACTTTTTTTCAAAAAGTCTAATTTCTGTTTATCTTCTGGCTTTGTGGTATCATATGTTTTTGTACAAACAGATTTACATGTCTCCTTCTTGTTGAATGTGAACTAAGAAGAATGAAAGACATATAAGCAATAAGGTTGTAACAAATTTTGCCTTATTTCAGTATTTAACAATTTCCCCTATGCATTTAATTGCCTATACTATAATAATAAAAGCACCTAACACATTACCAAGACTAGGTATATCAACCCTGCATAGGAGGTTTTTATATTAATGTGTGCTATAAACCCCTCCTGTGCTCATTGTAGGAGCCCTGCACCAAGAGCTTCTTGTTACTGACTAAAACATATTTTCTGCCATGATTTACCAGTCAAGTCATTTGACCTCACAGCAGCAATGCTGTCACAGGCAGCTTCAACTGATAACTTTCTCTCCTACTACCTGTAGGAGAGAACGTGAGAGCTTCAGTCACCAGAAAAGACAGGCTGGCTAACGCCATTTCTAATTCTTCCATTTTATGGATCCAGTATTTTCAGATAAGGTTGCAAGAAACAGGAGTGCTGAGGAGCAATAATCAGGTTTTGTCCAATTTCAAAGAGAAAAGACAACCTCTGCAGCATTTCAGACTACAACTCCATGGTGCAAAGCAGATAGTTACAATTAGATTAAACTGAGATATTTCTATTATGTGGAATTTCAGATTTTGAAGGTCTTTCAGATAAAACCCTCCTGAAAATGTTCTCCAAGATTCTTATCTCCTCTGGTTACATTTGAACATACACATTACCAAACACCCCCTGTCAGAGAACAAACCCTGTAAGGAGACGGTTCTATCCTCTCTCCAAACAATACTTGGCCAAGGTTTTCAGAAGGACGTTTCTTTCCTTCTGCTTGACAAAAATCAAACCTGAATTAGAGAAAAGACAAAAAAATTAATAAAATATTCTCAGCTGCAAATAATGTTCCCTAATCAGCACCTTCATCACAAGTAAAGGAACTATACAGCCTTCCTTGTAGACAACAGTTTCTTCCTTTAAACTGTAAAGCAAAGTGTGAAAATCACACTCATGGTTTGAAAATAGCGCAAACAAAACAGAACCAACAATCAAATCTCATAATCAGCTATTTCAGAATAGTGTAGCATAAAAGTTTCTTGAGTAATTACAAGTTTCCTATTTGATTAGGGATTTTAGCCAAGATTTAAACCTTTACATAGAGATTCATGATGACTGTGAGAAAAAAGCACGCAGGCCAGATTCTTGGGACAGGCAGGGGAGGTGATAATAGCAAAAAAAAAAAAAATAAAATCTCCACATCGGTAGCTCCTTTACAATAAGCACTATTAAACAGGTTATTGCAGTTTTATTCACGAACACATTTAATAGCACATCCTCCAAGTTTCTCCAGTCTATTTTGAAGTATATCACATTTGTGTTCACTAAAGTATAGATATAATCAGTGTTTAACCTCTTCAATATTAACAGTCAAAATATTCTTTGAAGCAAAAACTTTACGTAGTTGTAATAGGCACTGATACATTTTGTTTGCTCCTATGATGTGTACCAAGAAAACAGTTAACACCTCATTAAGATAATTGCTGGGATGTTCACACCTCATTACCACCTTAACTCATCTGGCTATAGGCTACTAAAGACAGCAGTAATACTTTGATCTACAAAATGACAACTAATGCAGAAAAGTGAATACTATATATAAAGATATATATACACACACACACATTGTAATCTTAAGTCACACTCAAGCAGTGATTCAACCTACACGAGGGCCTATGAATCCATGCACTACTTCTAAAGTAAGAGCAAAGACAACTGAGAAGAAAGAAATGTAACGATGCTAATAATTCAGTAGTATATTTTTTTCAAAAAGTCTAATTTCTGTTTATCTTATTAACATCCAAGTACTCACGGTTATTTCTGTTTTTGCAAACTTATTTTAACAAAATAAATGGGCATTCCTCAGAGGGAAATGACTGTAGAAAGACGTAGATAACAATTTTAAAGACATTAAATCCGTCTTTTTGCAATAACTGACAACTAAAACTACATAAACAGAAAAATACACTTACGCCGTATATTCGTAGGGAAGGACAGACTCTACAGAGTCAAGCCTGTTCACAAACAGCTCGATTCCAGACTGAAAGAGTAGAGGTAATCAGCAGTTAGATTAAAGCACTCCTTCAATTCTCATGGATATATAAAAATAGATGTGTATGAATAAGATAATAGGAAAGCTGGAAATGTAAGACATGTAATTGTACATTGTGGAAGTGTAATGAACTGTATCTTCTGAGAGCATAAGTAAAACCATCACAAAAGCAGTGACCACATGACAAACCCACTTTAGGGCTAACAACCACTCAAACTACAAGACAGCAAGAAATCATGCACAAAAATAATACAGTTAGCACAGTTGCCAGTGTTTTAGTTTTATGTACCACGTTAGAGTTATATTAGTCATCACCACAACTTTTGTGGAATACAAATCTTACAAGAATATGAATAAAAGTACAGATAAGATCAGTACTTCCTATAATTAAGGTACTCTGCAATTTTATCTAAGTAGTAGATAATTTTATCTATGTTTTCCAGCTGAAAACTGACCTATGAGAATTTAAACAGTCTTTTCAGATTGATACACTACTTTTAAGTTTCAACAGAAGCTCTTTCCAAAGAGAAGACAAAGATTTAACTTCTTACAAAAGTTTTTCAGTAACTCTACCAACTCTTGAGTAAGAACCTGAAATTCAGTCTGCTCTGGTTTCTGACTACTTTGGTCTGTACACATTAATTACAGATAGGGAAGCCTTCTGTTGTGGAAAAGGAGAGGTCATTCACTCTTCTCTCTTAGTCTCAAAATCCCTTCCCTTATTCTAGCCCCACAGTCCCAATGTATTTTAAGAGTTTATCTTACACTGTTTTTGGCAGTTATCTGCTTGCACAGTAAACCAGTTCAACTGGCTAAAACAGCAAAAGACTTACCCCAAAAAATTTTAAAGAGCAGTTCTTAGTAGCACAGCAAGTCCTCATTTCAGCTGGGACAGCTAATTTTCTTCCTAGTAGCTGCTACAGTGCTGTATTTTGGCTTCAGTATGAGCATAATGCCGATAACACACTGATGTTTTAGTTGTGGCTAAGTACTGCTTACCCTAGTCAAGGACTTTTCAGTTTCTCACGCTCTGCCAGCAAAGTGCGCAAGAAGCCAGGAGGAAGCATGGCCAGGAAAAGCTGACCTGTGCTGGCTAAAGGGCTGTTAATTAAAGTAATTATTGTTACTATTATGGATATTATAATTAGTATTATTAGTATATTTTACTTTGTTTCAATTATTAAACTCTACTTATTTCAACCCACAAATTTTTACTTGTTTCCCCCACCGATTCTCCTCATCCCACCAGGGGCAGCAGGCAGTGAGACAGCAACTGTGTAGTTCTTAGTTGCCAGCTGGAGTTAAACCACAACACAACCTGAGCTGTCTTACTGTGTAATCAAGAGATGAAGAGCAAAAGGAAGATGAGTGCCCTCAAGAACAAGACCTCTCCCTTTCAACAGCAAGTCATCTATTTTCTCACTAACAGGAGAGCTTTTCATCCCTATGAAAATTCACTCAAGTTTAGACAAACCAAGTGTAGCAGTTTTAATTCTAGGCCTTCCTTAGTAACCAGGTTGTAACTAAAGAAGTGACCATGTCCCCAGTATTCCATACGATTTTTTACGTAAACCAGAATATAAATAAGAAGGGAGAGAAGCCTCTCTCTCTCTTTCCCTTCCAGTAAATCTGAAGGCAAGTTCCCTGCTATCGACTCTACTCGTGTGGAAGAGTGAAGCCTAGTGAGGCCCTGTAGACCTTGCCAGCGGTCATTTAGTGCAATTCTGCTACCTCAAAAAGAGTAGTAAGATTTTCTTTACTAGTTCTTTATTAGTTACTCCCGGGTTTTAATTGTGCATATCTATTTTAAGTTTTCCCTTTCCCTTTGGGGGGCGGGGGGAAGTGTTCTGAGTCCCTTTTTCTGTGTACATAATATTCTAATTGTATATAAATACATATATATATATATTTTTATACAGCTTTGGTTTAGTCATTTCAGTGTTTTCAGTAGCTTTTCCCTTCTCCCTTTCCCTTATATTCATAGAAGGGGAGAGATAGGCTGCCAACTGCAAAGTTTGAACATTCAGCAGGAAAGCTGAATCCAAATCATTACACCAAGAAATTCCAGAGGAAAGCAAAAAAAAAACAAAAAAAGAAAAAAGGGATGCAATTGTTCACCTCTGCATGTAGCGCAGATACTTCAGTCAGGTACTGTATTTTACCAATATACCTTAGCTGTTCTCGTGCAAGTCAGGGTGCAGCTCTGTGAGAGGTAGGCAGCTGTGAGCTCTTAGGTTGACCCACTAAGTGAAGACACACCTTACGGCTCCTCTTTCCCCGCCCTAAGCCATGCAGACCTGCTGCTCACCTCTGGGTAGTGCATGCTTGGCATAATTCTGTGAGCCACGTCAACTTCCTAACACTGCAAAAAGCTGGACTGGCAAAAAGGTGGATACTTTCCTGCCACGTTAATAATCTCAAAAAAGGATAGCACAACTAACACAGCCGGGTCAGCGCAGAGGGCAGGAACACATTGCCCGGGGGGAAGACAGGAACGAAATCTCTCACTCCCAGCAGCAGGGAATTAGACTGCCTCAGCTGGTCACAGAATCATGGCCTTGGATTAGCTGTTTTTCATGGGAGAGGATTTACCTGAATGCTCCGATTTTTCATAAGAATTATATGCATTCCAGCAGATCAGCATCTTTGATAAACAGTTTCCCATACAACAGCAAGTATCCTTTGGAGCCATCAGTATTTTTTTAAACTGAGTAAGGATTCTTAATCTTCAGGCAAGAGTTACTATTTCAGCTTGCACAGATCACATTCCATTTCTGATGATATTCCAACCAAAACCACAAAAAGTAGCCAAATTGAGTTTGCCCAAGCAGATTAGCAGGCAACTTGGAAGAATGGAGAAAAGTCATGAGTCTCATCACTCTTGTGCTGCTACCTACAAGCTCCATTAACAGCATCGCATCCCTTCTCACCAACACAGGACAGGAGATCCACAGGGATCATAATAGACAAAGAGTATCATTTAGAGATCTGGTATGCGGATTTAAGTCCTCAAGGGAGAGAAAAATTCACTACTATTACTGGCATTGCAGTCAACAACGACAACTGCAAGAAATCCATGAGAACATGTAAAAAAAGACGGCTGTCCAGGAAAGCTCAGTTTTATTCACTTACATAAATATTATGATATAGCAATTATGTGACCACATATTGTTTCTCCTCACCAGACCACATTCCGTTGCAGACTACATGGAGAGAACTAGATGTGAGGAGTGATTTAGACTTCTCCATGTTTCACTTAGTATGTAAATTGATAAGAGGTGGCCAATTTTGCAATATTACACCTATTGGGGTGCTCAGCTGCCCACTGATGGCACATTTACATTACCCAAGTACCTCACTTTACATTTATCAAATAATAAATTCTCAGGAAACAAAACATTTTGTACACATTATATGAGGAATAAAAATGCAGAGACATCTGAGGAAGGTCACTCCATACATGACTCAGGTTGGCTACAAAAGACAGTAGGCACCCTGGTTCACCTGACTTAAAAAAATAAATCTTTCTTCTACAAGCTTAAAACAGGAATAATCCAAATATAGCAATGTTTTTCAGGATGTTGTGAAAAAATACAAACTGCAGCTTGAAAGTCTTAGCCTGTATTTGAAGAAAAAACATTCCGTAAGAGGGTACTGCAGCACTATAATAGGTAAATCAGGGAGGAGATGGATGCTCGATGCTTGGATGTTTCCAATGCTGGCTTAAACAAAAGTAACGCTGAGCAGACCTAGTGTTTACAACAGTTGTGCTTCAAGCATGAGGCTGCAATATGTGACCTCCTGAGGTCCCACCGTTTCCGTGGTCCTATAAAAGAATGCCCACAGAACGTTTTACTACTACAACCAAAGCACCTTCATTACATGTTTGGCTTATTACCTGCTCTGTTGATACAGGATAGCAAATGGATCAAGTCAGCATATTTACAAAAAGCATACAGTTTAAACAGGCTCGTATTCTGGAGAATCACAGACCAGTGTTTCACGTATTGCAGGAGCTGAGAGCTCAGAAAGTGCAAGACAGCCACTTTCCACAGCAGTAAGACCATGGATCATTAAACTGATTGGCCTTGAACTTTCTCATTCAAGTATTAAAGTACAGTCTCGTGTAATCTCCATCACAGCCATCCCACTGACATCCACCAAACAAGTAATTTGGTTATGTGAACTTTGCTTATCACTTCTGCAGACATAAAACCAAGTTTAAGCTTCCCTTGAGACTCTGGGGCCTAGAACCCCCTACACTTCAGGTTCCGGCCGCCCGGAAGACAGAGCAAGGATGCTTACTCTGGTTTGCTATCTGCTTGCAGCCACCAGCTGCTAGCTACTGCCAAGAAACACACACCCCCTGGCAAGACCTTCCTTACTTGCTGCAGCTTTCCTACAAGGATTTGAAAGGGCCCGAGAGATGAACGGCCGGGGCTTCCTACTTCCCCAACGCGGCCGTAACCCCGTCGGAGGGACCGCAGGCACTTCCCAGCAGGGCCGGAGCTGAGCCAGGTGTCAGGACAGCAGCTCTACCACTCCCCTGGGTCCTCTGTCTCATGAATTTCCTTTTCAGTGAGCAATGGCCATAAACTAAAACACAAGAAGTTCCATCTCAACATGAGGAAGAAGTGCTTTACGCTGACGGTGGCAGAGCACTGGAACAGGCTGCCCAAGGGAGGTCGTGGAGTCTCCCTCTCTGGAGACGTTCCAAGCCGTTCCTGTGTCACCTGTTCTAGGTGACCCTGCCTTGGCGGGCGGGTTGGATGATCTCCAGAGGTCTCTCCCAAGCCGAATTACCCTGCGAGCACAGCGGGAACTGGACCACGCTCCGAGCCCCCGCAGCCCCGGCGCCGCCGGGAGCCCCGGTGCGGCACCGCGGGGCGGCGGCGAACGCTCCGGGC
>VZRE01015113.1:0-76729 GCA_013396775.1 Cephalopterus ornatus | reverse complement strand
CGTCGTCACCCTGGGCGCGCGGGGCCGCCCGGCGGGGCGGCGGCAGGGCGGGGTCGGCGCGCGCCGTCCCTTCCGGGGTGTGGCGCCCCCTGTTGCCATGGCAACGCGGCGCCATCCCGGCGGGAGCGCCCCCGGAGCAGGGGTACCCGGAACGTGTTAGCTTGACAGCAGGCCGAGGGAGCTGATCCCGCCCCCTCTGCCCAGCCCTGGTGAGGCCGCATCTGGAGTGCAGTATCCAGCTCTACTCTCCTCAGTGGAAGAGAGACATGGAGCCCCTGGATCGGGTCCAGTGGAGGGCAACAAAGATAAGGAGGGGACTGAAGCATCGCTTTTACAGGGATAGGCTGAGAGAGCAGGGCCTGTTCAGTCTTGAGAAGAGACGACTGAGAGGGGACCTCACACTGTCTATAAGTATCTGAAGGGAGGGTGCCAAGAGGATGGATCCAGGCTCTTCTCGGGGGTGTCAATCAGTAGCACAATAGGCAATGAGCAGAAACTGATGCACACGAAGTAACCAGGTTGTAACTAAAGAAGTGACCCTGTCCCTTCCTCATATTCTACCTGAATATGAGGAAGAACATCTTTACTGTGTGGGTGACAGAACACTGGAACAGGTTGCCCTGTGGAATCTCCCCCATTGGAGATACTCAAGAACCCTCTGGACACAATCCTGTGGCGTGTGCTCCGGGACAACCTCACTTGAACAGGGAGGTTGGCCCAGATGATCTACTGAGGTCACTTCCAGCCTGACCCGCTCAGTGTTTCTGTGAATGTCCATGGGCGACAGGAGCAGTGTTCAGCAGCTGTTTGGGACCCCCTGCCTGGGCAGTCCCAGAAAGGCCTGGGCCCACTGATCCCGGCCAGGCTGTGCTGGCTTCGTGCCTCTCCAGCGGTCCTTGCCCTTTCCAAAATAAATTTTGTCCTTTTTAAAATAAATTTTGTCTGGTTTTTTTTTGTGTTTGTTTTTAATTCTCAAGGGCCTCACCGGGAGGAGGGATCTGCCGCACCCAGCCACTCTTGCCAACACCCTTGAGTTCCCTATGGTTTGCAATCCAAGAGTTTCTAAGTGTGAAAGGGGTTATTTGAATATAAAGTTAATTTCACAGCACTGAATTAAAACACAAACTTCCTCAGCAGCATATGCTTGTGGTCTGAAAAGGGGAGGGGTAAGGACCCTTTTTTTAATAAAAATATGACAACTTTCATGCAAAATATAAACTAATCTCTTTCAAATAGATAATCTAGTTTCTATTATTCACTTCTCTTCCCATAGGCCTTTGGGGGAAAATGATGACTGACACAGCTAGGAGGGAGCAATCACCCCTGAAGGCTGGGTAGTCAAGGAGGCAGGATGGTCTCCAAACCCGGGCGGTGTGTGTGGCCATGACACGTTATTTCCCACGCCAGACCTGGAGCAAACAACATCCCTGCCTTTTTTTTTTAATTTTCAAGGGTTTCGCTATGGACAACTCTTCACTGTTTTCAAGCTGAGCTCTCAGGTGAGACGTACCTGCTGGCTCAGTGGAGCTGAGGAGGAAACAGACAGACAGACAGACAGATTGGTGTTGGCTGTGGTGAACTACCATTGCAGCCGAATGTTCAGAACAACCCGAGTCCTTGTTACCTCCATGTCACCAATGGCTGCTGTCCTGTGGCACAATCTACTGAGAAAAATCCCGACCAAAAAACCCCAAACCTATAGAAAGGGCTGACATAAAAAGTCTGTTTTGATAACGTAGAAGAGGACATTGCTCAGATTCTCATTTCACCTTTCCCTGCTTCCTAATATTTCCCATCAGTTCGAGTTTGTGCAGCTTCAGAAACACCCTCTCACGAAAAGCTATATTTATAAATGTTGCAGAATTTCCACTAGTTTCCTTGATTCTTAGAACATGTTTTATTTCCTTCTTCTATTTATTACAGGGTATGGGAACAGACCTGTTGCTCACACAGTCCTATGCATAGCCAACATCTTTAGGCAGCTAAGGTATTGCCTAAGGTTTGTGTCCTGCAACACATTGTTCCAGTGCCTGAGGAAGCAGGAAGAGAGATACCAGGCTACAGTGGCCAACCTGTCTAGGGCAGGGTGAAGCTTCAGGTGGGTCAATTCACACAGCATCTGACCAGATACAGAGTTGAGCACCTAGGCCACATAATGTAGTCTTTAGGTGAGATAATTTTAATAAATTTTCATATAGTTTCTAAATTACGCAAGCCATTCTTCAAGTTTGAGATAAATGCACGTTAATTTATAGCATACACATTAGATATTTTTGAACTCTCCATATATTTAAGTTGTTCATCTACCTTTCTCATTCCAATTCCTACTTGTCTCATCCTGTAGATATCCTAAGAGCACAATTATAAGATCAAGCCTTCTGACAAGCACAGCTGGAGAAGAAATCCCAGTTCCCTCTTTTTATTTAAAATTACTCATGGTTAGGATAATCAGGTTGTAAATGACCCAAGTTCAGTTTCTTTTCTGCCACAAGGGAGTTCAAACATATCTCCCATTTCCCAGGTTAATATTCCAAGCAAATTACTTTTGTGGGCCTAATTCCATTCCTTCGCATGAGAGAATATTTAAAAGCCTTTGCCCATTTAATCCTCTTCTTCCTTGAGAACGCTCCAAAAGCTGCACAATGGGTAGCAGTTGTGGTGTGTTTTGTGATCTGCTTAAATCTCTCCTTTTACTATGCCTTTGTGACTGCAAAACCTGCTGACTCACATCCATTTTAAGGGATGCTCTGCCACTTGGTCCAAACAGCATTTCAGTGGATGTGGTGCCATATGCTGTGATGCTCCCTCTTCTCTACTCTACAAAGGTGATGTGGAAAAACTCTTTGTAGGCTGTGTTATTTTGGAGCAACTATAACCACGGGTTCTAATCCCAGGAATTGCCATGGTCCTTGAGATCCAACTTGAGGCTGGGAAAAACTCATCTTCTCTAATTTAATGAGAACTTCAATGGTATTTTGCTTGATAATTTCTCTTCCTAAATTACCCTGCTATGGGTTTTAAAGCCATAGGTTAAAGTTCAGGGGGTGTGGTTTTAGTACCAGAAGAACAAGTATCACAGGTTTTTATAATCAGAAATTCCAAGGTTATGTGAGACTGTGAAATAAAACACACACAAAAAAATTTTTTTCAGACACTAACGAACCAATAGAAGCCAAAGCAAAAAAACAGCCTGGGTTTTTTTCCTAATAAATTCTTGTGATAAGAAAATATAAAGGTAAGAATATAGAGTGGCCAGAAATGCCTGGGAAAGTAAGTGTCACTCCTTGAAAAGTTTTACCCTTCTTTTCATCAGAAACCGTTGTGAACAACTTTTGCTATTCTTGCGGTGGTTCCACCTTTTGCTGCTCATATCTGGTCTCCAAGGGGTGCCACCTTCGTTTGAGGATTCACAGCTCCCACCATTTAGTTCTTCATTTCAAAGTCTTAAAAGTCCCTTGTATCCTACAGCTCGGGGGCTAATGCTGTCTCCTAGCATATTCCCTCCCCTGCCTGAAGGCTCTGTAACCCACTTTTCTCACTATAGTGCCTTAGCAGCCAAGCTGTGGGGCTGTTCCACTTGCTGTGGAACAGATCAATAATCCTTGCTGTGGCAGCTGCAAGCACACACTTGTTTCCTCCACTACAGGTTTCACAGGCGCAGGTTACAATTCAGTTACAATTTTAGTACCAGAAGAGCAAAATAATACTCTGCTGCATAATGTTTAGGGTGCTAACTGGATACAACTAACATCCACTTTGCTTTGCTGCTAATTGTCATTTCAACCTTTTTTCTTTTAATTTTAATATAAACTATTTGTTTGCAGCCTCAAACCTGAATCTCCTCTAGCAACTAAAATTCGTAAATTTTAGTTTTGTAAATAAGTTTGGTCTTTTTATCTCCTGAGACAACGAGCAATAATAATGACAAAGTTCATATTTGTCTTTCATATTTGGGTGGAAATCCCCTGCTGTTAAGTAGCTCCTACACTGGTAGACTGGCCATTTTTCTATAAAATGAGAGGTAAGGGTGAAGACTTCATCAGCTGGAGGTGGAAGTTGAATTAAAGTCCCCGATGGCAGTGCTAACAATCATTGCTCATAACGATTTCTGTGTCTCCCCCAGCAGGTGTATCAAGTGTGTCAAAGAACTTCTCATAGATGAAACAGCTGAAGGATTATGGTTTGTGAAGACTGATTCTACTTTGGCCTGAGGAGATTTGAACCATAACGTCCTGCTAAGCATAAAGTACTTCTGCAAGTGATTGAACAACAACCTTTAGGGAGCTTTGAGCCTGAAAACAGAGGAGTCTGTGTTCCACCTCAGTGGGATGACAGCAGAGCACAGTTACAGGAGAGCTATGGTTCTGGATCTAAAGTGGAACTTGAGCACATCGAGTGCCCTAGTCTTCTGTGGATCCAAAGCTCCCATGGCAATAGAAACTTGTGATTGACCAGGTTGCCTGGGGGAGTGGAGGCATCATATCATCCGCTCACGCAGATGGATGGCAGCATCATCTGTGAGGTACCAGAGCAGAGGTCCTCCTGGTTTGCCTCTTTCTGAAGGCATGGTCCTCCAGTGGGTAGGTGTTGGCCTCCTGCAGCTCAGGACTGCAACCTGTGAATACTCTGCAGGGCTTGGTGCCATGTGAGGTGTGCTTTGCCTTCAGGTCAGAGTAGAGCTACAGTGTTTCAGGTAAAGCATATATTCTAGTGCAGCAGCCAATGCACTACGCAAGTAAACAGTGCAGTGTTCAGGGTAGTCTGAACTACACTACAGGGTGTGTAGAAACTCATCCGGTTGTACCATTGCTGACTTTGTTTGGCTTTTGTGACCTGCAAGTCTGGTTTTGTGCCTTTTTTTTTTTTTAATCTTTGTTCAGGTGTTAGATCCAGCACTTCCTGAGACTTTATGACCAACTTCAAATTAATGTTTAACACAACTTCTTTCAGGCTTTTGGTATGTTATTAGAGGCCTATGTCCTTTTCTCCATCTGTTTTCTAGGGCAAATTAAAAGAGAAAATTACTGAATAAAATAGGAAAGAAGAGCTCTGTCAAGTAAAAGCAGCTAATGAATTACATCTAAAAGGAAAATACTGAGACTATCACTGTATATTTAAGGCTAAATTAAGCTCAGCTGACTCTTTTGCCTGAGCGTTGGTGCAGAGCCTTTGGAGAAATGAGTGTGCCGAGAGGGAGGTGGCTATGCCTTGCAGCAAACGCTAACCAGACTCCTCCAGGAGGGAGAAGGGACGCGTGGCATCAGCTAGTGAGGTCTGAGCACTAAGGGCCTCAGGAGCAGGTAAGTTTATGAGTCTCTCAAGCAGTTGCTATAGGTAAGGTTTCTGTGAGGTCCCTAATGGGTTTTAAACCAGCACAAAAGGAAGTGTGGGAAGATTGCTGCCTCCCTGGCCCATGTCTCCCATGTTTGGAGCGGTTCTGGTTCAGGCTGCACCAATTAGAGTGTTCAGCCCTCAGAGTGTGAGACTATAATTGCTGTTAACATCAGTACCAATTACAGGGATTGCAAAGAAAGAAACCTTTACACAGGAATATGTTTGTTGATAAAACAAAGAGGAATGCTTTCTTTTTATAGCTCTATGAGCCCCAGATCAATTGAGCTGGTTACCTGTTCAGCAATGTGCATGGTCAGTAATTAATAGTTTCACTGTAAGCTTAAATATCCAAGCCTGTTGAAGTTTTCAAGCTTAACTATCACTCCTAGTGGTCACTGTTTCTATCAACTGGGAAAAGAAGAATCTGTTGTGTTTTTTTTTTCTTCAAGAAGAGACTGATCAGGATCTTTGACAAGAGTTAAACTAGATTTTTTTGGGAAAAAATAATTTAAAAAAATAAGTGTGATCATCTGCTTCTAGCCCATACATGGGAACACACAGAGATACACATACACACAGACACATTTGGTTATTAGCAGTTAATCTGTGGTCACATTTCTCAACTGTTCTTCCCTGGACCTGGATCCATCTGTGGCATGATATATTAACACATGCAATCAGCCACATTGATAAAGGTCTTTACTCAAGACCAGTTCCTGGTGGTGAATTTTGCATGTTTTTGTAAAGCAAAACACATTTATGAAATTCAGATTCAGGGAAGCCTTCTGGAACAACACAGTAAAGGCTGCAGAGCTGATTTGGGATGTGTCTGCTGGAAATCTAGACATGAAAGTATTGAGGCACTTAAATTCTTCTGAGACTTATTTTGCCACTAATTTCAACTGAGAATTATGTGCCAAATTAGGAGTTGGATATTCATGTACATTGAGTTCACACCATGCTCCTTAGGTCTGAATTTCGGTCCTTGAATTTTGTAAATGGTATGCTGAGTATTTTTTGACTCATAGAAAGAGTATTTGTCATAATGTTTTCCCCCTCCAGTGCTACAGAAATTGCTTTACCACGTCTGTCACTGCCTGGTATTTAGGTGTCTAACAAGGACTATAGAGCACTCCAAAAGAAGGACTGTTTAGAAAGGGAGTTTCTCAATAATCCCTTCAATTCTTGGAATTTTATGCCCTGAAATATGAGAAAGGTTATTTGTCATAACTTTTAAGCCTGCTTTATCCATGTGATCTAACTGCACCTATGACTGTTCCCCTTAAAGGCTTAAGCCCTTTTAGATTTCAAAATATTTTTGTCTTGGGTATGAAATAGTGTAATTACCTTAATAAATACCTGATGAATTATGTTATTTTTTTTTTTTATTTGTTTCAAATTTGGAGCTTTTAAGTTTCATCCTCTACTCCTAGTATTGAAAAAAGGGGTGGATAACAGAGTCCAGCTTCCCTACCTTGCATCACCACATTTCCCTTATGACTACTCCTTATACTAACCTGTCTTAGGGAAAAACCTCAGCCCTGGAGTCATTCAGACTCTGGGGAATATTCCTATCAAAATAAAAAGTCCTGGCGTGAGGCAAGAAGTGTCCTCTAATACGCAAGTTTTTCAAATAGTGGAGAGAGTGGGACTGGGGCAAAGTGATGCTGGACTGATAGTGTCCCTGCCCCTTGTGATCAAACCTCTGCTGAAATAAATCCATGGGAGCCACCAGCTAAAATGATGTATGGATTGTCCTAAATTACATCAAGCATCAGGCTGGTAACCTATACAGATGTTACAGAAACATATACAAGTTGCTGTTGTCCTATTAGGTGGTTGCAGTGGTGACAGCCCTGTGTGGGACTGTCCAGTTCGGGGCCCCTCAGTTCAGGAAGGATATTGAGGTGCTGGAGCAGGTCCAGAGAAGAGCAATGAGGCTGGTGAAGGGACTCAAGCACAAGTCCCATGAGGAGAGGCTGAGGGAGCTGGGGGTGTTTAGCCTGGAGAAGAGGAGGCTCAGGGGAGACCTCATCACTCTCTACAACTACCTGAAAGGAGGTTGTAGCCAGGTGGGGGTTGGTCTCTTCTCCCAGGTAGCTATCAATAAGACAAGAGGGGAGGTTTAGGTTAGCTATTGGGAAGAAATTCTTTACAGAGAGGGTAATCAGGCATTGGAATGGGCTGCCCAGGGAAGTGGTGGATTCTCCATCCCCGGAGGTTTTTAAGATGAGACTGGATGTGGCACTTAGTGCCATGGTTTAGTAACCACGGTGGTGTTGGATCAAGGGTTGGACTTGATGATCTCAGAGGTCTTTTCTAACCCAGTTGATTCTATGATTCTGTGATTCTATGACTGTTGTTCTACCCGGTGAGGTGGGTGGGACTTCAGGCATCCTCCCTGGGATGCCACTGGTGGGAAGGTGGCCTGAAGAAGGCCTCTAGGAGTCCTGTGGCCAGGCCATCCTTTAGCCCAATGTTCAACATTTGGAGCACTTACTTGGGCTGAACCCGGACCAGGAGAAACGCTGGTCTAGATGGCCAATTCCTGCCTCTTGTGCCGGGGTCGGAGCAAGTGGTGCCTGGCAGGAGAGGAGTGAAAAGATCATGAAAGAAGCAGATATCAGCAGGTGACTTGTGCTGGGGGCAGCGGGCAAGTAACCTTGCTCCATTTTATGGTAGTGCTTCACCTGCAAGTGCCCGCTGTGAGTGAAATTGCCTGGCCTGGTGCTGTCCTTTATCAATTTCACTCTCAGCAGGCTCTGCAGGTGAAGCATTTCATTGAGGGAGTTGGACTCGGCTTTCTCCTTGACAGCCTGAAATATAAAGTGGAGAAAGGAAAGAAGGTAATAAACGAAGAAAAGCAAAAGCAAGACAGAGAGCCACAAAAAGCAGGATGTGTGTTAAATGGTAATAGTAGTTCAGTGCACCCAGCCCTCTAAACTGGGGGGAATTTGACACTGTTTTGCTTACCTCTTTTAAGCTTTGCACTTTGAAGTAAAAGAAGTGAAAGGACTTCACAATTAGAAGGGAAAAATCATGGCGAATAATATTATGTTGAAAATACTATGTAAGATGACGTGGGTAGAACTAAAAGATAATTTTTTTCATCTTCAGCCTGACAGAGAATTTTAGTGGTTGTTTCTGGGAGAAATCCAGGCAAAAATTCTTTTTCCCTGTTTTTCTAAATTCTGTATTTCAGATTTTTATGCCCTGAGTTTTTGTGGGTTTTATTGTTTTTTTTTTTGTTGCCCTTCTTAAGATAACCTGCTTTTAGTGTTGCTGGGTACCTGTGCCACTTCCCTTGAGAGGAATTCAGCATCCAAGATGAGAACCATGCAAAATCAGTATCTGCGTCTGAACGTCTGACTGCCTGTTACTAGGGAAAGAAGTGCATTGATTTGGAGACGGGGATGTCAATACAGCTTTAAAGCTCCCAGACCCATCTCTTTCCAGTCAGTTACATCCTAGGGCTTATAGGGAGTGTGGGGCAGCACAAAGCTAAAGCATTTGAGCTGGTTCCTGGCTCCTAGGGGTCTTGTTTGTATGGAGACTAGGAGGCTGATTGTAGAACTGCAAACATCCTGCTTTAGCCACAGTGAGCTGATACCTTGAACCAGCTGATACCTGCCTGCAGCAGGGGATAAGGCGAATTGATGCCTATACCTCCTGTAGGATACACCCCACAGCACCAGAAACTCTGTCCTAGATATGTGTTTGGGAGGCAATCACACTGTGTAGCCCATCCCTGAAGTTTTGTGGATAAAGAGCAGCTTTTTATTCCAGTGACATGAGGCTTATGCAGGTGTATCTGGTGACTTGCAGTTTGCTGCTGGTTAATGTGGGAAAACTGGTTGAGAGGCTGTTGCTGGAGGAAGGAAATCTGAGTGGAAAATCAGCAGAGCTCTCGAGTTTCAGGAGAGGAGGGAGCAAAAGCAGTGGACTAATGAACTTAAACCAGAAGACTTCAACCCGCTCAAAGAATTGGTAAATGCAGTCTTGTGGAAAGGAATTTTAATGGGAAAGGGAGCCCTGGAGAACTCTCAGCTCCTCAAAGAGGCACCAAAGATGTGATGAAAAACCACATCTCAGCAAGATGTGGGGAGAGGCTAGTGTGACCACCTAGGAAGATGACCTGACAGTCAAAAAGATGGTATAAAAGGTGGCTTGCAGGCAGGAAGTACAAGGAAATGTTCTCATACTGCCCCATATAACACTCTCATGGGTAAACTAGGGATATGTGGTCTTCATTAAACTGCTGCAGTGTGGGGTAAAAAGGAGGCAAGGGATCAGGCAAGCATGCGGAAGACAGAAGAGGAAGAATTAGGTGTGGAGAGAGAAGGTGGCACAAAATTTCTATTCCTCTAGAATAACAAAAAAACATTCCAACTAAAACCTGAACACAGTATTACACATCTAGTGTTGTAGTTTCATGCAAATGCCTTTGCCTTCTTAGCAACAGTGTGTGACTGTAAACAGAACCGGATTTGCCGGATCAGTAAATACAAACCTGCCCTATGCTGAGAAAAATATTAAGATCCTTTGCATGAAGCTTTTTGTTTTCCCAAATGAGGAAGAAAAGCAAGCAAACCTACTGCAACTCCCCCCATAATGAATTCCCTTTTATATTTTAAAGAGTGGGGTTTCTAAGTACCCAAATTTGAATGATTAAACAAACCAAGAAGTACATTTTTCTACTGGATAGACTGCAAGAGGTGGGTTTGCCAGCTCCCACCCACAAGCTGATTTAATAAGGTTATTTGCCTATTTGCCCCCATTTGCAAATAAACTTCTTTCTTAGGTGCCCCTGTTGCCCTTTCCAAAGTAACATGTTAGGAGTACTTAGATAATTCAGGGGAAAGAGTGAACCAGGAGCAGGAGGTCCTCCTACTGATTTTTGTGTAAGATCTCTGCCGAGATAATTTTTAAAGCATCACATGCTTTTACATTTTTTTTCTTAGTATGTCCTACTCTATAACAGAATGGAGGTTAATTAAATTAGCAATCAATGGGATCAGGATGTCAAAAGTTGATGTAAAACATCAGGTAGGAGAATTATCATCTCTGTTATTCTGTATTATAAATTCATTGTAAACTAAGGGAATGCTGGAAATTTCAAATTACATTCTAATATATGTCTTCCATATCTCACATAGACTACAGATAAATGCAAAACTGCCTCTCTAATTTATGATTGGTGGGAGGAAGGTTGATCACATGTGAAAAAAATCCATGTATGTCATTTACGTAAGAAAGAGACAGAAATGCTTAGGAATTTCTGGTGAAAAGATGGTGGCTCTCTCAGTGACCTTTTCTCTCTGGAAAGTACGGTATGTTCCCTGGAAGGTTTACTTGCCATGCTGTGTATGGATCACTGTGCAAATAGGCAGGAGGAGAAAACAGAGGCTGTAGTGCAAAGAATCTCACCTGACGTGTGAGTTCGCTAACAACGCAAATCTCAGTATACTTATAATGAAAATTATCTATAAACACTCCTACGTGGTGGGTAGGTCTGAAAAGGTTACTTGGCACTGCTCAGAAAAAGGTGTTTGTTTGCCATTCTCGGCTTTGGATGAGCAGGAGTACAGTGCAGTGCCACTGAGAAAATGGAAATGTAACACAATCCAAAATCTATCAACGCCAAGATTTTTGCAAGTCAGCGTTTTTTTTTTCTTTTCAGTTTAGATGGTCTCCTATGTAGCATGACTTTGCCATGCGCAGAACAAACAATTATAATCCTAAATTAAAAATAAAAAATTTAAGTGTGGAAAGGGTAATTACTATTCTGATGTTACATGATGCTGCAGCTCTGTTCACAGGTATTCAGATCAGGTGTACTGGCTACTATATTGTATGTTGAATGTTTGACAACTCCGTTTCAGCAAGGATCACTTTCTATACTATTCCTCCTTCATATAAATGAGTAAGTGAAGAGTCTGGCAGGCTGGCAGTGCATCTGACAGAGCAATCTATGGATTCATACGGACTGTAGGATCTCTTAGTACTGTATTTGTGTTTGAAGCATGTTGCTTCAGGAGTTTTGCAAGCCAAGAAAAAAAAAAAAAGAGCAATCTTTGGTGACTTGGCCTGCCAAAAATCATAAATCTGGAAGCAATTACAGAAAATCAACAGCTGAGTCTGCTAGCACCTCAGCACCTTGGGTGCGGTGGGAAAAGCTTCATAAAGCACACAATTGTATTTGTGTGATCTGGCTGAATGGAAAATACATGCAGCTGAATGCGCAAGCTGTGCATTCGTTGACCTGACTTGGGTGATACGTTTGAATTGCAGCAAGTTCTCTACGTAGTGTTGCATCGGTTGTTTGCAACTTCACTGAAATTCCATCCATGCTAGTGAAGTTGGGAGTACCTACATTGATAATTTTTATGTCAATAAATAAGATCACAGAGTCACAGACATGCTGGAGATCACCCCCCTCGAAGCAGGTCTACTGCCAGCATAGTACTACCACTATTAAGTCAGCTGTGCCCTTATCCAGCTAAGTTGTGAAAACCTTCCAAGGCAGGAACTGCCACCACTTCTCTGGAGCACCTGGTACAAAAGGCTTTCCTAGTGGCAAGCCTGAACTTCCCGACCTGCCATGTGTGCCTGTTGCCCTTTGTTATGTCCTCTGGCACACCAAGAAGGGTTTAGCTCTGTCATCTTTCTACCTGCTCTTCAGGCAGACACAGGCTGCTGTTCTATCACCCTTTGGGTTCCTCTTCACTGGGCAAAACAGGCCCAGCTCCCTCCACCTCTCTCACACTGCACCTGCACCCCAGACACTGGGCCATGGTGGCAGCCCTTAGCTGGACCTGTCCAGTTTTCCACATCGCTGTTGAGGCAGGAGTCCCAAAAATGGATGTTGTACTCCACCTGCAGACTTACCCGTGTCATGCAGATGTTTAGTTTAATCTGCTGGCCACTCTCCTCCCAGCACCCACCATAGCCCCTTTTCAGCAGAGCTGTTACTTCACAGCTTGGGGTTATTCAGTCCCACATGCAGAACTTTTTTTGTCTCCTTGCTGAACTTCATAGGACTGCTGAAATCACTGCAGTGGTAAAGGTACATGGTTCTTGGTCTTGCTCTTATGATTTTTCGTATTGTTAGAGTATACTGGTGACACTAACAGCTCCAGGCACTGCCAAGCTCTTTCAGTTGTACACAGCCCCCAGAAGTCTCTCAGCCCCTATTTGCAGCACAGCGTGCCTTGATGTCACAGGGACACTGCAAATCTCTCTTCTTTCTCGATTTCTCACACCCACCTTTGTTTTTCTTAAGCCTCACACATTCATCTTCATTCGTTTCTCTCCTATCCAGATGTTTTTTTCCTGAATGGTGCCCTTTTCTGCTGGCTAGACAGCCCTGGCCCCCTCTGTCATTCTGTCAGCATAGAGCATAAGTGCTGGAGGTCCCAGGCAAGAGCAGCTCCTGTGGGTGGGGAAGCACCTGCAGGAGGTCATGGCCATGGCCTACTGCCCTCTCCCCTGCACTTTGCTCCCTCACCGAGCCAAATAACAAAGCATTTGTTCCTGACAAGCAGATGGGGCTGAATTGGCAAGGAGCCCGGATTCCTTATAACTTAATCTCTGTCTACTCAGCTGTAAGTGAAGAGAGTTTTGTCTCAAAAGAACATGATTTCTTTGGCTTTGCCACCAAATATTTGTTCACTGACATATTTTTTTTCTCATACTGTTTTCCCAAGAGAAGAAATGGATAGTTAGAATTCCACCTACCAAGAAAATTTATCTGTGGTTAAGGGAAGATGAATGAGTGGCCATTCACTAAAAGGCACATTACTTCTGATGAGGCTATTGTGCCAATTACAAGCTTTTTTTTCTCTATATAAAATGCTGTCCTGCCTCAAATTCCAGGCTTAGAGAAGTGTGGTCATCCATTTACTCCAAGGAAATCGTGTTGAGACAGATGAGCTGAGGAATTCACATAGAGAGATTACAGAGTCTCATGGTAGGCTGCTCTGAGGAAGAGTTTTGGAGACTACCTAGAATTTTTACTGCATTGGAAAGCCTATTTTGTTAGGAATGGACAAAGAACTAAATTAATGTTAAGCTGACAAGTGACATATTTTATCATGCAAGATATCATAATCATATTCCTTTACCTAGAATATAGGAACAAACCTTTTTCATAACCTTTTTCTTTGTCAGACAAAGTGCAAAGGGTCCTTTAATTTTTCTCCCTTGACTGTCTTTTTCAATTCTTATGGAACATAGTCATAGCAAGCATATTAGATATTCCTAATATGTCCTGAAAGTTTCCTGGCAAAGACAATAGTTTCCATTTTACCTCCCTGATAAGATTACATCCTCCTCTACTGAGAATGGAGATCTCCTGATGGACCCATCCTAGGTAATGAGTGAGAACAACTCCTGCAAAAGGAATCAGGCTTTGGATGCCGGAGTTTTACCCATGTTGGCTGTAACAGGAGCCTGGTTTCTCCCAGGCAGGAGCAATATTTTTTGGTCAGGAGTCAGCATAGGGATGAAGAGGAGGACTACACGAGACATGGAGGGCTGGCAGGAGCACAGGGGGAGCTGGCTCCATTCCTGAGTCTCCATGCTGTATGTTCGTGGTATCAAGAAACCTGTGATGTAAATTATCCATGTGCCCCAGGCTGAGAGCAGAGGGCACCTGACCTGGCACTGGCAAAGTGAAGGATCAGGTGCCAGCGCTGCAGGTAGGCAGGCACCCACCATCTCTTACTAGTGCTAGTCAAGGCTATATATAGAAGCTTCGGTTAATGAGTAAAAGATATATGAGAACATAGCTGTTACTTCTGTGCACAGTGATGGTGCTTGGTGGCACTTCAGGGGCCAAGAAGCCGTGCCTGAGGCTACCCAGAAAACACTTGGTGAGCGCAAGCTCCCTGAGTGCTGTGCCATGCCTATTCCCTCTTCCCATAGTGCTCTCCTTCGCAGCCTTGGCTGCACCAGCCAGCAAGCCTTCACCCTGCTTTAGCCGTGGTGGTGCCCACTCTGAGCGGAGCAGCCGTGCGTGTCCACCCTGTGCCACCAAACAAAAGGCTGCCAACCTACTCCAGACCTTGGGCTGGCCCCTGAGGTGGCTGCTGAATTCTCCCTCTCTGCCTGTTGATAAGCTTTGGTGCTTTGCAATTCCCCTTTCCAATTACTGGCCCTGCTCCCAGCACTGGCTGGGCCTGTTGTGTGCTGCCGGCTTGGCAGTGATGTGGGGCTGTGGGGCTTAGGGTGGGAGGAGACAAAAGAAACAGTGAGGCAGAGCAGGGACTTGCATCAGTCACTGGGAA
Source organism: Cephalopterus ornatus (assembly GCA_013396775.1). Lineage (NCBI taxonomy): Eukaryota > Metazoa > Chordata > Aves > Passeriformes > Cotingidae > Cephalopterus > Cephalopterus ornatus. The sequence goes on along the minus strand of VZRE01015113.1, from coordinate 62,108 downwards.
GGCATCATGTCACTGCTACCTTTTGGAGAAGTCCTCGGAAGTGCCTGCTCGGCAAAGATGGAGTCATCTGGATGAGCCATGCAGAAGTGGCCCTTACAAGTGTTAGGACAGAGACGCAGCAAGTTCCCCAGGCAAGGCATGTAGACATTGAGGCCAAATGAGACAAATATCTTTCTGAAATGGCTTGAGTATAATTGACTGGTTTTGGGGCATGGAAACAGAGAGGGTGAGCCCTGCTACTCTTTTCTTTAGCTGCATTGCTATATTGCTAAAAGAAACTTAGGGGGATTGTCCATATAAATCTAAATATACAATAGTTAAATACCAACACCACTACTCTAGGTATGGTGGGCTCAATGTTTTGCCTTATCATAGGCACATTCCTATTTCAAGGACATCCACATGAAGTGATCTGAAGCTCCAGAACTAACCTCCTGTGACTCAAGTAAAAAAACAGCAATCCTGCAGTCATCAGCTATCTGCCGGCTCCCTTCATGGAGCCACCGACTTGAGGCAGTGTACCGTTGAGGATGTCTGGGGGAAATTCCAGCTGGCATAAGGCTGGAACCCTCCTCTCACCTCCTCCTGAAATAGGCAGAGCACCACCGTGTGCCAGACATCCCTATGTCATCTTTTGTACCCATGACTGCTTTGCAAGTAGGATAAATCATGGTAGAGCTTGTGCAGCCAGAATGCTCACGAGAGATGAATGAGCAACCTGTGGACTGCAGAGGGCAAAAGTGGGGAGCTGGCATCTTCCTTTCCCCACTTCCCTAAATTCCCTGTTCCTGGGAGCTGGGCTCCTCACCCAGGCTAACTCTGAGATTCTATTGGTGTGAGACTGGAATCCAGCTCTGACTGCCGCTGCAGGGACTGCTCTTCACAATTAGCTCAGAAGAGAGGTCTCCAGGAGGAGAAAGGGCTTTTCACCAGGAGAAAGAGCTCTCTACTAAAGTGTCAGCTCAAAAGGAAATTTTACCTGAGTTGAGAACAAAGAGGCTGCTGCCTGGGTTATGATTTTTAATATTTGAAAAAGCTCCCTTTCTGAAAAGACTTTAAAAAAAGCAAAAGCAAAACCAAACAAAACGTGAATGTGAGCAAATCCTGAAGATCCAGTCTCGGCCTTGAAAGGAAAGAGGCAAGAAGCATGGCCCAGCAACTATCCTAAAACCCCTGTGGCAAGCAATAATCTTGAAAAAGCCAGTGCAAGCTATGTTTTCAATTTATAAATTAAATGTGTTTAAAATTTATGAACTTTGACTGCACGAGTAACTACTTCATTAGACTTTAAGGCTGTGTGTTTCCTTGGCTTTTTTCACGGTAAAGTAAAACACATTTCTAATAAACATGGAAAGAGGTTCCAAGCTAGAGTCACTACTTTCATGTAAAGGACCCTCCAGACTCATTAAAAAAGTTTACCACCCAAATAAAGCAAGCACATTGTAACTCTTTAACTCATAAAGTTGGTAATATATACAGAATATTAGCCTACTCTTGCATGTACACTGCTTGGTATTAATTAATGACATACAGCAAGGGGTTTACTATGAGGAAATTAGCATATAAAACTATGTTTTGGTAAGTCTTAGACTGAAAGATGAGCTCAAGGAACAAGAGGATGTAAGTTGGGCGCTGCTCTGATTTGCTGAGCAAGCATGGCAAATTATATGCAGATACTGAACTGAATCTGTAGCTGTAACCAAAACTGCTCTGTTTCTCCTGGTTTATATCAACGTTTAGATCCCTTTGACAGTCAGCAGCGGGAACATGAGTGGAGGCATGGTGGTGCCTGCACCATGCACTGGCCCATGAAATGAGGCTGTGGCTGAAAGAGCTGGCACCATGCACTTCCCCTTACCAGCACTGGTGCATCCGCAGCTGAAGTACAACATCCATTTTTGGGACTCCTGCGTCAACAGCGATGTGGAAAACTGGACAGGTCCAGCTAAGGGCTGCCACCATGGCCCAGTGTCTGGGGTGCAGGTGCAGTGTGAGAGAGGTGGAGGGAGCTGGGCCTGTTTTGCCCAGTGAAGAGGAACCCAAAGGGTGATAGAACAGCAGCCTGTGTCTGCCTGAAGAGCAAAGATGACAGAGCTAAACTCTTCTTGGTGGTGCCAGAGGATCTAACAAAGGGCAAAACCACACATGGCAGATGGGGATGTTCAGACTGGCCATTAGGAAAGCTTTTTCCATCAGATGCTCCAGAGAAGTGATAGTGGCTCCTTCCTTGGAGGCTTTTTATGACTTGGCTGCATAAAGGCTGATTTAATGGTATGATGGTGGTGGCAGTCCTGCTCCAACAGGAGATTAGGCTAGGTGACCTCCGGTAGTCCCAGGCAACCAACATTTCTGCGATTCTGTGGTTCTTTTTTCCCAGAGCAATGGAGAAGCATGTCCCAAAGTATCAGACAGTTCACCTGCTAAGAGAGAGAAGACAGCTCTGCCAGATCCTGTCTCATGAGGACTGATCTCAGCCTAGCGCTTCCAAGTGTGCATTAGGCTAAGCTGGGGCTTAGACCTAAGTTTGCGAACAAACCTGTCAGCCTTAGCTAGCTGGTGTCTTAAAGTCACCAATATCTGACTTCCACTCAGTTGTGCCTTGTAGTAGTCGCATCTCAATGTGCTTGTGCATGACAGAGTGGCATACTGGCAGAGTCCTTGGTCTTCAAAACCCATCTTTCAGCAAGACGTCACTGTATTTTCAAGTCCAGTGATGAAAACTCCCTCATCAACTTTCCTCTGCTTTAACAGATACTTTAGCCTTTATGTGAAGCCTTATATGTACAGTTTGCATTCAGTTCTTCTCCTGCATTGGAATTAGTCACATGAGAATCACAGGATCATTTTTTTCTGGTTAAAACTTCCCTCTGCAGAAACCCTTTCCTGGCTGTGCTTAGCAAATTGTCCCCAACCCTTCCATGGTCTCAAAGCTGACACAGCCACTTGTGAGGTCCCTACCTCACAGCTCCTTTCCTTTTAGGCTACAGGAGTGATGAAAATAACACTGAAAATCGCACCTTACAGTTTCTTGCATGACAGCAAACAATAAAAACCACCCAAAAGAGCACCTTTTCCTGAGCCAACTCTCCTATGTTTGCAAAAAGGACAGGGTTGCTGAGCAAACAGACCTGCCCTATCTTTGATTACTTTGATACTAAGACCATATGGGCCTCCGAGCTGGTCCCCACTCCCTGGAGCATTTGTTTATGGATATTGCATGTTCCTTAGGAACAAAAAAAAAAAACCAAAACGAAACAGAACCCAATGATTTTACTAAGTGAAACAAGCAGGTACGGTAGTGCTGCATATGGTGCTAGTAAAAATGTAATAGTGAAAGTTGGCAAGAGCCAAGCAGCCTTTGTATTAATTCTCTGGAGCTTGAGGTAGAGCCTAATGTAATTATTTGCTTTACTTTGTAGCATTTTAAGAGAAAAGTGTGTGCTTTAAAAAGTTATATTTCCAAATAAAGCAGTCAGGTCTGGAGCAGACAAAGTGCTTGATTCTGGTCCCTCTGAATTCGAGAGCAAAACTCTTAAATCAGAGCAGGATTATGTCCTAAATCTAAGAAATAACAGCAAACAGAGCCATACTGTTTTCTAATTCACTGCCCAGGCTACCAGATTGTAACTTTTCACTACTTTTTTATCCACTGGAAGCTTCAGAGGATTTATCTTTTCTCAGCTCCAGGGTCTGGGTCTGAATATTAGAGTTGAATTTTTTTTCTCACTTGAAGACACCTGCTTTGCATACATCTCAGTGAAAGTGGGTGAGTCCAGAGATCCTGCATATTACCCACACAAACCCAGTGATTTCATTCAAGAAATATTTGTGTCATGCTCTTCATAGAATCATAGAATATCCTGAGTTGGAAGGGACCTACAAGGATCATTAAAGTCCAACTCCTGGCTCTGCACACAACAGCACCAAGAATCACACCATGTGCCTGAGAGTATTGTCCAAACACTTAAACTCCATCAGCCTTGGAGCTGTGACCACTTCCCTGGTGAGTCCAGCCATCCTCTGAGTGAAGAAACTTTTCCTAATATCCAGCCCAGTCGTCCCCTGACACAACTTCAGGCCATTCCGTTGGGTCCTATCACTGCACCAGAGAGAAGAGATCAGTGCCTGCCACTCCTCTTCCCCTCATGAGGAAGCTGTAGACCATAAAAATATCAAATATTTCAAAATTCCACAGTCTGTCAAAATGCCATAAATTTAATTTTCCTGGGTAGATTCAAAAGCCCTAAATATTGAGGCCATTTACATTGCTGCAATAAGAAGAATGTAAAATGTTTGGAGGATTTCTGAGAGGAGCTTTTGATTTTTTCTGTTTAGTTTTGCAATTGATTTAAGGCACATGCTAAGATTAACTTCCTTGTTGAGAGCAAGTCTGTGATCTTTAAAACCTGCCTCTAATTAATCGAATTCTGTCAATCAATATTGTTTGTGAACTCTTATCAGAAGTTAGGCAAGCCTGCAATAGGTCTTACCAGCAGCCTTTTCCAACATGCCATAGATAATATTAGTAAAGATTAACCATTTGATCACCAAATTAAAAAATAACATGGTTCCATTGTTTTTATTTCTTGTGTTTTTTATCTAATATATAAAGACAACACTTGTGGAAATAATTTTTTTTCTTGGATGTCCAAAATCATTTTACTATACATTTTTTCTAACTAGCTTGTCATTTAAAAGTTTTTCCAAAGTACCTGCTTTCTGGGTACACATATGTCTTCCAGATTTTCACTTAATGCCTGAATAACAAAAAGAGTACCTGAGCTCTCTTCGTCTCTGCTGTGCTTTGACCTCACCATGCCAGTTGTCAACAGAGCAGCCAGAAATGACAGAAGGCTGAAATACACTGAGATCCATGCTCTGCCTAAATATTGGTTAAAGAACTAGTTCCGAGGCCCTCCTCTACATCAAATGGTACGTGAAGGAGCCTTCCCTGGACATCTGATGCTGGACTGAGCCTTCTATCAGTTTGAAGTTCACCTTCTCCTATGATTCCTGTGAGCAATAGGTTTTCCAGCACGTTGGCTCACCCCGTGATTTCTGTTCAAGTGTTTATGTTCTTCAATCAGCACCTAACTTGCCTGGAGTTTGTCCCATACCTACGGCAGGGTTTTCATTCCAACTTCTCCTGGCCTGCTTTCAATCACTGGGGTCACGTGCTTCCAGGGGGAGATGGAAAGCAGATTTTATTAGATGGACGTAAAGCTGCACTGGCTTTTGGTAATTTCAGTCCAATGAACCACAGGGTTTATTACTGAGGTTTTCTTATTGATTCTCTGCTGCCTCTGTAGGAGATTTCCTTACAAGGTGAGGGAAACAGTGTCCCGCACTTGAGGTGGCACCTGCTCCAGCTGAGACTGGTGGGAAACTTCACCTCCCTTGGCTTCATGTGCCCTGTCTACCAAAAAGATCTCCTTCACTCCTTAGGAAAGGCATAAGCATTGACTCCAGATGTGAACTGTGGGGCTCTCCCACACCACATGGGCTCTAATGCCAGATGAGACCTTTAAGAACATTGTAATACTCTTAGGTGTCCTGCAGAAACCAGGGTCACTCTGCCCTCAGGGTAGCGAGCTTTCTTCCATTGGCTTCTTTCCTCCCTCCTCTCCACACCCAGCCTTGTATAATGAGGACCATCTCAGAGAACAAATTAAACCACAGCACGTACACCAGCACCCTTATGTTTACCAGGAAGGAGTATTCACTCCCCTGTCTCAGGCCGTGACCAAGGAGGTGCCGAGCAGCTGGATGGCTGCAGAAGCCCATGGACTGCCTGTACATACACAGGTTGTTCCGATGAGCCTGCAAAACTCGTGAACGTGCAGATAATGCTTTGGGAACATGGAAATGCCTGATGGCCCCTGGGTTTCAGACTGGAAGAGCAGAGGGACAGAAGGGTCCATAAATACTCTACAGCGGCATCCTCCCAGATGAGCCTTCCACACTGCAGGGCCCTGAACCTCTTCCTCCCTCTTCTCCTGCAAGCCCTGGCAGCTGAGAAAGTGTCTGGTAACCTGGAGCTTGGTGACCTTTTTACAAGGGCATGTAGTGATAGGACAATAATTTTAAACTGAAAGAGGGCAGGTTTAGATTAAATATAAGGAAGAAATTCTTCACTGTGAGGGTGGTGAAACACTGGGAGAGGTTGCCAAGAGAAGTTGTGGATGTCGCATCCCTGGAAGTGTTCAGGGCCAGGTTTGATAGGGCTTTGAGCAACCTGGTGTAGCAGAAAATGCCCCTGCCTAAGGCAGGAGGGTTGAAACAAGATGACTTTTAAGATTCTTTTCATCCCAAACCATTCTCCAAATCTATGACTACCTGGTCCTGCAGGTACACTAAATTTTCCCTAGTGAAAATGAGACTTATCTATAAAACAAAATAAGTTGGGGCCTTTGAGGTGTTACAAAAGAAGCAGTACCTGTTTTACAAGCTACAAAGGGGAAGAATTTGCCTTTCCCCAGGCTGCCCACCAGCATTATGGTATCTGCATACAGTGGCAGCATTGAGGTAAAACTGTTCTGTCAAACATTTGCAGCACAAGGAAAAAAAACATTTTTATATGGGAAATTTGATGGGAAGAGCTTCTGAGGGTGCCTCTCTCACATCCCTGCAGGAGGTAAGCTTTCATGAGGAAAGATGTTTTAGGTGGCCACACCATGCCGACCGTGTTTGGCTCTCTGACACAGTACAGCCATCACCTTCCGCCAGCCCAAAATCCCCCAGTCCTCCTTGCCATGTGGCATTTCCCAGTCTAATGCAGGGCTTTAGGTCCAGGTCCTCCCCAAAAAGTGATGCCACAAGAGCAGCGGCTTGGCATAGGGTATGAGTGTAGAAAGTAAGAGTGATTTTGCTTGATGTTAGTGGTGATTGCTACCAGCATTTCCTCCAGCTAAATATGGGGGTAGCCACTAAAAACAAATCCTGAAACCACTGAAATTGAGGGGGTTTTGTTTGGTTTCTAACGGGAGCAATAGCTGCCGGCATCGATTCTGAATAATTTCACACTAAGTAAAGATACACAACAGTCCGAGGTCTGAAAAAAGCCCAGAGCTTTTTTTCTCAGTTTTGCTTTGAGGTAAGACAGCAATTCAAACCGAAACCTGGCTAAAACCATAATGGTTACTTACTTTTAAGTGTTACCCTACCCAGGAACGCATTAGGCATGTAAATGAGAGCCCTCCTTGCCCAAAGAGGCTGAGGCCTAAACTTCAGGCAGGAGTGAAAACATCCAAGGAAGGAGACTAGGGAAGCTCTGGGGGAATCATAGGTATTTCCCTCAGGCAACTTTAACACCTCATTTCCTTAAATGTCTTTAATTCATATGCAGTAAGAAGCAAAGATTTGAAGCCAAAGATTTTGGTGCATCAGCTCCTATGAAGCCTGGCTACGGCCAGGACCTGATTTCTGCCCATATCCTCGCTGTCAGGTGGAGGTAAGGAAATGTGAAGATATGTTTGATGGAGGTGCCAGTGTGGGAGACATTTGACACTGAAGTTTTCAGAAACAATCAGCTTCCAAGGGCTGTAGTAGGAAAGGTTTTGCATAGGACACTGTATGCTTCAAAAGGTGCCTGGAGTTCCAGAAACTCAAAAAAACCCCAAAACCAAACACAAACAAACAAACAAAAATCCCTGACAAACAACAAACAGACAAAAAACTAGAAAATGAATGCTTTTAAATTCTCTAAATTAATAAGTAGAATTAGATTTTTTATTAAAATATTTAATTATTACACTAATTACTAGTAGAGGTATAGCAAAGTGATTCAAGAAGCCCTTTCTCTCAAAGCACAAACCTTTGATTTCTCCCTCCCTCCTTTACTTTAATCAGCCATTTTAACTCCATCTCCTTCAACGAATCTTTCCCGGAGCGTTTGCAAAGGCAGGACATAGGTGCTTGCCCCTTAAAACAGTGAAACCTCGTGTTCGTAAGGGAGGGATGGCCCCTTCCGCATGTCCCGCCGGTGCCTCGGGGCCGGTCCCTCGTTGTGACGGTGACCTCTAGCGGCACCGGGGAGCCGCCTCTCCCCTCCGGGATGGTCCTTTTCCAGACATCGACGCCCAAATCGACCCCCGACTGCCATTCACCTCTGCCGGTTAGAAAACGAGGATTTAAGCAAGATGGACTCTGGGTCTTGACTTTCTGCATCTAGGTGCACAGAGACCCGTTCCCTGTAATTTGTGATAGGTGTTCAGTGTGTTTCCCCTATCTTTCCTATGAAAACATCTAACTCTTTTAGTAAGTGGCAATTAAGCAGTACTTAATCACAATCCCAAGCAACATGTCTCGTGTGCACAGGAAGGTAAGCCTGATTCCCCAGAGCAGTGGGCAGCAGCAGATTTCACCTCTGGTTACCCTAAAAATAGCATGTGAGGGTAAAAATCTATTTTTGCGAACTTTTCCTAATTTCTTGCTGTAAATCAACATTTCCTTGGCATCCCCGACTATGTGAGTTGGGGCTCAGCACACCTGTTCCACTCCATGTGTTCTCCCTGCTCTGGATAGGCCCAGAAAGAGAAGGGAGTCATGCCCTTCTCCTGCACTTCTACCCACTTCCTTCCTGCACCCCGCTGGTCCTCTCACACAATGCCAGGCCCATAGGCAAAACCAAGTCCAAAATGGGCTGATGTACTCAGCCTCATCAGCCCATCTCCTGTCTGGGCATCCTGGGGTGAGAAGCCAGTCCCATGTGCCCCTGTCCCATCATCATCTTCCCCACAGGGCAAGGAGGCTTCCCACCACCCAGGTCAACTCCCCATCACCTCAGCAGCCCCTCTGGTCCCAGGACTAACAGCTGCTCTGTGGAGAAGTGCCTGAACTGTCCTTTGCCACACTTGATCTGCACCAAGCAGGGCCGCGCCAACTTGTCTCAAACCCACAGGTGTGGGATGACATTTTTTCTCCGCTTACAAAAGTCACTTTTCTTCCCTTAAATGTTTTCTTTTTCACCAACTCCCCATCCTTCCTTGCCTATGCAGGGCAAGCTCTGTCGTGGGCCTCCTACAAGGCGTTTGCAGCAGCAATCATGCGGAGATGTGAGTAACCACTTCCTCCTTCCACCACCTCTGTGAATCTGCACTGGGACCTTTTTCAGCTTTGAGCCACTCTCCTCAGCTCAAGCCTAGAGAAATTCCCACCATCAGAAACTCAAAAGTCACTCAACACTTCTCCCCTGCTGCACCGTGCACACACAGGAGTGACACCAAAGTGACTTTTCCCGCATAGTCTCTGGAGCATCTTTTAATGGGAGCAGCATCACTGTAGCTTTGGTAGGTTGTGGTTCATTCACGTGCCTTCCGAAAGCCCCGGAGGTGTTAACACATCACTCTGCTGTACCAGGGCTCAACCCCAACATCACCCTGCTCTGGGCTGCGTGCCAAGGCCTTGGAGACACCCCGCAACCTCAGGAGGGGAGAGAAAATTCAGCACAACCTGAAAAAGGGAGATTTGCACCCTGGCAAGCTCCCTTCCTCCAGTAGGGCTGTGGCATTCTCCCATGCCACCCAGTGGACAGCACATCTCACCCAGCAGCATAGAGGCATGTTAGGAAAGGTTTCCTTGGAGGAAACAATCCTTAAGTAAACTTAGATTGGTCTAAGGACATGGTTTGCCACCTCTGGAGCTGGGCAGCTCGGGAGATGTCCATTTAAGCTGCCCTGAAGACTTGGTGTCCAGTTGCCCGGCAAAGTGTATGATCCCTCTGCTCAGGCTTATTTCTTTCACAGAAGCCCACACCCCATGCATGAATTTGCATCTAGTTAGCATTTGCTCAGTGGACCTTACTCAAAGGCCTCAGTGCAATACCTGTTTCCTTTACCTCAGGCTGGTTTCTGATAAAAATCTGGGTCATCCAAGTGGTAAGCACCTTTGCCCTGTCAAGCTCAGTACATTTTACAAGACCTTCTTCATTCACAAGAACCCGTGTGAGATTGCACAAGCCCTTGGACCCAGCCAGCATGGGGAATCCACCCACGGATATGCTTCACCTCAAAGAATAGAATGAAGACGTTCACATCTCAAGAAGAAAATGTGCTTCTAAGCATAAAACAACCTTCCCCCGCATCCTCACCCCAGTCTGCAATTACAAACATTAATCCCATTATTAATACAAACCACACCAGAAAAAGCATCTGTGTTTTTTAAGTCACAGATCAGCCATGGAAAAGAGATATTTGGAACAACTGTCTGCAAAATTAAAACCATTCAAGCAGTGAAATTGAGAATCATTTGGGTGCAGGAGCTTGATCCAGCAGCACGAAGAGAGTGGGTGTACACCCACCTGTGTTGGGGGGTCCAGCTTCAAACCTGGCTACTGAGGATCTGCTGGGTCACCCGTGTGCACAGAGCCTGGAAGTGAAGCACGACTTTGAGCGGAGATATGTGGCGAGACAGTGGGACCTGAGTGGCAGAAAGCAGCAGGAGCCCCACCAGCCTTTGGGTAGCATGGCTGTGACCAGACCTTTTGTTTCCTATTACAAGAAAGGGCTGAAGGCAGACTTTTTCACCTCGAGGCATTCGGTACGCCAGCCAGAGCCAGGCTATTAATTTGTGAACCAAGTGTGGGTGGGGAGACTGTGCATATTCTTATCTACGCCTTCTGAAGAGTATCAAAGTCAAGCTAGTGAAACTACACTGTCTCCATTTCTAGTAAATACTAATTTTACCCCTCTTAGGAGATGGCATTTAAATCAAATTAGAATGATGATTCTATTGTCCCAGAATACTTGAATGCATTAAAAAAAAACAAACCAAAAACCAATCCACTAACGAGACCACAGCAAACAGGTGCCTTTGCTGTGTTTGTTCCTGTATTTGTTCATCTGAATTGTGTGTTTAGTAAATGATGATCGAGGCCAACTGAAGTCATCAGATGACTACAGTGATGGAGAAATAGGAAATTACTGGTCTCCCTCAGATTTCCCCTAGCCCTTGAACAAAAACCCCCTTTGTTTTTTGCCCTTTTAGAAATATTCTTCCTTATTCCCATTTTTTATCAGCCGAGTTATGACTTGTTCTGACATTGACTGTTTGCAACCACAGTGGTCACATCCCCTCCTAAGCAGGGACATTGACAGGGTTATAGTGAGCTGGTACACATTTAGGAAGAGAGCTAAATTCCTGCTCTCTTGAGGATAGTCAGCAGTAGATGATGCGATACCCATGTGTGCTATATGTGATGGCACTAAAGAACTAGCAGCATGCTTTAATAGCTGTGTGAGGAAGGAGAACTGTTCCTGCATTTGAAAACAATTTCGAAGTAGCAGGGTTTTAGACATCCTCAAACTCAGACTTTGATCAGAGGTGTGCACATCTCAAGATTACACATTTTTACAGCTCCAAAATGCTTGAGTTGCTGCGCAAAATTAATCCTGATGGAGAACCAAAAAGAATTCCTGGCTCCGTGATGCTGAAGCATATAATTGCAATTTGTAAAGGAAGTAATCTAGAAAACCTCATTCCCTGTCTCTGATCCCTGTCTGTGAGATGCAAATCATTCCTCCGAGTCTCATGGCAGAGGTGCAAATGCTGTGCAAATGCTATGCTGGCAAACAGTGGGGATGCTCAGCAGCTGGTGGAAGGGAATTATCCCCACCTCTGTGAGTCACTCTGTTGGAAGTGCTGCGACTTCCAACATGTGCCAAACCTTCCCAGTAGGATGGGACTTAAAGCCATGGGGTGTTAAAAGCCAACTTTTTTTCCCTTCTGCTGAGGCCAGGCAAGGACACCTTTTGGCCTGGTTGAGCTGTGGCTCATGACTTTGTGGGGTAGCTGAATGTGATGCTGAGCATGCTCTACTTTTTTGTGCAAGGAGGGGTTTTGTTGTTTCTCAAAGGGATCTTCCCTTATGCTAAGATCTGATTCTGCTTTGTTTCAAAAAAAGTTTTATTTTGAGGCCAATTTTCTCTATCTACCATGTACATAGGAAACTCCCCTGAAGATGCAACAGCTTGTAACACTGTTTTTACAGTTTTTATGGATGCTCAGAAGTCTCTCCACTTGCAATTATTCTGACAGACCAAACTCTTCATAATCACAAACGATTTAAAGCACTAAGCATATACAGTAGAGCCCAGACTCAAGTGTTTTCAATAAGCATTAGCAGCTAAAATGTTGCAGTCTCCATGAATATGTTAAAAGTGAGTGAAACCCCAGGAAGCAAAATTTCCTCTATGAAGAAATAATTTGGAAAACATATTCCAATGCAAGTAAGGCAGGAAACCAACCTCAGCTTGGTCTCAGGAGTAGAGTGGAGAAGCAAAAGCATGTAATAAACCCATTAAAACAATATTTAGCCAACAAACCTTGAAAACTACAGACATTTAAGGTGGAAAGGATCTGTCTGGTCTTACAAGTAAGCCCTAAAAGTTAAAATTTGATGACTGCAAATAAATTTTTCCATATTGTCCAGACTTTTAAAGCATTAGTGAAATTCAATCTAACTAAATGTTTGGGGTTTAAGTCAATCTGGTTTAAGCAGTATATTTTCTTATGTAGATGCAAAGAGCTGCAACACAGTGAAGAGAAAAAGAGCAGAAGTTGCAAAGGGTTCAGAGAAGTCCGTCATCCACTGCAAGTAGACTTCAGGGGAAAAGATCTGCCAGGGAAAGGAGCTGCAGACAAACATGGATCCAGGGCCTACGCAGTTCCTGCACAGGGGTTTGGTACCATTTTGCTGGGCAAGGGTGCCAGGACCCTCACCAGAATTGCACCATGCAACTGAACAGTGCAAGAACATCCCCCTTCCCTGCTCCCAATGACTTCCCAACTTTTCAAGGGTATTTTTTATGTAACAACTGATTTTTCTTGCAGCCTTCAAGAAAATCTTTCTTGCATGAACATGGTCTTCATGTGAAAAGCGCACAGCAAAATGCAGGATTCACCCTGAGATGTTGCTGTCTACTTATTATTTAGGCCCATAAGCACCTGGTCTCCATTTGTAGTTTCCCAAGTTCTGGTAAAATCCTCTGGTACGTGGAGATACATTTAGGTGCACATGGACATGCACATGCATTTGTGTCCTAAGCTCTCAATTCTGTTTTTAAATGGCAAATTCAATACGCGTGGATGTTGGACATCCATCCTGTGGGGTGCCCCACTGGACCGCAGGGAGAGTCGCCTTGCGCTGCCGGCAGAGGCTGAGTCTGGGCTGTCTGCAGGGTGGGAGCGGAACGAAGGCTGCACTGAGAGCATTTGCTGTGGTTACAAGTCCCCAGCACTTTCTGTTGTGCAAAGTCTTTTGGGTCTGTATGGCTTTGGCCAGACAGACATGGTTTGGGTTGGGGCTGTTTTTGCCAAAGGAGTGTTTTGGGGTGAGTGTTGATGGAAAATTCCACCTAAAAATGGCTTAATGAGTTCTGAAAGTAGAATTCAAGAGAGACATTGCTCTTCATATGTGAACAAATAGTGCTGTGGTTTGGCAGATTGGTGCTCGCCTCCCAAGGGAGATAACCATTACAGAGGGATATGCTTGCAAGGATGTGGCCATGGGCTTTTTACTCGCTTTCTGAAATTCCTGCATTCTCTGGCCAAACTGCAGGTCCCTCCAAAATACCAGCTTAGTAGAAATGTTACTGTTTGCCCCCAATTCCTTGAAGGTCTCATCCATGTGCTGCTGCACAACACTTGCAGCAGGACCAGTGGGGTTCCTCGGAGAAACCCACCCAGGGAGCAAGATACTGGCAGCTCCAGGAAGGCAGCCTGTCATCAGTCAAACGTATCCTGGTAGGAACTGGTCTGCACACACACCTCTGCTCTCCCTTGCTGTCTAAGGAGCAGCTGTGAAGCAACTAGCCCGTGGTGCTCCTCGTCTCCTCAGAGATGGCGAGTGTCACAGCAGGGCACAGAGTCTGTGCTGTGGCTGTGCCGGAGGCCGGCACCACCAAGCATCATGGCTCTCTGAGGCGCCATCTCTTCCTTCTCCTGCCTGCTCTCCTAAGCAAGATAAAAAGAAGAGGGGAGTGACAAAAGCAACACCACAAAGCCACGTAAAATTTGCATTCCTGGTCCTATAAATTAAGATCTGCCTGCATTAGGACTGTCTGTACCGACTCAGCTCAGGTCCCGTGCACACACACACCGTGTGCAGGGGTGTGTGACAGCCTTTCGCTGGGTGATTGCTCACGGCTTTCTCCCCGGGACTGTGCCGTGCTCAGAGCCACGTGGGCCACGTTCTGTGGGTGAATCACTGTTGTGGTGCAAACGGATTTGTCTCTTTGCTCTGCCCACATTGAGTCTAGGCAGCAATAACCACAAAAGCTAGAATTCACTCTGACCACCACTGACAAGGGAGGCTTTTATTAAGGAAGGTTTTTATTCCACAGTGAGCTGGTCCCATCCTCTCCCAAAAGCCATGGGATTCTGCAGGATTAGGGGTTGAGGAAATGGAAAAGCGCAGAGGTGCTGAGTTCTTGGGGCTGGTGCTGCAGCCGTTTACAGGCACCCTTTGAGCAAGCAAGAACAAGCTGCTCTGAGAAAAAATCAGATGCCAAGGTCTCCAGCTATTCACTGTTCACTGTGACTTTTCTGAGGTTTCCTTTGCCACAATAAAGCCAAGAGCACCCTACTTGCTTGCATGCAAGTACTGGGTAGATAAATCAGCAGAGGATGCTGAAGCATTGAGGTGCTTGAAAACTGTCTGCATAGCCAGGCCCAGAGGGTGATGATCTGCAGCACGGATTCTAGTTGGAGACCACAGAATCACAGAATATGCCGAGTTGGAAGGGATGCACAGGATCATCAAATCCGACCCTTAGAACTGCTCAGGACCATTCCCAAGAGTCACACCATGTGCTTGAGAGTATCATCCAAATGCTTCTTGAACTCTGTCAGGCTTGGTGCTGTGACTACTGCCCTGGGGAGCCTGTTCCAGTGCCCAACCACCCTCTGGGTGAAGAACCTCTTTCTAATATCCAGCCTAAACCTTCCCTGATACAACTTCAGGCCATTCCCTCAGGTCCTGTGACTGGTCACCACAGAGAAGAGATCAGTGTCTGCCCCTCCTCTTCCCCTCACAAGGAAGCTGTAACTGCAATGAGGTCTCCCCTCAGTCTCCTCTTCTCCAGGATGAATAGACCAAGTGACCTCAGCAATTCCTCACACAGCTTCCCCTCAAGGTCCTTCACCATCTTTGTTGCTCTCCTTTGGACACTCTCTAACAGCTTAATACCTTTCTTATATTGTGGCACCCAAAACCGCACTCAATATTCAAGGTGAGGCTGCACCACTGCAGAGCAGAGCGGGACAATCCCCTCCCCCTCAACCGGCTGGCAATGCTTTGCCTGATGCCCCCCAGGACACGGTTGGCCCTCCTGGCTGCCAGGGCACTGCTGACTCATATTCAACTTGCCTTTGACCAGGATCCCCAGGTCCCTCTCTGTGGCACTGCTTTCCAGCATCTCATTCCCCAGTCTGTACGTACATCCAGGGTTGCCCCATCCCAGGTGCAGAATCCTGCACTTTCCCTTGTGGAACTTCATATGGTTGGTGATTGCCCAGTCCTCTCATTTGTCCAGGTCTCCCTGCAGGGCCTCCCTGCCTTTGAAGGAGTCAACAACTCCTCCCAATTTTGAGTCATCTGCAAACTGGCAAAGTATCTCTTCCAGTCCTTCATCCAAGTAATTTATGAAGATATTGAAAAGTCCAGGGCCTAGAATGGTGCTCTGTGGAACCCCATTAGTGACAGGTTGTTCAACATCTTGTTCAACATCTTCATTAATGACCTAGACGATGGAGCAGAGGGCACCCCCAGCATGTTTGCTGATGACACCAAAACTGGGAGAAGTGGCTGATAAACCAGAGGGTTGTACTGCCTTCCAGAGGGACCTTGAAAGGCTGCAGAAATCAGCTGATAGGAATCTCATCAAGTTCAGCAAGGGGAAGTTCAAAATCCTGCATGTAGAGAAGAACAACCCCAGGCACCAGTACAGTCTGGGGGCCAGCCAGCTGGAAAGCAGCTCTGTGGAAAAAGAGACCTGGGAATCCTGGTGGACACCACGTTGATCATGAGCCACCAATGTGCCCTTGTGGCAAAGAAGGCCAGTGGTGTCCTGGGATGCATTAAAGTACTGGCAGCAGGCTGGAGGAGATGATCTTTCCTCCCTGCTTAGTCCTGGTGAGAGGCCACACCTGAGCTCTTGCTTTCAGTTCTGGGCTCCTCTGTACACAGAGACACAGACATACTGAATAGAGTCCAGCAAAGAAACACAAAGATGATGAAGGGACTGGAGCATGTCTCCTGAGAAGAAAGACTGAGAGAGCGGGGATTCTTCAGCCTGAGAAGGCTCAGGGGCAGCTCATCGATGTATACAGATGCCTGAAGGGAAGGGGTAAAACGGACAGAGCCAGGCTCGGTTTAGTGGTGTTCAGTGTCAGGATCAGAGGCACCAGGCACAACCTGAAACACAGCAGGGTCTCTCTGGACACTAGGAAACACATTTTCACTGGGAAGGTGACTGAGCACTGGCACAGGTTGCCCAGAGAGGTTGTGGAGTCTCTATCCTTAAAAATACCTACCAGCTGTCTTGACACAGTCGTAGACAACCAGCTCTGGGTGTCCCTGCTTTAGCAGTGCGGTCAGACCAGCTGACCCCCAGACATCCCTTCAAACCTTCCACTCTGTGATCCTCTGAGGCATTGGTGCACTGAACTGAGAGCCCCATGGAAACGCTCATGAGAATGCTAATTTTTCCACTTGCCATAGGATTTACCTCGTATGTGTTAAACATGGCCAAAACCTGGCCACAACATGCCTAAACACTGAATGCAAAGAATAAATGGAAATTAAGGAAAAAAATACGATTCACAAAATATGAAGATGTCTTTCCAAGAGAAATTGTAAAGGATCATGGAGATCCAGACTGAATTAAGATGCGTTTTTGCCACTTTCTCTATCACAAACTCTCATTTCTGCATTTTGTGTTCATCTTCTATGCCAGTTGCTTTTGTTCATGTCATAGCTGCACGTTACAGACATGTGTGTGCTTGTATAGCATATGTGGCCATATCATAAGAAAAAACCAGATAAAAATAGGACCTCTGTTCTACAAACTTGCCTTATGATTGTGTGTTTTTAACAAGCATTTAAACATTGTTTTTAACCACGGAAATCAGATACCAAGAAAACTTTCATCTTATTCCCGCAAAATCAAAATGGAGCTTCTAAGTCACAGTGCAGCGTGGGAGCAAGTGCCTTTCATGCTTGCTGGAGGAAGTTATTTAAGATTGTGAATTTCATTGGTATTTCTCCTACCAATGTGCCCCGACCCTCATGACTAAGAGTTGCCCCTGTTAGCACACCTACCCCATCCCTGCATCCAGGCTCAGGAAAACCACAGGCACCTGGAAATCATGGTGGTTGCATGGCCCCCATACAAGGCTTTTTGCTCACATTTTGGGACTGAAGTCAAGGGGATGTGGAAGGAAGCAGCTCCCTGCTGCTGTGTTGTGTTCTGCTGCTCAGGATGTTGGAGTGACCTGTTCTGCTCCTCTGATTGTGTCATGACTTGGTGCTGCAACATCATTTCCAAAGTCGTGCTACATGTGTAGAATAAAGTCAGACATGTCATGCAGAAGCTGATTTCATCTGCTTTGTTATTCAGCATTTCCCACTTAGATTTAGGGCCAGATTAGCTTTCAAACATATCAGAACTCCAGTAATTGTTTTCTTGAGATTTTTATCACAAATTGGAAGGAATCTTCAGATTTTTGCTTTCTCTACAATTACCATCATCTTGAGCTAAAGCCTCTCAACTATTGCCCTCCCCACATAGCTTCTTTTATTGAATAGACAGAGGGATGTTAAAATCAGAGATTCTCCCAATTTCTGTTCTACCACTAGGTGACTAATGGTGACTTGAGATACAGGGGCTGAGCTGTGGAAAATCCCTGCTTCTTGCATTGAAACCGAAAGCACCTGGATCTGAGATTTTTGTGTCTACCAAAGCTTCCTGAAAATGTTTTGCACTAGAAGAGAGAAAAAGTAACCAAAGTTGATGAGGAAAGCAAAGAGGGAGAGGTGATGATACAATGGAAAGAGGAGGCACAAACTTCCTGCTATGTCTCCGTGAAGGGGCTGTTGCCTCATTTGTTATGCTGCCTTGCCCTCAGAAAGTCCAGCTCCAATCATCTCTCAACTTTGGGAAACCCCACAAGATGTCAACAACTGCCTCAGCACCCCCAAGTGTGGCTTTGAACCCCAAAGATGGTTCAGGAGGAAGCCCAGTGATAGATCTCCTAGCACATGTGAGGGCACATGCCTGCCTGGCATGGTTCTTACAGCTCTTTGTGAGCCTTCCTTGCCTGCCACAGCCATACCACAGCTGGGCTTACAGCTGATGGCCTGAAGGACTTGCCCCTGGAGGAGGAGCTCTGGCCCGGCTTTTCTGCTGGGCTGGGAAGCAACATCCATGATAAGGTCTCCAGGAGGGAAAGGTAGAGTGCGAGGAACCTTCATGGGACTGCAGAGAGCAACATCCTCTGTGAGGATGATGTGAGAGGAGCCCCAGTGACTCGGAGGCGCACATCTATCCTGAAATACCCAACATCTGGCTCTGGGAAGTAGCATGGGGTGGCTGCCTGTCTGGAGTCACGTCATGGTTAATGACCATGATGCACGTGTCAGGAAAGAGAACCTCCGTGCGGAGTGTTTGCACAGGACTCCCACAGGAGGCATCCCCCGTGCCTTGGCCAGGTCCCTGGCAGCAGGGACACCCCAGGACAGGAGGTCCCACTTTGCCCTAGGATGAGTACCCAGGCTGTGGTATTCTGTGTAGTCCCTGCCAGGCCCAAGGAAAACTATCTTTGTGCAAACACGGACACAACAGAAGAAAACCAGGTCCCAGTTTTGAAGTTGAACCTCACTACTCAAATCCCATACCACATTCCATCCAACCACTGGGTTCAGTGAAGATCAGTATCTCCTAAATGAGATGGCTGCAAACTGGGCTGGACAGGGCTTCTCTGCACTGTCTGGAGGAATCCCTTTTCAGCTCACCCAGTGTTGCAGAGGCAGGAACCGGGTCCCACCAGCTGAGAAGTGGATCGCCTCAGCCCCTCTCCCCCCTCCAAAGGAGCTGTTGCCTGCGGTGCAGCACAGTGCAGTTCAGCACTGCTGGGCTTGGTGGGGCCGTGCAAACGGGTGGAGCTGGGCTGCACTCCTGTAGCACAGCACCTGCTGCACATAGCGCAGGAGCATGTTTTGCACAAAAGAAGAACCCACTTCCTTTCTTCTACATTGCAAAAAGAAAAATAAAATCAGGCAGGGAGTATTGTTTTCCCTCCTTCTTATTCCCAAGTCTCTGGATGAGGTTGTCACCTGGACCTTTGGGCTCCTCAATCTGTTTTAAGGCTGGTGTTGCCACTTGGGCTATCTCCCTTCTCTGCGCAGAGGCTGAGACTCTTTGGATCTCATTTTATTCAGGCCCTTTTTTGACACAGTGATGCCACCCCACTCCCACTGGCTCCCATGAGAAGCCTCCCACCCCCAGCAGGTGCCAGGTGCTGCTGCTGCTGGGTTATCAGCACGTGATTCCCCTTCTGGGATCTGCAGCTCATTTCTTGGTGCCTGTGTGCCCTCAGAGCCCAAGGGACGGGAGGGATTGTATATGGAGGATGTTTGCTCGGAAAAGTCCCGAGCATGAATTTGCATCGCAAACTGCCCCATCCGTCATTGCCGAGCCATGATGATGGCGACCAGCCCGAGGCATTGCGGGTACCTGGCTGGAGGAAGCCAATGGCATTTTGCCCAGCTTCATCCCAGATTTGTTTCCTTGACGGTGTTGATCTGTGGAGATGAAACTCTCATATAAGAGAGTGTGAGGAGGGCAGACAGAAGCCCCGTCACAGCACCACAGTGACTCCTGAATTTGTGTGACCAGTATTTATTTCAGCTGCAGCTGTTTGTCATGCAGTGCTTTAGGTAGTTGAGAGGATAGCCCTGAATCCACTCATTGGTGTGGGCTCGGGACTTCTGTAGAGATAACACTTCTCTACTGTTACATCCATTGGCTGTTTTCTCACCATCATGATGAAACAGCTCAACAATAGTTGAGCTCCACACAAGTCTGATTAGCTGAAGTCTTGACAGATGTGCATGTAGAAAATCCCCATCTTACTAAGGAATATTTTTAATAATTCACCCAGCAGTTTTACTAGCAGACCTTTCCCTCTGTGTGATATAACCCCCCAAGCAACAAAAGTATCTCCATTAACAGATGCTTATTAGCAAATTTTCACTATTACTCTTGCTGGGTACCTTCAACTTGTAGTAAATCCACAGCAATCATACACTGTGTAATTTCTATACAAATGACTCATGGTACATGGGTACACAGATTAGTACTGCATTTGATATCACTGTTTTAAAACATTAGAAATAATATGCAATTAAATAATTAGTTGAGCTTTACTAGCTCAGAGGGAAATATAAGTTTAGCTTAACTGTAATCTTAACCTTGACATTTCTTGGCTTCAGTATTTTTCAGTAGCATCCTGAATGTCCCATGATGGGAATTTCCTAATGTATTAGGAGTTTTTAGGAGGGAAAAAAAAGGAAACAAGCAAGATCATCACCACCACCACTAAAAACCCAACCAAAACCACTAAAAAGAGCATCAAAAAATCCTCTTGGGATTTGAGAACCCCAGTGTTCTCCAGTAAAATAGCCACTTTGGGGAAGACCGTCCCACCAGTCACAGGGTAGGCTGCGCTTCTGCAAACATTTTAGGAAGTGCTGGGAAGGAAAGTACTCTCTGCATGCTGTAAGACACACACACATAGGGCCATGGGGGAACTCACAGCCCCCCACTGCTCCGCACCCTGTGGGGGCAGAGCCTGCCCCGAGAGCTCCAGCTGAGACAAGGGCCCAGCATTTGCCACACAATATGTCATCTTAGTAATAACAATTTTTTTCCACTAAAGGCACATTGTCTGTTCCACTCAGGTTAGCTTCTGCCCTAAGGAGCTGTGCCTGGTGGTCTCTCCATGGGTGGTCTCTCCATGTGGCTTCACCACAGCCTGGGGAGCTAGATATAGTGTGTCTTGCTCTGGCCACGGGCACAATAAGCTCCGTAGGAGATTTGCCACAACTTTGTTGGAAAGGTGCCATGGTCCGATCACGCTGCCCTGGCCATCCATACGTATGTGCCGCAGAGGTGAGAGCCCTCTGGACTGCACGTGAACCAGAGCTGAGGCTGTTTTCATTGTTCAGTTGCATTTTGCATCCTTGTAAAACTTTTCAGAGTAAAACCCGAAGTCGGCTCAGATGTCGGGAGCGATTGCCGCGCAGGTACAGTCATTTATCTTCTCCAGCACAGCCACTACTGAGACTATCCCCCGCGGCAGCAGCATGCCTCTCACACACCGAAAGAAAAAAACCCCACCCAGAAAGAACACACAATTTTACTAACCCTAAGAGAAAAAAAGAAAAAAACAAAAACCCCAAACCTCACGGTGCTTTTGTAATGTGAGCGAATCCCGGGAGGCGCTAACACGGCCGGGGAGCCCGACCGCAGGGCGAGGGCAAGAGGCTCCGCGCCCGCCGCCCCTCAAAAGTCGGGAGGGAGGAGGAGGAGGAGGAAGAAGAGGAGGAGGCGGTAGCACCGCTGCTCCCAGGTTGGAACCCCTGATTTCTCTTTCCTGCGTGTGCGTGTGAGCATCTCAGCCCCTCGGGGGTCGCCGCCGCCCGGGGCGGGAGGCAGCGCCGTCCGTCCGTCCGTCCGTCCCGTCCGTCCCGTCTCGCCCGGTGCGGCGGCTGCTGCGGAGCGGAGCCCGGCGGTGGCAGCGTGGGGTGAGCGGCGGGCGGGGGGCGCGTCCCGGGAGCTGCTGCAGCCCCGCGGCGGAGGGGACCCCGCTGTCCTCGGGGTGCCCAAAGCGGGGCGAGCGGAGGCAGGGCGTGCGGGGCGCGGGGGGTCGGTGCCGGGGTGTTCCCAGCTCCCTGAGCGAATGGGTATGGCGCGCGGGATTTTTGGGAAAGGCTGTTTTTTTTTTTTTTTTGGATAAGGCTTGGGTTTTTATCGGGGAAGGTTAGTTTTTTTCCTCTCTTTGAATTTCTTCAGTTTTGTTCCTGCTTTGGTCCCGCCGGAGGGTTGCGAAGGTTCTCCTCAGCACCTCTGCGGGCTGGTCCCCCGCCCTTCCACTTTCTCAATGAAGCACCCCGTTCCCCTCACAGTAAGGAGTAAATTACATGACTGCCACCAGAGGAGTTTGGGACCTTCCTTATCCGCAGTCCTTTCTTGTATAGATTGGACTTACAAAAAAACCCCCAAAACAAACAAGCAACCAAAAATAAGAGGAGCTAGTGATAAGAAGAGGAGAATGAGTCACAGCCCCTGTTAAGATGCTCACACCAAAATCACAAGAGAGGCATTTTTCCAAATGACTTGAGCTGTGTGCTGCCAGAGGAGTGGCAGGAGCAGGGGACAGACCTTTTGCTTTGTGATGGGGGCCAGCTCTAAGGGTGCCATTCCTGTTATCAATAAGCTGCTAGTTTCATGTCTGTTCTTATTCCAAGGGACAGGGCAAGAGCCTGTGAGGCACCAGAGAAATGGCTGTTGTAGAGGCTGTGTTCCCACCCACCAACCTCACCTCTGGCAACCAAAGCAGCTGCAACGTGCACAACCACCACTTCTCTACCAAAGTCACCTTCTCCCTCTTCTACACCACCCTGCTGGTCTTTGGAGCCTGTGGGAATGTCCTGGCCCTCTGTATCACTTTCCAGCGCAGGAAGAAGAAACTCAACTCCACCGACCTCTACCTGGTGAACCTGGCCCTCTCCGATGCCCTCTTCACCCTGGCACTGCCAGGCAGGATTGCCTACTACATCCTGGAGTCTAATTGGCCCTTTGGGGACTGGTTCTGCCGGGCCACAGCTTTCATTTTCTACATGAACACCTATGTGAGCATCTACTTCATGACCTGCGTGAGTGTGGACCGCTACGTTGCCGTGGTGCGCACCAGGCATCCCGGCAGGATTCGGAAGATGAGCCGTGCCAGGGGCATCTGTGTCCTTATTTGGTCCTTGGTGTTCCTGCAGACGGCACCGCTGCTTCTGCGGCCCATGACACGGAGGATGGGGGACAAGCTGACGTGCATGGAGTACTTCAACTTTGAGGAGATTCCCAAGCTGCCCTACCTGCTCCTGGTGGCTTGTGTGCTTGGCTTCTTCCTGCCTGTTGGCATCATCTTGGTGTGCTATGTGAGGATCAACCTGAAGCTCTGCCAGACAGCCAAGGAGAACCCACTGACGGTGAAGAACGGGCACCACCACCGGGCCTTCACTGTCATTCTTGTGGTGCTGCTGGCTGTCCTGCTCTGCTTCAGTCCCTACCACCTCAACATTGTCCAATTCATGGTCAGGAAGATACTCTACCAACCATCCTGCCACGAGCAGCAAGCCTTCAAGATGTCCCTGCAAGTCACTGTGGCATTCATGAACTTCAACTGCTGCATCGACCCCATTATCTACTTCTTCGCCTTCCGAGGCTACAAGCGGAGGCTGCTCCGCATCTTCAGGAACAGCGGCTCACTGGCTACCTCCTCCACTGCCAAGACCCCCTCTGAGAGCAACAGCAACAGCCAGCCCCCCGGCTCCACTTCTGTCTAGCAGCACAACCCACTCCCTTTTGCTCTGGCCTGTGGACCATCCATGACAGCAGGAGCCAGAGTTGAGCTGCAGGACCAGCACCTTCAACAAGCTTCCTTGCTCCCATGCCTAGAGCCAGGGGCTCCCACAAAGCCAACCTGTCTGGGACACAGCTCTGCCTGGCTCTGCACAGGCCTGGGCTCAGCACTGCTACACTTGCACCTGCCATCCTGGAGCACAGAGAGACACATTTTCATCCCAGCCACAGAGGAGGCAACTAATGCAGCTGCTCTGGCTGGCAAACCCAGCTGGAGGTTTCCCAGCACTGCACTGCACCCCTTTCCCATGCCTGTCCCACATCCCCCGTGGATCCAGGGGCTGCGGGTAACCACCATGGCCGTCCCTCTGCCTCCTTCCCCTGCACTGGAGCACTGGAGCAGCAGCCCCACAGGCCTCAGGGCAGCCTACATGGAGCAGACTCTGGGCACTTCAGGAGAAGTCTGGGATGTTACTGCCATGCAGAAAATGGCCTATAGCTCCTTCCTGCCGCCAACAAACAGCAGCTCTGCTCTCTCCCTGCCCAGCATCCCCCTCCTGTACCCGGGCTCTGGATGGGGTAAACAGTAAGCACGGGGGAAAAGCCCTTCTTCAAATGAGGGGGGTGAGGATGTGAATTTGTAGAGCTCCCAGGAGTGCTGCTGCCTGTGTCCTCCCACTTGGGTGGCTGCTTCTTCCCCAGAATGCCCTTCCTTACACCTGAGGGCACTGCAGGCACCCCAGCACCCACTGCTAGGAAGGGGATAGTGGGGTTGGCCTGGCTCCCAGCTCGGCCCCACGGCTGCAAACCTGCCCTGGATGTACTCACTGGGGAAACCTTCCCATCAACTCCTTAATTTGAAGGGAGTGGAGGAATAGGGACAACAGGATGAGGACTAAGGGTGGCCTTATGTGACCTTGACTGACCTTTGCTTGAAGCCAGTGTCCTGACAAGTCCAAGAGCTTTGCTAAAAGCAGGTTAAGGGTGACTATTGCCAGAGTGAGAGGAAGAGCCCTGGGACATCAGGCTCCTGTCGAGGTTTGTACCTGTGAAACAAGGAGAAAGTTGGCAGGATCCTCCTTGGCTGTTTTCTGAAGTCACTGGACTACAAAAAAAAAAAAAAAACAAAACCCCCACACGGAGGATTTTACAGTTTCTGGGATGTCTGGCCTTTTGTTTGAGGTTGGAAGGGACAGAAGCATGCACAGAGACATGAAGAGGAAAAAAAAAGCTGCTTTATTTTGCTAAAAAGTATACCTGAAGAAGTTTCATGAATGGACTTTTGATTAATACAAATAATTCTTTAAGGTAATATTATGCCTAGAAAGTTACTAATAGTCACATGCAGTCCTTTATTGTTTTAAATATGCATGAATGAGATTTTGGATGATGATGGTTTTACTTATGGTATAGGTAACTGTAGCATCCTGAAGGCTAAGAGGGATGCCTAAAATAATTTAGGTGAAATGGAACTCCAGTACATCCTTTCCAGAGACTGTCTGAGCCCTCCTCAAAGCAGGTCTAACCTCAGTTCTGGCCTGCAGAGTCTTTGTTCTAAAAGGCATGGTACAACGGACAAGGAAGAGCTGGGATGTAATAACATAAGGATATCAGTGGTCTGATATAAACATAACCTTGTTTGGTCCTTACTGGACTCTGTTTTTCTCAAAAGTACTTTACTAACAAAGGTATCTCCACCTTTCATCGTCTTAGCACCAGTAGAAGCCTTTGGAGTAGGAAATAAGTGAACAGTTGGGTGCAGCGCTGCCAAATGCAAGAGGGATCCGGCCCCCCTCCTCTGGATGGATGCCAGCCTTGGGCCCTTTACTTTTTAAAATACCACCCAGGGACAGCAGGCAATTAGCTGGAGCTGAGGGAACATCCATGGGATGGAGAGGGAAGGGACTTGGGCAGAATGGGTCAGGGGGATTCTGGCCAAAGGAGAACTCTAAGGAACCTGTATTGCCCAGACTAGCTTGCCCACCTGGGCCAGCTCGCTGGCTGCTTGAAAATGAAGCATTTCACTAAAATTGAAGATAAACCATACAGAGCATTTTGTCTAGAGGCACAGTAACAATTTTTCTACACTTCATCATTCACCCGCTCAATCCAAGCTCCTCACATGATGCTCACTCTACCCCCTGGCCCAGCAGCTCCTGCCCTCTGCCACGCTTTGACCCGCCAGCAAACCCTCGGAATCAGAGAAGCACAAAATCCCAGTCATTTATGTTGGAAAAGACCTCTGAGATCATCAGGTCCAACCATTAACTGAGCACTGCCATGGCCACCACTAAACCATATCCGTAAGTGCAATAGCTACGTCTTTTAAATACCTCTCCACTAACTCTGCTTGGCTGCTGCTCCTGCCGTGCCTCCAACTCTCCAGGGGTGAAACCCCCACGAAGTTCCTAGGCTGCTGCCCAGGGCCAGGGTACCTGTGTTGGAGAGAGCCCCCAGGGCACAGTGCCCACCCCGACGATGCCACAAGGCGAGAGGGACAACACCGGTTCCTGCCGAGAGAGGGAGTCGAAACCTTTGTTCGGTGTTAAAGACACGCACGTGAATCTAAGAAAATAATGACAGATGCAGCCGGTGCTCCCGCCCCGCAACGGCTGCCCCACAGGAACGTGGCGCCTTTCACAAGCCGCGTCCTTGTGGATTGTCTGGGAAGCACGCGACAGCACACTGGGATCCAAAGGCATTCCATGCAGAGTTAGTCCTGCACAGTACACTTGTACTGCAGCAGAAATACACAGGTATTTCTTGCTGTTCTGCAGCCTATTGCTGCCATACTGTTTTCTAAGAAGAGAAAATTGCACTTTCATCTAAGGCAGAGAGTATACTTCGTGGACACACAACACGTACAGGTAATATACATACAGATACAGGATATACTGTATATATACTATATATTTACTGTGCTCTATATACATACTGGCTGCATCAAAAGAATGTCCTGGGCTGCATTAAGAGCAGCATGGCCAGCAGGCCAAGGGAGGTAATTTTTTCCCTTTATTCCACTTCGGAGAGAGCCCACCTGGAGTACTGTATCCAGCTCTGGGGTCCCCAGAAAAGCAATGACATGGACCTGTTGGATTAAGTCCAGAAGAGGGCCACAAAGATGCTACAAGGTCTGGAGCACCTCTCTTATGAATATAGGAGGAGAGAGTTGGGATTGTTCAGCCTGGAGAAGAATCCAGGGAGACCTTAGAGCAGGCTTCCAGTACCTGAGCAGTGCTGGAAAGCCAGGTATCTAAAGCATACAAGAAGGCTGGAGAGGGACTCTTGACAAGAGCGTGTAGTGACAGACAAGGAGAATGGCTTCAAACTGAAAGAGTGCAGGTTTAATTAAGATATTAGGATGAAATTCTTTACTGTGAGGGGGGTGAGACACCGGAACAGGTGGCCCAGAGAAGCTGTGGATGTCTGACCCCTGGAAGCGTTCAAGGGCTGGTTGGATGGAGCTTTGAGACTTGGTCTAGCGGAAGGTGTCCCTGCCCATGGCAGGGGGGTTGGACAGAGCTCAAACAGCATTGCTTTTTCCCTCAGTGGTGGTTCTCAACTTAAGCTTTCAGCTAAAAGCAAAAATGTCCAGGGGACAAACAGCTCATAGCTGCAGTCACACATTATTTGCTAGTAAACTCCCTGTGCTGTGCAACACACCTCTTCGGTCTGTGCTTTAAATTGTCCTCAACTGAAGCTATTGCATTCACACATAATATTTGTAAGCCATCTTTGTAAGCCAGCAAAATATTGTAATGTAAAAATGCACATATCTACTAAAAATAAAAGCTTCTTGTGGCCAAGTAACAAGTCCTGGTGTGATTGATCAGGTCAGGTGATGTGGGCAACAATCTTCTTCTTAGAGGTGCACATGGGCCTCTCCCGTCCACAAGCAAACACTCAGAAGCAAGAGAAAGCACAAGCTCTTGATCCACCTCCTTTATGCAGGACACTTGTTTCCACAGGAAGATGGTGTGCCCTCATGCCATGGGGATTTATAAACTGCCTTCAGTGGGAAAAGCAGCAGGACCTGTGAGGAGCTGTGTCCTTTCCAGAGGAGGTCTCTCCACAGCTGGGATGGGGTGCCAGGAGAAGTCAGGTTGGCAGGACTAACTGTGCTTTGAAAACCAGAAACATCTGCGTTCTCACACACTGAGGTGGCTCCGGGGTTTGCTTCACTGGCCAGTTGCTGGGATTACGCTGTTTTCTCTCTTGCTACTTGTACTACCTCCTGCAAAACTGACCAGATAAAATGGAAGGATTCCCCTATCGGATACCTCTGAAAAAAAGAGTGGATTTTCAGTACAGAATTAGCCACAATATTGTGCATTTTCATTTTCTGCATGGAATCCTGTGAATTCTTTCAAAACTGGACTAAATACAATGTGACATTCCATTCCTCTTCTCTCAGCAGGTCTTTTCTTTCTGTCCTCTGAGTTCTATCTTCTACTTTGCTTGTTTTCTCTAAACTCTATGTTTTGCTCAGTTCCACATCCCTCATCTACCTCGAGTCCTCTCCTTCGCTAATGTTAACTGACACTTATGGTCCCTACTTATCTCCAGTCAAAAGGCCAGATCCTGCTTTCAGTTCAGCCATGCTCCTGGAATTTTTCACCCATTTTTAAAGTACGCATATTCCTGCTTTCTCCATTGTAACCATTCTGGTTTAGAAAGAGTCCCCTACAAACAAGTGTCAGTCCAACTAACTTCTCCTTCCTTTTAAAACTCTCCTTTGGAAAACAAATGAGAACAGCTGAACTACCAATTTGTTGAGATTCTCACCAGTCACACACATTTGTCTGGTCATACCATTCCTCTGCTCCCCTCACTGGTGTCTCATCTCATATTTGGACTGAACACTACCTGTAGCACATACCCTCTTTGAGTTTCAGAGTGGACTTTCTGTGGTCAAAGCATCCCTTTATATGTGGAAACAGGAGGAATGTAATCCGACTAAAAATTGCACCAAACCCAGTATTTTTTAAGTAAATGCACACACACATTTTATATATCTAAATATGCATGCATGCATGTATATATATAAACACATATAGTGTTTATGTGATCATGTGACTCTCCTAGCAAAGTAGTGCTTATACTCATTTATATAAAATACTGATTACTGTGGCCACCCAGTTAAAGAAAGCTAATCTCATTTAGGTTTTTCTTGTGGAAGAACACACGCGAGAAATTAACTGCACTCATGTATCCCTCTTACTACTTCAAATGAATGCCGTGCTTTTATTTATCCTCAAACAGATGCAGTTTCCTCCACAACGTGGGAGTTGTAGCTCCACGTGCTTTCAGAGCTGGGTGCCTTTGCAACTGCACGTATACTCCAAATACACACGTCTGAGAGATGAGAGTCTTTGAATACAGACTTTTAATTTTCTTCAACAAACTCTTAACTCTTAGTTAAATTCATCAAACCAGGACATACATATTTCTCACTCGCTCTCTGTATATATACATATGCATACACACATATATGCATAGATGTAATCATATATATATACACACACAAACAGGAGAGCCAGAAACATTGCCCTTTGCCCAGTAGACATTGCAATATGTTTTTCTGGCTTGTTCTTCTGTTTCAGACAAAAATAGTGAGACCTTTTCTCCATCACACATTCAAGAAGGCACTGGTAAGCGCTAGACAGCACAGGCTGTGCATGAACCAGCTGCAACAGTCTCTGTGCTCACTAAGTTACAGGCAACCTTTAACGCTTGTTTTGAGGGAGGAAAATGGTTTGGTAGGTATGGAGCCAAATCAACCCACATCTTAGCAAGAACTTGAGGCTTGAGAACCCGAACCTGGTGGCTTATCAGGCAGATTTCCACAAACACCAGCCTCGCTGTGGGAGTATTTCAAAGTATCACACAACTGTCCAGGAAAGTCCCCAGTAAATTACTCCAATGCTGTCTCAAAAGACATTCCCAGCCTAGTCGAGGAATTTTAACAGCAGCAACTACTTTTATTTCAAAATACCAAATCTTGGCTTTACTAAAACCAGTGTGAATTTCCCAGGTACTTAAAATTCTTTCCATAGAAAGGTATTCTGTCTTCTCTCGCTGCCAAAAAATACTGCTTGTGTCACACACAAAATAGAAACTGTGCTATGAGATATTCAAAACTGTGCCAGACAAACACTATGTAGGCTGTGAAAAACATGCTCCTCACATTCCCAGAAATGGTTCATGAAAGTTTCACCATCAAGTGGAAACCAAGTTTTTTTCCGGCTCTCATATGTGAATCTCTCTTCTATGGTTCTTGCATGAAACAGGAACTGTGTTCATCGGCATCTGGAACCATTCTTTTACCACTTCTTTTTTTTTTTTTTTTAATTGGAAATCACAACCCTGGAAGCATTTTGAGTACAAACTTTTCTCACAGAGGTCAAGGGGAGTTTTGAACTGACATCACCAAGACCTGCATTCTACCCCTCATGTTTGACCATGTTTTGCAAAATGCCCAGAAAAATTTTCCACAACTGTGACATTTGGATATCCCCTGTACAAGCAACAGTAAGAAAGGATTTAGACTTGGAGAATATCCATTTACATACCCCATGTGCCACTAAATATGTTTTAAAATTCCAAGGAATAAATGCTCTTTGTGCTTGTCCTTGGAACAGCGCAATTCTGAAAGGGAACAGGTCATATTTAATTTATCACGGGCTAGGTGGACTTTCTTCCTACAGACAAAATTTGATTTCTGAAGTAATTCACTAGTCTTTTTGATAAAATATTTGTGAAGGAAGAATCTATATGTTTCAAAATTAAAACCTGTACTTGTTTCAAAACATTTAACTAGTCTGCATGTACAAATTATCATAGCAATTATTTTTGTTACATGTGTCTTTTCCTTTCTAAGACAGAAAGTTTCTGGAGTTCTCTAGGTACAGAAATGCCCGTGGCCTATATACACACAGAGCCTCAGCTTCAGCGAACAAAACCTTTCATTTAAAAAGCAGACCCTGCCTAAATAATGTGATCATAGCAACAAGCCAAACCCTGAAGGATGTTGATCAAAGCCCAAGAAAAAACCCAGTCATTCCAAAAAACCCTTACTTCATGCACTGGAAAATACCAAAAATTACATACAGGCACTGTGCTGAAAGCTGCACAAATTTGATGCAATTTCTGGATAAGGACTTGTGTGCCCGAAGGACTTTTTTCAGTTTTATCATTTAATTAAAAAGGGAAAAGAAATCTCTTTCTCTCTCTCCCCCTAAATCTTGTCCTGTACGTTTTCCAGGCCAAGCGAGACTGTGAAGATCTGTACTTTGGTACACACATGTTCATTTGGATTTCCAAACATCCTTCTCTCGCCTATATTCTTTCACCTCCTCCCCTTTGCACCTGCTATTGCCTTTTCTACGTTTTTTTATGACCTATATCTTATTCTAAACGTATGTATGTATTAAATACGCCTGTGTATATAAAAAAGGACACATATACACACACGCTGTTCAAACACAAGTACACACAGAAACGTATGTTAAACGCTTAAGATACATGTGTAGATTGTTTTCATGGAGTTGCAGTTTGGAATCTTGTATTTCTTCAGCTTGGCTTTATAGAGATGCTCCCCCATCTCCACCTCCTGTAACTCCTAAGGTGCTAACACTGAGCACTTCCAAGAGTCAAGCCAAGTAAATCTTGGCTTTATCAATCTAAACTTCAAACTCAGTATTCTATGAGCTTGGCATTACTGTCCTGTTACCTCCTGTACCAGCCTGAATCACCCTGGGGTTAATATTCCAGCCTCTGGTCAACACTAAGTTCCTCCAGACAGTGAGGATTCAGCAAATGCAAGGGTTATCCTCATCTCTGACACCAGAAAACTAGGCCTGTATATATAAAACCTAGCTATTTATAATTTTCTTTTAAGATAGTATGTGGTCAGCTGAAAAAAAGGAAAGCAGCACATCGGACACAGCATACATCCATTGTTACAGAATTCCTCTCTGAATTAGCCATAGAAGTCATTCAAGTCATTCCAGTTCTGATCTTATTGCATCACTCAATTCACCTTTATTGCTTCCAGTGAGTGTCTTCATGACCCGTATCTGAACAGCAATTCACTCAGTTTGTAAAGATTCAAATTTACAGTAGTCACTTACCATACCTTGCCATACACACATGAATTTTCTCTCATCCTATCTGTGTATTATGTGCTGAATGACAACTTTTATTTAAAAAGAAATTTGAGAAATGAAATATTACAGGCATTAATAAAACTTTGCAAAGAATGGCATAATAATCCCATAACCCTTTAGTGAGTTGAAAATGAAGTGACCTTCAAACCTCTTATTACCGTAATAAAAAATCAAGTACTGTAAAATAACATGTAAGCTAGAGAAATTAGACTTGTAAGTGAAGAAAATACGATTTTTCTTGATAGGTAAATCTAGCTGTCGTAGTTGCTGGCGCTTGTTTTCCCAGTCATTAAGTCTGATAATACGTCTAACAAGGATTTACAAGAAAAAACCCACCTATTTTATTTTAAAAATAAATTTAGGTGATATCCAGTAACAAGTAGAAACTAAAGTTACTTTGAAAAGGATAACCAGACTAGAAACCACCAAGTGATCTGAAGGCTTGGGAACAGTTCACATCATTTCTAAATATCACTTTGAGTCACTGGTCATACGGAGCCAGTTTCTCTCTCCCAACGCCCTCATGGGGCTGACCTTGGTGACTCTGCCCAGCAGGTGGCTTTGATCCTCTTCCAGGCATGTACAAACCCATCGAAGGAAGTTCCTTCACACAGAGAACCATCAGTGCTGCAGTAGAAAATTAGTGGCTACATTTAAGTCATTATTTGAAGCCCTTAGAGCTTCTAGGGCATCTCCTCTGGAAAATCCCATTTCCATAAGTCGTGCAACCTGGAAAAGAAATACTGCTTTAAAACCAGAATTTTATTCACACTGTGTGCGCATTAGTCACGCTAAAATTGTGTCAGAAATTCCTTTTCACTGACAAAAGATACATCTGGGACAGCATGCTTCAAAATACTGCCACAGAGGTGACCACTTTATGATACTTTATTCAAAACTGAATGCAGAAAATCCCACACCTCTATTTTCCTAGCTGGTGCAGTTTTGAAAGAAGAATAAAATCCAAAGTGGGGTACCACACAAGACAACTACAGTCTGACCTGCTTGTTGCCCTCAACAAGAACAGGATCTCAAGAAACCAACACTGACCGAAAAACAGAATTTTGCAGCAGATGTGAAAACCTATCCAGACACCCTCAGCTCTACTATCCTTGAAAAGACATACTTCTTCAGAGGGCATTAAAAAAACCCCTCAGAACTATTCATTCTATGTGTTTTGGTTTTTTTAATAAACCTTCAAGTTAGCTCTAAAATAGAGGCAGTACGATACCTAAACAGGTTTAGTAAAACTCTTGGAAGGCATCTACACGTACTCAGAAAAGCACTTCTTTGCAAAAGACTTCTACAAAGC
Source organism: Cephalopterus ornatus (assembly GCA_013396775.1). Taxonomy (NCBI): domain Eukaryota; kingdom Metazoa; phylum Chordata; class Aves; order Passeriformes; family Cotingidae; genus Cephalopterus; species Cephalopterus ornatus. Next base: position 28,995 of record VZRE01015113.1, on the reverse strand, counting down.
AAAAGTCAAAATATCTGATGGAAGCATTACATGGAAAAGTGCACATCAGGACAGTTATTTTGGCAATCAAGAAGAACCACTTGACCATCCCTCTTTATAATACCATGTACTTGACACTTAATCTTTGTGCTTTGTGCTAACAGATATTCAAATCACCACATGTGAAAAGCAAATTTAATTTATGGTTAAATTGCAATCTAAAGTACATTTAAAATCTACAATTCTCACTTCGATATAACTGAAGGTCACAATATAATTCATTCACTTTTATAATTAATCTTGCAGAAAGTGGAAGAACAAGGTGTGGAGGGGCAGTGACTGACATGTAAAATTAGCTGTGGGCACTGGCAACATAAAGCATTCCTCATCCTGCTTCAAATGGCCTTGTGACCAGTCACCACAGCTCCTGAACCTGCATGTCCTGGGCTACAGGAGCTGTCGGAAAGCTACCACTGCTCTTCCTCTGCCTGTAGGAGCCTGCAGCAGCTGAGTGGAGCCGAGCAGGAACGCAGCAGAGGCTGTTTACATCTCAGGAGGAATCTTCCCAGGGTGCAAGAGTAATGTGCAGCACCTGTATTGAAAGCACTCTAAACGCCTTTTAAAAGAAAAGTGCCATCAAAAGCAGCTTTTCTTTCCCCTAAGACACCTCCAGAACTTTCAGTATTTTTAATCATCTCTGCTTCGGCGACTTACTGAGAAATATACAACTGCCAAGTATGCCTGGAGGTGCAGGTCCTCCTATTCTTAATATAAATACACCACGACAAAATGTTTGAGAATGGTTACCTTGGTTATCAGAACATCAACCTTAAAAACCAGTGCCAGTTTCTCACCTTCTTGTAGGGAGAGAAATGAATTGTTACTTTCAACACTTCTGCAACAACAGTTTAAATTCAAATTCGATTTCGTAACCTCCAACTTTCTAAAGTTTCCTCTGTCTGATTTTTCAACTAAGACTCTGTTTTTTATGAGAAAAAGTGCAGGCAGTGGAATAAAACCTAACCACAGAGACACATTTCAGAAGAAAGGTTTTTACTGCATTTGCCATGAATTCTAACCTTAAGAAGTGGTAGATGGAATTGCAACATTGCCATTTAGAGATATATCCATTGAGCATCACGGGGAATAGTAACAAAAAAAAATATATCTTTTCATCTGAGTATGTTTTAATTATAGGAACTGAATCCAGATCCAGGAAACAGAGATATATAAATGGCAATGGTAATTCAAGGTGCTAAAAACCCACAAGAAGTGCAGAGATTTTTGTATGAAAAGCATTGCAAATGCTCACAAACTTTAATCTGAAAAACAGATAAAACCCTTGCATTTCTGCCATTCTAAGACAACTTGTGTAGTTATTAGTACAATCCTGAGAAATCAAAGGTGCTTCAATGACTTCTTCTTTGCAGCATAACCAGACAGCACTGCAAAATGACAGCAATTGAGTGGGCTTTATAACCTCAGTGCATCAGAAAATGTGTGTATTGCTTTCATAAATCTGGGCCTTAAAGGCTTTGGGTAAGAATCCAGAATATGTCGCACTAGTAACTAATTTATTAGTTCCAGCCCCAAATTAAAAGTTTCTATAAGCAGAATTTGTCAATGAAACAAATAAATAAACCAACCCAGCAGGGAAATCATTTGTTTTATCCCATACCGGCACTGAGTAGACTTTCAGGCCAGCCAAAACTAAATTTCTAGGGTTTGCCCCAGAAAATGCTTTTTAGTGTGGAGTTTTTATTTTTATTTCTTTTTTGCTTGTTGGTTGGGGTTTGGGGTTTTTTGGGGTGTTTTTTTTGTTCTTTTTGGACATAGCCCAGCAGGTTGGCAGTAAAAACCACCAGTGCAGGTAAACTTTTGAACATTTTGAACATAATCTAACATTGAGTCAAAACTAGAAATCAGATCATAGCAAAAAATTCTGTTTGGGACAAGCTCAGTTTAAACTAACTAAAAATGACAGTGTGGTGCTAGCAAGTGTTGATTTATTGCCTTAAAAAAAAGAAAAAAAGGAAAGGAAAAAGTCACCCTTGAAACCTACTCTTGTTCAAGGGTAGCAAAGACCTTAGACTATAAAATGGCCAATGCAGCTAACTGCAGGCAGGCTACAACGTGGAGAACTTGTTTGCAATAAACCCTGAATACAGGTATAAGACCAATTTTAAATTCTTAAATTTACAAGTAAATAATGCTCTCTTTTGAGAACAGAACTCTCAACAAAAGTCTAGAATTCTAAACCTATATAGTCTGGCATAACGTTCTTATTTCAGAAAAACTAAATTACTGAATTGGAAACTTAAGCCGGGGACTTCAACGGAGAAGATATGTACAAGACAAATAATGAAATCTATGTGTCATTCTTCCTTCTTTGAAACATTTATTTTATCAGATTTGAATAGTTTCCACTAGTGAAACCATCACATCTTTAAATACAAAGTACAAGCAGTTACACATAAAAGCAGAAACTCCCAAGTTGCTCTGTAACTCTGGTCTGGATGGTAATGACAATTTGCTGTCTCTGTATTGTGACCATCACCCAATATTCTAATTTGTGCTGCTATAGAGAACATTTAAGAAACTGTTTAAGCAGATGATAAAAAATTAGTAGAGTTAATTCCTAACCATTTTAATGACACTTTAAAACAGAAAAGTGTTTACCTGCTCTTCAGAAACCTCAGTAGGTGGAGGTATGCCTTGTTCAGACGGGCGATGATCTTGATAATTTGCGTTATGTCTGTGACGTAAAGGAGGAAACAGTCTGTTCCAGTTAATCATCCCACCCTGAAAGCAGACACTGCTGTCAGTCTTTGCAGAAAGAACCACAAATTTTTTAAAAGATCATCCATACCACATAATATGAAAGGCAAATGTTTAAGCAAAGTACTTTATTTTAAACAACAAAAACTGCTGCAGTCTCTTAGGAAGCAAAAATTGGACTGGTTACTGCTTTACTAGTTATTTGAAGTGATCACTGCAAACTGTGGAAAAGTGCTAAGAGAAGGAGGAAAGGATGTTTCATATCCATTGGGATAGATCTAATTCAGTACAGTGCTAGACTTCTGAGGCTCAAAGATCACTGTCTTTACTGATAAGGATTTGCCTGGTAAGAGGTGCAACAGCAGGTCCTGCAAGTGCTTTGCTGCTGAAGGTACCCAGGGAAAAAGAGTGCAAGAAATAAGAGAGGGAGAAAAGCAAAAGGGGATTCTTAGTGCATCAACAAAACTGCATCAGGAAACCCAGAACAAACCCAGCCTTCAGGATAGCTGAGATTTTCATGCAAGTGATTGATTCTGTGACAGCAATGCAACTTACAGCCTCCCATACCACCTCACCTAACTTCCACGTATTAAATACCATTGCAAAATCTGGCCATGTTCAGTGCCAAAACATCTTGTAATCAAACAGCAATAATATAAATACACAGCAGTAACACAGGTACGGTGTAAATCACAGAACTGAAACATCCTCTTAATAACCAACCTTCAAGTCTTGTAATAATAAGACGTTTAGAATATAAAGCACAAATAATAAAGGACAAGCTTTGTAATTGTCCCGAAATAATGAATCCTCATTTCATTAGCTTAAACAAACATTTTTGTAGGGGATTTTGTATCACACCAAACCCACGGATCCTGCGAGCAGGTAAGATCAAACCCCAAATCTCTCTTTTCTATACAGTTTGTTAAAACACCTTTTGCAGTTGTGTTGTCCTTTTCCTCCTCCCCTGCTCCCCCTGTTACTATGGAGATGATCCCCCTCCCTTTCTGTATATATAGGACATGGACTTCCTTCCTCTAGTTGCTCTATTTTAGTTCTACAATGTCGTTGCTCAAAAGACCTTTCTCTTATGAGAGTTTTTTCTTTTCTTCTCTCACTGATGGCTCTTCCTGCCTTTATGTACCCCTGGAGCATTGAATCCTCTCTGCTCCATCAGATCAGCTAAATGTGATCCTAAATCACAAAAAAAGTTAAATTATTTAGTTTTCCTGCTCTTTCCTCTATTTCCTTCCTGTCTCTCCAGAGGATACCCAACCAGCCCAGATACCACAGGGGGCAGTAAAATTGCACGCTTAAAAATGCATTTGGGACGTCATGAGATTTGAAACACTAGCTTGTGAAGTGTTCTAGTCCCTTACATACTGGAGTGCATTCTTGCCTGTGAAGATGTTCAATAGCTAGGAGTCATCAGCCATTTTCAAGACATAGTTTCCACTGCTGGTGATTCTGAATTTAAAAATTATTATGTATCTACATTCCTATTTTCCATACTGTATAAAACATTTGCTTAACATTCATGAGGTTTTAACCAAAGGATTCTGTATAAGACTAGTGTTAGCCAAAGAGCATAGCATAGTAAAAAGAACTGGTTTGTAGTTTAAGCCCAAAGAGGGATATCAGATGTTCTACTGTCAGCACTGCACTACCCTGTGGTCTTGGGTAATCACGTCCTGTACTTCCTCATCTATAATTTCCCCTAACTCAGAATTATGTTGAGTTTTAATTCATGAACTTTGAATTTCTGAAAGTCTACTAAGCTCTAAGGTTCAGCAAGAACACTGCACTAATGCTGTTTTGCATGTTTTTATTATTTAGAGATGACCTGAGGAGGAGGAAGTAATACTGCCACACCTTAAATCGGTGAATTGAAAAATACTAACAGGACTATGACACATTCTTCTGAAGCATCGTTAAATCATACAGAATAATGTGTATCAAATATAAAATCTACAATAAATGTATTAATTTACCAGTATTCCAGTGTATCTGAAGACTGAAGTAAATGTACCTTTCCAGCTGTGCCCTCAGCTTCAATACTGAGCTGCCTCTTACGAGGATGCTTGGTTTTGCATCCTCGCTGTCCTGTGCGTTGTCACCTAATACTACAAAAGGACTTGTCTACTTTCTTATCTCAAGCTTAGAATACATTTTAAATTAACATACACAGATTTCATTACTCCAATAAAAACTGCAGATTCCTTACAAATGTAACTATTTTGTTTTGAAGGTTTACAGCAGATTCCTTGACAACCTACAGATGTTGACTGATGCATTCAGAAGAGTTCCATGTGCAGACTGCTAACCCCTTCCCAGAAAAAACAAAGTGCTAGACAAATTAGAGCAAAATAGTTGTGAGAAGATCTTTTTTGGTTGCCCTCAGACTATTTCAATTACCTTTGAAAACTGTGACAAACTCTATCAGTTCTTAACTATATTAATGAGGGAAGAATATCTAACATTTAATGGTGTGTGGACATAGATGTTTAGGATTAATCCTAACACTTCTTATCTATGTAATACTTTAAACTGCACCAAACCCAGATACATTAGGTTTCTTTATCTTAACGGCAAGAAAATTGTTTCCCTTCACAGTCTTGTCTCTAATTAGATGATGGACATGCACAAAGTCAGGTTTAAAAGAGCAGGGATTCAAGAAAATGCAGTAGGAACTATGGATCCGGTACTGTGCCAACCCCACAGAGTAAAGGTATGGAAAAATTGGGAAGTGTGGCTAATGTTGTAGATCTGTAGGAGACGGAAAGCAAGGCTATGGATTTCCGTTGTGGATGGTGACTGTGAAAAGGCTTTCAGACAACCTTAACTATCACAGCAGAAATACATGAAGATCTGTGAATTTTAATCTGAGGCAAATCAAACATCAAATAATATCTTACATTAAGTAAATATCACAAATTCCAGTTAAAAAACGCACAGGAGACTTCCACATCAATACTCCACCTTGCCTCATAATTTTATGATTGATTCTGTACTGCAGTGGTTTCACACTATACTGACATACCTCATTGCGAGAAGTAAGAAAGATTTCACACGAAGATAACCAGCCTGATTAATTTATTTAAGTGATGCTTCTATACCCTCTGAGAGTCCCTCTGGGGAATCAGCACACAATATTTGTGCATTTTACAATATACTTGAACCTCAGCACCGAACAGCACAGAGGAGCTCACACCAATCTCTTCACCCTCTGTTACCTTGTCTCAGGTAACAGAGCTCTCTGGAGTGATCCAAAACATTAAGCAATGGGCATGCTCAAGGGTCTAGTACGTAAGTTCTCTTCCTGAGCAGCACCCTCAGTGACAAGTGTCCACCAGGCTAATCCATTTAATGAAACACAGGCAGTTCTTCTGTGACTCTGGTTTGTCAGTTTGTTATAAAAAGAATTAAGTGTTACACTGCATGGTTTTGGGGGCTGGGACTTAATATGATTCAGGACTAGGTAAGGAGGATGCATTAAACCTGTCACATCCAGAGCCAATTTCTACAGCTGACAGACTGACTCAGGCTATCTTACACTGAGATTATCTCAGGCAACATTTTTCTTTGTCCTGAATCTTAGGTGTCAGGGAGCAGTGAGTGCAAGTGTACTAGTAGAAAATGAGAAGCACTAAAAAATTCAGTCTACAGGCTATCATTCACAAAAATACTGCACACAAATTGGTGCCTGGGCCCTTATTTCTGTTTGCAACATAGTCTTCAACATGTCATCAGGAAGAACAATTGACAAAAACACTGCTTCATAAATTATTCGACTAGAAGGATGACAGACACATCTAAAAGAAGGCCTATAAACTTTTCTCCCTCCCTTAATCCTACACTATAATTTTTTAACTGTAGAAAAATTCAGTTTCCTTCTTTTAGCAGTGTAAAGACTGCTAAATTGAATTGGTTGATTGTAAATTCTTTGTTACTGCCTGATGGCAGATAAGCATACCAAGGAAACCATTTTATTGATCTCTAATAAATCACTACTAGAAGTGGATTAGGAGAACACTGGTGATGTTGTAACTTCCATTACAGGAAGACAACAAACTGGTCACAAGTTTAGATGACCAAAGAATGAGATTTAAGAATGGACTGGATTAAGGGAATGGGAAAATTGCAGCTATTCATCATAGAAAATGTTGTAAGGAAATGCCATATTGATGATTTATTCTTGGATAGCTGCCAAGGCTTTATGTACAGAAGCTGTGCCTTATGAGGTCACATCCTTGACGTCTTTTTTTGATTTGGGTTGCTGCTTTTTTTTAATAGTGCTGGGGACAATTCTGTTTACAAGAAAGAAGTATCCTACTTTCCTACAGAATAAGGAAGAACTATCTAGACCAGCAAATGCCCCTGATTGTACAGCCTGCTAAAACCTCAGTTATGCCATTTCTTTTCATGTAATCTCCTCCCTCTCTTTTTTGAAAAACAGCTCGACCTATTTCCCATGTACATACTTGCCATGGCATATTTTCTTAACTAAAGCTTGACAAATAAAAATGTTCTGTTATGGACAATTAACAAATATCTAGTTATGTAGCTTTCAAATATGCACACATTTTAATTAATTAATTTCAAAACAAAAGAAAGAAAAGGCCTTATAAAAGTCCTCTTGAAAGTGACACGTGGTTAAGATATTTTGATACTGTTATCTCATGTAGATGGTTAATGCCAGCTTGCCATCTGTTTGCACAAACAGGAAGCACCTCCTGATATCTGTCCTGTTCACCTTTTCTTAACATAACAACCGCAGAAAAAGCAAAGAAAAAGGAAATTGCTTTGCATTTCACCTTTTAAAGTAACATTTTTAAAGTTTAGTACTCACCATAGGAGCCATTATTTGGTATGGACATAAATACTGTCTTATTTCTTTCATCTAAAGCTTTATTTAAAAAGTGTACCGAAAGCAAGAAACACTTATTTACTGCTTTTCTGACACAAATTTTTCAACAATTTATTGACTCCAAAGTACACATACTGATGACAGAAACAAAGAAAAGGTATAGAGCCATGAATGACATAATACCTGCTGCCCTAAACATTGCCTAAGGGATACCAACAGTAAAATTTTCAGGACACTTCTTCAAAAGTCTAGCCTGCCTCTTTTTGTGAGGACAAAACTTTCTGGCTTCTTGGACGTTTTAGGTGGTTTTTTTGTGTTTTGTTTCCCTCTTACTTTAATAACTTCCTTCTTTTGAAGAGGGGTAGAAATGTAACAGTATTAGTGTTCTAAAGCATTGTTCTTAATGAAGGAAAGAATTCCAATATCTCTGAAAATTTATCCTACAGACAAGGCTCTTTAGCCATGAGGCTCTGTCTCCAACTCATAGTTGCTACATCCTGAACTTTGATGCCTGTATTGTCCCTGAGGAGCTGATGTGTCACAGAAGTTCAGAAATCCACATGTGGTCTTTTCTGAAGCCTGATCAGCTATTTCCTTTGAAATCTAGAAGGAACACCTTAATCTGGGCTCTGAAGCTGCATGAGACATAATGGAAGGGATTTCAGCACTGGCATGATACCTTCACAGTAATAGAAGCCAGAAATGCCAGTGGGCAGGGCACATCTGCTCCTTGGAGACAAGGAATGGCTGCCTCTTCTACTGCATTCAAGGGAGGCCTTCAAGAGGGAATGGTACTACATTCAAGAGTAGTGAATGCTTCCTGGCATAATTGCGCCAAGGGCTTGGAATGGTAGGCTGCTGCTTGTCATGATGGGAAGGTGTGCTGTTACTTGGCTTGCACACACAACTGCTGGCAGTAAGTGAAGAGCTGTGTAGGTACCTCCAAAAACTAGGGGTTAGCTCAGAACTCTGAAGAGTCAGACTACTCCATGTTTAACCTGGTACCGTAAGGGTAAGTACCTATTCTGTACAGAACTGTGCATCACAGTAACGTTCACTTTCCATTCCTGCTGTGATGCAGTAATTCAGCCAGAATGCGATGGATCACTAAACCAAGAAGAGAGATATTTCATGTCAAGCAGAAATTGAAAGATGGCATTTTTGAGAACTGATCTTATTCATTCATCCTACATTAGGAAAGTGTTGATCAGGACTCAGACCTTCTCTGCAATAATATTTGGATTTGGAGCTTCTGTAGACAATAAAGAAAGAAAGCACTTTCTTTTCCAAACTTCTCAGCTTCCCTTGCTTGTGTCAGCTTTTCATCCAAACTGAGCTCTTGCTGGTGCTGTGGCATTACAGGTATGGTTATGGCTACATCAGTTGAAAACATGCATCCATGTCGTACTATTGGCAGTGGGGTTTGTCCATTTTTCCCCACAGAAATATCAGGTATATATTGAAAAGTAAGTTCCAATTATTATGAATTAATCTTTGTAAGTCAGTGAAGCTGATCATAACCATGAGTTGAGCATAACCACCAGCTGAATTTTAAAGCAATGACATGATTTGGAGCTGTTCTTCCATTTGACATCCAGCACTTGCTGAGTGAGACAATCAGGTGTGTGTGTGTGGGGGTTGTGTCCAATGTTCCAAACACTGAAGGCAGATACACCAGCATGAATATAGGGTCTGTACTTGAGGAAGTAACATTAGCTCTGTTTTAAACATTTTGCACAAAACAGCTCTACTTTAATGCATGGCTCTTTCGATGTGGACTGGTGACAGTGAACTGGTATTAACACATGACGATGAGACAGATAACCCTTCATTCACCTCCTGTACACAAAACTTTTCGAAGAGTAATAAGGAATAAGTAGAGGCTGGAACCAAAGGGAGAAATCAGAGTTCCTAAATTGTTTTGATTTGACAAACTAAGAGCACAGCTGGGACAGGTAAGCTGAATTGGCCAAAGGGATATTCCACACCACCGAACATCATGCCCAGATATAAACTGTGGGAGTTACCCAAAAGGAAAGCCAATCTGGATTTGGGAACAGGGTCTGGCAACTGCCAGTGAGTAGTAAGCAACTGTATTGTGCATCACTTCTTTGAGGTTTTTTCTTTCTTTTTATTATCATTATAATTACTTATTATTATTACATTTTACTTTGTTTCAATTATTAAACTGCTCTTATCTCAACCTACTTTTCATTCTCCTCCCCAATCCTCCAGGGTGGCAGAGGGGAGGTGAGTGAGTGGCTGTGGGTGCTTAGTTGATGTGCTTAGCATATCAGGACACTAATGGGTGAACCCACCTTGCAGTGCTTGCAGCTTACGTGCTAATATCAGAGTTCAAATCAGAAAACCTGAATGCTATGGTGGACCGCTTACTATCTGAACCATAGATTTCTTATTTACTACACGATATGGAAAACAGCACTAAGAAGAAATGGTCCATCAAGACTGTCTCAGTGCAGACTGAAAAGACAACAGAAGCAGGCTTGGAATCCAATAACCAACCACTCCCCAAAATGGATGCCTTATTTGTCCCACATTCACTAGAAATAACGGGACAGGTACAGCTGAAAGGAAACTTTCCTTCTATAAACCAGACTTGATCAGACAACAGTGAATTAAATGCTCTGGAAGTGCCTGGGGAGATTTGCACACCATGAATTTTTTTATGAGAAACTGCTGCAAGTTAAATTGCCAGAGGAAAAGAATGTAGATCAATCACACAGGAGAATAAAAATACTCTATTTCTCAAAAAAATTTATTTGCTTTGAAATAAAACAGCTTTAGGAAGTTGTCCAACCACTGCTTCTCTACGGAAACTGATTACAAATACTAAACAAATTCAAAGGCTATAGCTCTGTCAGACAGAAAGACAGAAAGAAAATTCTATAATTCCAGTCCAAGAAAAAAAAAGGACTGTTCAGTGTGTGAGTGGGGTGCTATCGATGAGTAGGAATTAGAGAAAGTCAGCCTTGTGATTGTGACAGCTGGCTGATAATGAGACATTCAGCTTACTCTAGTAGTACTACTAAGTGTCTGTCAGCTTGTGGAATTGCCAACTTTCACAAAAAACTCAGAAACCTGAACTTTCTGTGTTAGTTTGTAGAGGAAATAATCATAGACTGTTCATTACCTGTGTCAGCACCCTGGAAATTCTACATTTTTAATTTCACAGCTAGAATCCATGAAAAAAGTTATTCAGAAAAGTAAAACAGAAATGTCTAAATAGCAGTGGGTTATCAGTTGCTCCGAATACCTTATTGAAATGCAACAGTAAAAAACCCAAAATTCACACATGCCAACATCAGCAGTATATGCAGTTTTTACACCCATAAACCTCTGGAAATAAATCCAAGTTTATTTTCAACACAAAGAAAACATTATTAAACAATTGCAGAGAATAATCAAGATTGGAAAATGCCAGAAGAGTGCAAAGAAGCAAAGGATGAGTTAAAGACACACAGATCTGTAGGAAAAGATACTGTTTTCTCTAAAAAAATGGAAGCAGCCTGTTATTTCAAAAAAGGCTTGAGGTATGTCCACACACGTAAATTGGCATGCAGAGGAAGGGAAGAACGATGGAATACTAAGTCTAAGTTTAGCCACAATGATTATTGCTGCATCATACACTTCATTCATGGCCTGAAACAAACTCATAAATCACTCACCGGTCAACTCAATTCTTTACAAATACAATGACAAATCTTGTACACTCACATCTCAGGAGTCACGGCACAAAGAACTTTTTTTATCCTATTGGTACCCTACGTATCATTGTCTTTGGAGTCTATGGAAGGGTTGCTAAAGGCAGTTGCCATTCCATTATGACACAAAATCCCAAAAAAGCCTTAGGTAACAAAGACTGGTTGGAATGGAAACCTAATTAGAGAAAAAGGCTTTGTGTGACACTTGGCTGAAAGTGTCACCCATTTATTCAGGTAAAGAAGTCAGGTAGTCTCCTTCCTGACAATGACACATACGTTTGTGGAACAAACCAAACAAGCTGCTTCCATCCAAAGTCCTGGCTGTGAGAGGAAGGGTTTTTGTGGACCTGGCAATGTATAAAGGTTGCAGAAGGTCTTCATGGTTCAAAATATCTGTTTGAAGGACTCGTTGGTACTCAAACTTGTGAAGTTACTCAAGAAGACTTCACTGAAGTGCTACCTCTCAGTGCCAGCAGGAGAGCTAAGGAATATGCTTGGGTCTGGCTCTTACACTTCTTTGAGAAAACAGAATTGGACTGTCTGGGAGTATATTCACTGAGGGATTTTCTTCTACTATCATGAATGAGGATAACATTCCTGAGAAAGAATTCTTGTGCCAGGAAAATCTTAGCTCGATTAATCCATTTTTTTTCCAAGGTCAGGAGTTTATTGCTTAGATATAACCAGAAGGTAAACTGACAGTCTAGCCTCACAGTCCTTAGTTGACCAAACACAAAACTTGCAAATTTCTCAGGATATGAGACTCCCCATAAAATGCTCAGTTTGCCTACCCACAGAGCATCTCTCCAGTGTCCCAGGAGAAAGACATCTAATGAATGAACAATTAGAGGAAGTCTCTTTGTTATAGAAGAATTCTGGTCTTTGCAAGCAGTAGAATCACATATAGAGATGCCATGTGATATGAATCAAAGGAGAGTCTGATCTCACTGAAAATTAATGGCAGCTGGAAGAACAAAAAGACAGGAGGGAAAAGACGACATAAGCTTCAAGTGGAAGTTAGGGTAGAAAGAGAGATAGTAAAACGAAGATTTTCATGTGTGACTGTAGGCTTATCATACAGTCTGGAGCAACCTGGTGAAGTTATTCTCTGGTCCAAAACACTTAAGAGAAGCCAAGATGTAGGCAATACAGTGTCCTAACATGCTCAGCATGAATAAAAGAATAAATGCTCTGTGGATACAAAAAACATTTTTTCAAGATGAAGGGACTGAGGCTGATACACCACCCCTCCCTCCCTCCCAAACGGGCACAGGGATGAGTGCTCAAAGAAGCTGTATTTAGCGCCAACAGAAGGCACCGACCATCTTTCTGCAACTTTCCACAAATATGTCTTTAGTGACAACAGTGTTGTCAATAACAACTAGGCACGGCATCCTCCCTTATCTATCCCCAGTTTGGTTATCTGCCAGCCTCCTTCCATATTTCTCAATGGGAAGTGAAAGTCAAGCTGACTCCCTGCTACCCACACTGGTGCACAGATGCAGCACTTGCTTCCCTTTTCCCACCATGGCTTTTATCTGGGTTGGGTTACAGAAAGATAAACTTTCGAAAAATGCTGGGAAATGAAAAAGATCAAGAAGTAGAAACATCAGGAACGAAGACCAAGATTTTTATCAATATTACTGTGTGAAACAGATGAAATCGCAAATGATTACTGGTGGTGAGACATGATGGGAGAGAACTTCCCCAAGGACTTCGTATAGGAGTAAACACAAAGTATGGGAAACAATGGAGATGAAGGTGAAGAGATGATGAAAATGTGGGAGGAAAATGGGACAGTGGGGAATGAAAAGGTGAAAGCGATATGAAGGGGAAAAAGAGATCAGATAATGGGGAAAAAATTAAAATAGGATAAACTATTTAAATTACAAAATAGGCCAAGAGCATGAAGGAAAAGAACTAAGAAACTGAAGTTTTAAAAGCAGTAACAAAATAGCAAGATGGTATTTTTTGAGGGAATTAATAGGTATGGCACATGTTTTATTCTACTGCCTCTAAAGGCGCACAGAGGTGACACTGAGTAATTCTCCATTTGTGACAAGATCATAATTTCTCAGCAATATCCATGAGAGAAAATAAAGAACAGAAAGTTTTCAAGATGCACACTACCATCTGTTTAAGGGCTGTATCCACAGCAACTAGAGACCAAGACAAAAATCACTCACCATGTAACCACACTCCCCTGAGAAACTAGCAACCAAGCAGTTTCTAACAACATATTCAGATACAGTATCACTGAATATTTAAGGACTAAGATGAGATACATCAAGTAACCAAGTTGGTGGGTTTACATTCAAATTCTACCACATATTCAATCTACTTGTCAAAGTCACGGGCATTTTGACAACCCAGCACTCACATACACAGCTCCGCGCTTCAGGCTCCTCCAGACCACAACATTTCAGATAAACTGAAGAGTAAAGGAGTAGGAGGAATGAGCAGAGCACCTTCTCAAGGGGGAGCTAGACAAATTTGTTGCACTATGGCATGCACAGGAAACTGAAAGTTTGCTTCCCTCCCCAAACAAAATGGAAAGTGTGAGAGGAAATGCTGGTTTGTCTCACCTATGGCACACTACCTACAGACAACATACTCTGACTTCAGAAATCCGCACAACGTTCTCCTAGAACATAGTTCAAAGCCATATCTAATGACTGACAGGTACTTCACAGCTTTTATTATTTTCAATTTCACCAAAAAATTGCTTAAAACTAATCTGCATTCTTTATCAGCTTCACTCCCACAGGAAAAATTATCATCTAAATTCTATCTGTAACATGATCTGTTCCACTCCACTGTCTTCAAATGACACATTTCCAAACCTCTGAAGGTAAAAGAATTGCCCAGGTATAGAAATCCAGAAAATTATTTTCAATTTTTCAAATATTATTTTGAGATTGAAATTAGCCTGCTTTCCATTTTTACCACTACACCTCAACATTTGTGAACGATGCTTTTTGTGATTTAGTTGATTGCCAGTAAATTCTGTGAGTGAAAACTCTGGTCAAAAGCTTTCATGACACACCTTTTCTGAAGAGCCTCTCTGAAACATTCATACATTAATTCCATTGCCTTCTGATCACTGGTTTCAAAGATTAGCACTAGCAGTTAACTAAATGCTCTGCTCAAGTTAAAGGCTAAACATGAAGGTAACTTGAAAAGTGTTTTGGTAACTTGTAAGGGAAAGCATCATACTGATGTTCAAACAGCCTTCCTTCATTTTACTCAAACCCTCCACCTTTTTAAAGAATTCTATTTGAAGTCAAACATGAAAAGACGTTTCTCCACTTCCATTGTTTATTGCCTGAGGAAAGGACGAGAAGAAAATGTTATCAACTGTTCTTTCATAATTTACTGTTCTGAACTTATTTACCACTTTTTGCAATTAAAGATATATTAGAAAGACTGTTCTTTGTAAGTGGAAATGGCTTCTTTCTCCTATCTGAAGAAACCTGGCTGCACTCTTCCCAGCTGCTTGTAGCCCAACACACACTTTCAATTCATTTTCTATTACAATGCCAACATTCAAGAATTGAGTAATTTCTCGTTCCATTCTTTTGCTGAAACTGATTAATTTTCTTATGGGAATAGAGAAAAAGTAGATTAGGAACTTTCTACCTGAGGAACAATTTCATCATACTGAAACAGAAAACAAGGAAAACAGAAGGATGTTATCGGGGACTAGAAACAAATACTCATACTCCAGCTGTTGGCCAAAGATTTATGCCATCACACCTCTAATTCTGGCAATTCAATAAGGGTACCATAGCTATACCTACTTGCACGACACTATCTGGAACACAACAGGAACTTGTGTATCAGTACAGAGCTGTGTTTCAGGCAAAAGAAACTCAGTAAAGACCTCAAACTGCTAGGCTGCAAGTAAATGTATGTTCACATAGAGCAATGCAAGGCCCATGTTGTCTGCTAGTAACATATACATCTAAGTAATGTATACATCTAAGATACAGGAAAAAGTGAATTGAGACACTTTCTGCCATGTTTCAATACCCTACAATGCAAAGTCTGAGAATATCTGCATTTATTGTTTTGTCTACAACAGAGAAAACAAAAAGGCTTTGCTATTGTGTTCGATAAGGAAATAAACCAAGAGCATTAAACATGGCAAACAGAAAGTCCCTTGTGGTTTACCTCTGTAAGAAAGGTAGAGAATTTAATTCCTACCCTTGCTTGAAAGAAATAACCTGTACATCTACAAACAGAGGAGTTCCATCGACAATTTTCAACCTCTCTGAAAAGGATGCTAACAATACAGATACTCAGAAGAGTCAGAAGTATTTTGACTTCCCAAATTTACGCAATGGCCCTTATTAAAGACTACCAAGAGGAAATCACTCTACCTTTCAGCCTCATTTATGCTGGAAGAATGCCAGGAATACTGATATCCCTACAGGATTGTCTGACATTCTGCTTCTATCTTGTGAAGCAGTTGTAACATATTATAAACCACTTAAATGGCTATTAGCAATACAAAAGTGTATGAAAGATTGATGGAGAAAAATAAAAAAACCCAATTATTTTTAAGAAACAGGAACCACACAAGATACATGAACCAAAATTGTATCTTTCTCATAACAATATAATCCTTAAAAAATGTATAGCAATACCTGCTGCTGTCTTTGCCGCCTCATTTGGGCAACCTGAGACATCATGATTTGACGATCCAGTAACTCCATTCTCTGTTGCCTCTGGATGTCAACTGTTGCTCCCATTCCCACTCGAACTTCATTTGTTGGTTCCGCAGATGAGAAGACTGGTTCAAGAGTCCAAGAAAATATCTTTGCTACCCATCTGGGTACACAAAGAATTCGATGAACTTTTAACATACTGCTATTGTAGCAAATCCCAGAAATCTAAAACCAAAAATGAAATGTTAAAAAAACCCCTCAAAACTAAAAAACTTAAATACACCAAATTTACTTTGTATTTGTCTGCAGGTAACAGTTGGTCTTTCTGTTTTTTAAAGCCCTTTTTACTGTATTTACCCAGAGTTCTCAGTCAAGAATCAGAGAACAAACAGGGGATTTCTTCACCTCCAACTTCCCTCTACAGACTATTAGTTTTTTAAATCCATGTAGCGCGTTGCCTGTGACTCATAAAGTTGCTTGGGGTTTTTTTGTTTGTTTCAGAATTTGAGCCCAAATCAAATGACCCTTTCTCAAACTGCTCAAAATTCAAATAAAAGTTTCATTTCTGGTAAAGGAATTGGTCAGGGTATGCTGCATGCCGACCTGAGAAGATTAAGGCTGCTTTTGAGGACACTGAAACACTGTAAACACCTCTTCAAAAAAACCAACCCCCCTTAAGGCTTTTGTTCTCAGCATCCAAGTCTTTCCTTCTAGTAAAAATTAAAGCAAATCAGTGGATTTTAAGTTAAATCTAAGAGTATTCACAGACTTATTCCAAAAAAAGCCCGACTACCTTCTAGAAGAAAAATAAAAAGGTTTAAAAACCAATTCATTAACAACTGTGATATTGAAAAAGCCAGTTTTTGTGAGGCCCTTCTTCCACTTAGAAGAAAAATATCCATTCTCTGTTTCGTGCTTGCCTTGGGGCTTGATTTCACTTCAGATGGAGCAGGAGCAAGAGAAATCCATGTGCCCCATAAATGATCTACAGTCATCACTCAGCCATTAATCTGAATCCTGTTACAAAGCCCTAGCACTTGAGCCCATAGTGGTTTATGCCACATTTCAGTATTTGTGACAAGTTATTGTCTGTTATGCCACAAGAATTATGCTGTGACAGCAGAGTGAAATGAACAGGAAGAGATATGAACCTCAAAAATCTGTAAACATACCCCAAAAATGCAATTATGCTAGAAGCAATGTAGAAACTCCACATCTGGAGTATTTATTTATTTGGGGTTATTTATTGTACCTCACCGACAGACATTTGCATAAACATACTAAATGCACTGCTTCATATATAAAGGGAGAAAGTATAGGAAAATGCAACATTCTTTGGGAGGGAGGATATTTTTCAGATTATTTACAAGGTTATTATTAATCATCCAATGAGATGATGAGACTTTTAGCAAAAACACATTCTGGCTTGGGAAACACTGATTTTTATTTTATTCTACTTACATCTAACCCTGAGAGCAGTCATAAAATGAAACCCCAAATACAGGCTGCCATTCTGAAGTGAGAAGTAACAGTTTTTAACTACCCTTAACCCCTTCAATCTTTTTGTGTTATGAGAAAGGAGATAAATGTGATGGGATAAGAGTAAGGCCATAATCACATCAGAAGGAGGGCTGCCTATAATATATAGGCAAAGGAAGGTCCTAACTGGACTCCAGGAATGATAGGGCGCTGGAACAGAAGCTTCTTCATGACCTCAGAAATTCTTTCCTCAGCTCTAGTGAAACTGTTCCAGATGGCTGTAAACTCGTGACTGAAACTCTTGCACATCAACTGGAAACTAACATAGAACTATAATCACCGAAGAATAAGAGGAGGAAAATTCATATCACTTCTGCAGTTCACCTGCTTTTCGTATGCAGTACTTAAGGTGTCTAGCTAGCAGGAAGGTCCCTCAGAAGCTAGCCACCTGGTCCTGAGAGGGCTATGTAGACAGGCTCCTCACGCAAGAAAACCTGGATTGTACAATAACCAGAAAGGTAATTTTTTGGGAGAAAGAATTACTGAATTACTGAACCAGGTTGCAAATATTACATACACTTAATCTGATTATTTCTTAAATGCAAAATGCACAAGCAGCACTAGAACCTACAAATTATCTTCCCTCCTTCTACCTTGTTAGTTGTAGGTAGTAGTGTTAGGCTATGGAGCCAGGCCCCATTTTGGTTCCAGAGATACTGCATTCCTGATTGTACAGGTGTAACTAGGCAGGGAAAGAACTCCCACTCAAAATGCTTTGTCTAACATCACACCAGCATTCCCTCACT
This sequence comes from Cephalopterus ornatus, assembly GCA_013396775.1. Lineage (NCBI taxonomy): Eukaryota > Metazoa > Chordata > Aves > Passeriformes > Cotingidae > Cephalopterus > Cephalopterus ornatus. The sequence goes on along the minus strand of VZRE01015113.1, from coordinate 10,694 downwards.
TCTTTCAAATGTCCCTCCCAAATCCTGATCTCTGCTCTTATCACCTACAGTCCTTTGTTAAGGTCTAAAGTTTTCAAGGCAACCTAAATCTTGAACAAGTTCAAAAAGTCACAAGAAAAAACCAAAGCAAGTGGTGATAGGAAAATCTACATCTCCCTCAATGTATGACAAATCTTGACACGTGTCTGAACATATTAACCACAAACAGAATCACTCTTTTATCAACTCAAGATAGAAAATACAGCAAAGAGATAGCAGCAGCATGTCTTTAGTGTCAGTACTTTGGAGCTTGTTTGTCTCATAAGGGAAGGCGTACTGCAAGCACCAATTAGTAGCTGCATCAGTAAAAGCGTCCTCATATTTTTCTGAGTAGAGACAGATAGTCATGGAATCATGCAGGTTGGGAAAAACCTTTAGGATCATCAAGCCCAACCATTTACCCAGCACTGCCAAGTCCATACCTAAACCATGTCCTTTACTGCTTCATCTACACCACTTTTAAACACCTTCATCGATGGTGACTCAATCTCTTTCTGCCCTGGACAGCCTGCTCCAGTGCTTGGTAAACCTTTTGGTGAATAATTTTTTCCTAATATTAAATCTAAACCTCCCCTGGCATAACTTACGGACACTTCCACTTGTCCTGTCTGGGAAAAGAGATTGACCCCCACCTCATTACAACCTCCTTTTAGGTAGTTGTAGAGAGCAGCTCATTCCAGACCACTTAATCAGAAGAAAAGGCTTTATAAGGCTAAAAGTTCATAGGCACTGCTAAAACGGAGAGTGGCACTTAGTATCGCATGTGAGACTCATATACACAATAACTCCTACCTGCCTTCATAGATTTACTGAGGTCACTGGAGTAGAATGCCTGGTTTACAGCCAGTGCACCCCAGTTGCAGTGGGCTGTCTTCTCTCTCCTTACTGCTCCTCAACAGTAGACTAGTGTCTTGGCCCCTCCTTGTCCAGTCTTAGACAGAAACTGATTGCATAACCCAGTGGTCACATAGCAGGCAGTGCAGAAGTCTGATAATATAAAGTTCACAATAAAATCTAAAATCAAAAGCACCCAGTCAAGGAACAAGACAAGAGTGTGTGGGACTAGCAGAAGGGAAGTGTATCTTATACATATACTTGCCAAGAAACTTACTGTGCAGAGCAACCAAGTGAAACTGCCATTCTTCACAAGTATATGGAAGGAGAGCACCAAGAGTACACCGGCAATCCACCTTGTTACCTCCACGTCTCTCAGAATGTCCTCCTCTCCCTCCCTCCCTTGATTTACTACTCCAAGTATAAAGCTATTAGATGGAAGTATAAGAAACTTTAATTTGCTGTACTCAGTTTTAACAAATTTTCAAGAAGTTTTGCCTAGTGAGGAAGAGATACCTATTTACATATTTCCAATAAACCCAGAATGGAGACATTTGTAGTTAAAATCGGTCTTGTGATTCAGTCTGGTTTGGTGTCATACTCTCATCTTAATGTCAAGTATTTCCAAAGAACTTCCTCTTTAGCTCGTTCATATGCAGAACTTCATAGATATCATTTAAAAAAACACAAGCTTTTAAAGTATAAAGTGACTTTTTACACCATTTTTGTTATTGATATTGAGTTAATTTCTAGTGTTTAAAAAAGCAAACCAACATTATTTATCCAATGAAGATGACCTCATATCCCAACTTCAGCACTGTACATCAGATTGTAGGGCTACTTCTCCCAAACAGAGGAGCCTCTACTGTATTTTCGCCTCTAAAAAGTCACCACAGAAGGACATTATGGTTAGAATGGAGAATTTTTGGCTGGCACCATAAGATGCATCTTAGTTGTTTTCTGTTAGTCACACCATCATAACCTACAACCTCATCCACCATAACATATGTGGCACAATGCAAGTGGAGGAAATGGGAGTATGCTGGAAACTGTGTGACACGCTGCAGAAAAAAGTGTGCTTATATTTTTTCAGTTTCTTAGTTTAACACCATGGCTTACCACTGGTCCTTCACACTAAGTTTCCTAACCTCCTCCTGCCTCTGTACAAAGCCCAACTTCCCCTCCCCTTCCCTCAAATCCTTCCAAAGTTGTACACTTTTTAGAAAAATGGAAGTAGCTGTAGTTTCACTGTTACATTAGGTAAACCAAACATGGACACTCTCCAGTATTTTACACGGCAAAGACACATATGCTCCACTACTAGCTGAGACATTTAAAATCACTGTATTTGATTAACACTGACAAAGGAAATAAAACAGAAGAAAAAGTAGGCAGACTGGTGTAGAAAATTATGTTGAAAATTATTTTGCCTCCTAGTTAAAACTTGTCAACAAATACCCTATTACTTTGTTCTGAAAAATTTAAATATACTCATATGTATTCAAGACTTGGCTATTTTCAGATTTCAACAAATTGAAAGCAAATAGCAATTTTCTTAGGGTGAAGTGACACTTTTATACCTATTTTCTCTGCTTAGTCCTTGGTATGTTTCGAATTCTATACAACTACAATCAAAGCATGGGGCTGGAGCTTGTGTCAAGATTCTGTATTATCTTTAGAGAAACACATGTGTTACAGCTGTAACACAACAGATTATTTTGTTCGGGTTTCCTTTGCAGAAATCGTTACAAATACTATAAACAGCCTTTTGCAATAATTAGCTTGAGAGAAAACTAACATTATAATGGTTCTAAACTAATTGTCTTCATTTTCATTGCTGGTTGACTGGGCTCATGAATTTCCCAGATACCTTGAAACTTTTTCTTCAGAGTTCATCAATGCTCCCTTCATTGGCCAGATGCAATCATGATCAGCACTGTGTATACGCAAGCATGACTGTACTGCCACTTCAGCACATACAGCTGTTCTTAACTTGTACTTGTGACCTAAGGAATAGGTTCCCTCGGGTCTCTGCTAGCATTCTGCAGGTGATCATCATCATATTGTTAACTAAATCTCTTCACATAAAAGATCATGATCTGATTATTCTGCCCCAATGCAGACATCTGTAATCTAAAAGCCTACTTATAAGCTGGTTATTTTAAGTTGGTTTCATAGTCAACACAGAGAAATGGGCACTCTTAATATGTGACTCATCCTAAGGCAGATGTCTCCAAAGTACACACAGCTGAATTACTTTCACGGATTCCCTCTCTGAACAATGGTAACACTGCTGCCAAAAAAAAGCAAATCTTGATAGAAGCAATCTGACTATTACTGAACCAGTTGGTACAGCCAACCCAGCAGACCAGATTTTGGACACAGAAACTCTTCCTCAGATCTGAGAAGATTAGAAGTGAAATACAAACTAATAACTAATATCCATTTTTCTACAGGATCTCAGAAGCCATGCCTATAAAAGAGAAAGTATCTTATCACATATTAATACCGTCTCCCAGCCTTTCTCACCATTTTCTCCTTCTTTCAGAATTGGAAATATCTGTATCTCCCTCCTCCCCAGTTACAACCTCACTTTCATACTAACATCCCCTGTACACCAGGTAAGTCAACTACATTTTTTCTCAGATGCTTTAGCTGATGCAGGAATAAGCACTAGCAGCTTAATCAGTTGTCATGTGTCTATATTTGGCCAACTGGATATGAGCAAGGTGTCTAAACTCACTCTACAAAGAAGATTAAGTCAATACAGTCAGTGGAACATAGAGACACTCATCTCAAATTAAGTCACGCACAGTCACTCAGATGAATACTGAGCAATGTCCACCTGCAGATATCTCACCTTCGTTTTGGGTAGGATTCAGCACATCTGTTAGTGTACATATGGATATCTGCACCTGTCCTGAAGTTAGTAGGCAGACAGACATTGTTTCTTTTTCATTTTCTAATCTTTGTTATTCTATTGTTTCTCCATTTCTCATTTCAGGCTGTGTACTTCACAAGTTACGCATTGCTGAGGTTGCAGCTGGAGTACTGTGTTCAGTTCTGCGCTTCCTGGCATAGGAGAAATGGACTTGCTGGAGCAAATCCAGTGCAGGGCCATGAAGACGATCGAGGGACTGGAGCATCTTTCACATGAGGAGAGGCTGGGAGAAGCGGGACTGGTGGGTCTGGAGAGGAGAAGGCTAAGGGGGATTTTATCAAAGTATATAAATGCCTGAAAGGAAACAATGAAGAGGATGGATCCAGCCTCTGCTCAGTGGTGCCCAGTGACAGGACTGCAGGCGATAGGCACAAACTGAAACACGTGAGGTTCCCTCTGAACACTGGGAAACACTTTTTCACTGAGAGGATGATCAAACACTAGTACAGGTTGCCCAGGGAGGTGGTAGTCTCTATCCTCGGAGATACTCAAAAGTCATCTGAACATGGTCCTAGGGCAAGCCGCTCAGGGTGAGGTGACCCTGCCTGAGCAGGGAGGTTGGACCAGATGTTACCCTCAGTGATTCTGTGGACTGTCTGAGTACTTGGTCTTTGGTGGGGAGTTCTATCAGCGAAAGGGAATCACAGTAGTTACACACAAAATAATGTTTTTATTTAGGAAAGTACTTAAGCACAGGCAAACTTCTTAATAAGTGAGTAGTTTCGCTGATAATAGAAATACCACTGGTACAAACACTGTAACACCAATGTCAAATATTCAGAAATTAACTGGATGTAACATTTAACTAACGTTAACCTGAATCACCACTTATAATCACACAGTTATGAAGAGTTCAAGGAAGACCATATTTTGACTAAAGACCTACATAAGACTAAATGAGGATGACTGAAGGATGTCCCGACTAACTGAGGGATGAAGGAGGATGCATACATTAACAGACTCTGACCAAAGATTCTCTTCAAGAAAGTACATATTTAATACTAATTTTAAGTATGTAAAAGGGATGATATTTTAAGTGCAAATACTGTACTGTGGGGTGATGCATTCCCTTCAAAACATCTTTAAAACAACAAAGAATTCAGTATGAATTGTTTAAAATCAGTTAAGTGAGATGTGGAAGAGGAAAAACAACAGCAAGAAAATCAATGATTCTTAGGTCTGATCAGGTATTAACCACAAAATGTTATTTTTAAGACAAGAATTAAAAAAAAAATTAAAGACTGGTTTAATTATTTCGCTCCCCAGCTGAATCACATTTCATCCTATAAATGCCAATCTTAAAGAATAGGAATTCGCTATACAAAAACACCTCAGCTGGATAAAGATTTGGATGGATGCAGTTCTTAACAAACAGAACTCAAAAGTACAATCCAAAGTACACTTGTGAACATTTAACAACAGATATCTGTATGTAAAACTAAGTTAGCAGCTTCGAAATCATGAATAGTAACTAATGCACTAAAAAAACAGAACTGAAATTAAAACCATGCACTCAACACTGTCTGAACTTTTTATCTTAACCTTAAGCCGTTAAAGTACATGCCCTAAATTGCAGATTCTCTACCTTTTCCAATACCTAAATACATAAAGCGCATCTTTTCATTCAACCTGAGAAAAGTAAATCACAGTGTAGCATAGAAACAATGCTGAAGAGTGTTGCATTTGGCTTAGGGAAATCACAAACAGGGCTGTAGAAACTTTTCATTTTCAGTTTCCTAAGGTTTGAACTGAACTCTACACAAGTTCAAGGCAGCTCACAGGAGACTTGGTGTGTTTCAAATTTTGAACTTTAGGCAATGCAGGTCACCTTGCAAACAAATAAAAACCTGACACTAGATAAGAAGAAAGAGGATACAAGACTAAAATCATAGAAAGGGCCTGAAATATACCTCTTCCTTATGAAATATAGCCCTACCTACATGGTTTGCAAGATCCGTGGCATGTGATCTTTCTGACAGTAACATTATTGTAATAAGTGGAGGGAACTGCATTTCGCAGCAGGACATATGTCTTCTGCTGGTCACTAACTTGAGCTTCTTGAAGCACACATGCTCTAGCTATGGCTCAGTGAGCCTAGACACGCCTCTCAAATTTCAATCCTACAAGAGTATTGCAAGGAGAGATGTAAACTGGGAAGCCAAGAGATTTTAAAGGGATAAAAGAGAAAGGGAGAGAAAATGTATACATCCGATGAGATGTGGATACTATTTTCTAAGGTGTTTTGACTGTTTAAAGAAAAAAAATACTAGCAAAACTGTTTTAGGCCTTCACTAAACTGAGTGATATGCATTACATGGAAGCACTTCTGGAAACAACTGTTGAAAGGATTTCTTGCATCTCTAACATGAAGTTTCCTAATTTTATGACATAAAAAAACCCTATCGTAAGAAACAAATCTGGACTGTGTGTATCAAGTATGGTATACTTCTGGCAAAACAAATCACAAGAAACTAAATTAGTCTTACAAACTATAAGAACATTACAGATTACTGATTACATCAGATTTGTGATGTCTACTTCTCAAACTCTATTTCCTACAAATAAGCACCCTGTATTTAAACAGCATGTTTTATACAACATACCAGCAACTGACATACAAAAGAACAGTAACTGAGAGGTAGTCCAGTTTCACACGGAGAGTAAAGAAGCTGCCTTTAAGAGTGGATTCCTATGTTGATTCAAAACTAGAAATCTATGAAGTAGACCTTTTGTATTCCAATAACACAACATAGCCTGTAATCTCCACAGCTGAGAACAATCCACTACAAATTTGTCACACTACAAATTGCCCAGAATTCCCTATCAGCAGGCATATTACATCAATGCCTGCCTGCAGACATAGACTCATACACACATGCAAACACATTTCTGTAATGAAGGCATCACTTAAAGCCACTGAAAACAAGAACTCAAGGCAGTACAATTCCCAATTGCTCTATACGCTGCCTGGAATTCACAGGAAAATCTTAACAGCATTAGTATGGATGAACAAAGAGGAGTCTCCAGCGCCACATCTTACACCTGGAAAGTCAGACCCCTTTGTAGTCTAAGAGTGTTCATTACGTGTTAAATACAAATTGTGAGAATTTAAGTAAACCTAAACCACACAGTGAAGAGAAAGTGGCAACTGACAACAACTCAGAAATGGTGCTGGCACCATCCATTTTAATTTTCCACATAAGCAGAAGTGCAACAAAAGCTAAACTACAGGACAGCATCCTAATACGCTCATAAGAGTGCGTAAGTGATCTTTAGGAGTAAAAATACACTGAAGGGTCTAACAGACAATAACTAGTGACTAAACATCTCACCTATCTGACTTGGTGTCCGTACATTTACTCAGCCTTTTTGTACAAATACATGGAAATTCGAATCCACAAAGATATAGTAACTTAGAAAAACATCAAGAGTAATAAGAATTATAAAATACAGGTTGTTGGAATGACTTAACATTGGTTTGACAATCTATTTATTTCTGTAATTGTATATATATGTATGCTATCAAGTAACTACACTTGTAGTGCTAAAAGGCACCTTCACAGTGTTTCATATCCTTCTTCAGATTATTTATTATACTGTGAAATTTTATTTATTTATCAAGTTTTCTCAAAAGATGCCAAATTTTAATGTCTAACAGAGAAGAAAAAGAGACTTTTAATTCACAGGAGTGTGGTAGATATACTGTGCAAAAAAAAGGCTAAAATTCTTGGCATGAACTTCTTTCCAAATTGTAGCACTTATTACAAAGTGGTAGAGTTCAGCTCTCCACTTGCTGTGGAAAAAATTGTGACTGAAAACACATCATCATTGATGATGACTTAATTCATGCTGACTGAAGCAATATAAAAACTTCAAATGATTTTTTTAGTCTTCCTCTGACACAGAGAAAGTAATTTAATCCTATGGATTTATACCTAAGTAAAACATACTGTCAACCTGCAATTAAAAAAAAAAGCTACTTTATAAAAAAGAATACTAAGAAAGTTGCATTATACAGCTGAACAAAACTTTATATTAAAAGGGTATTAAAACAAGAACTGCATAAGACATTACGAAAAAAAATATTTGAGCTATTCTTGATAAGTCTGTATAACCAAGTATACACACAGCTTCTGTCACTAGGAAACAGGGAGTTAAAATGCCTTTCCATTTCTTTCCTTTCCTTCCCTCTCTAATGAACACCTGTTCAAAAGGAAGGGCTATTAAAAGAGCCAGAAGAGTAACAGGAAGGGTAGTGCATTTGTAGGAAGTCACAGATCCTTAGGTGGGCACAGAGGCTTGGGCTGATTTCCAGGAGAGATTTCTGGTTTGTTACTTGCACTGCTTTCATCAATATTTATAGTCAGATCAAATTACTGAACAGACTTCACTGTTTACTGCTCTGTCACTCCTGTTGTTAGTTATCCTAAAAACTCACAGCATATTTTGCAACAATCAGTGTAAATGGTAAGAGATCAAACTACTGAGTTGCAGCAACATTATGTGAAGTGTCCACAAGCATTTCACTCTGAGCTCACTGCAAATTCAAATTAGTAGGTTCTAAACAGCAAGGCCCAATTTGAGTTCTTAAGATTCCAAGATTATCAACTTAATCTTAAAATTCCAAGATTATCAACTTAATAAGGAGCTTCTTTGGAAGTTATTAACTCTCGCTTGAAAAGGTTACAGTCTTTTGGGCCAAAAAATCAGAGTCTGAGCTCCTAATTTCTAAGTTTGTATAATTTTAAAATAAGCTTATGAGTATCTAACAATCTGGAAAATTTAGTACAATCTGTCTTAGCACTAACTGCCTTAGTACTAAGAACAGAATCAGAAAGGAAAAACACAGACCACACCTCCTTTATCGGACTGGTGTGAAGAAAGTGATTTTGCACCCTTACTGCTGTTGTCATAGTGAGAAACAGCTATACTACAGATCTCCTTGGAGAACAGTAAAGCATGAAAAATCCCCACAGCAAAGTTATTTAAAGCTGCTTTTTGGAATAAGGCTTGCTGAAAGCAAAAAAAAAAAGGGGGGGGTGTGAACATTTTTATAATTTCCTTAATAGTCTCATTTATAGTTGTGGGTCTAAACCTATATCCATGACAGCTAAATTAATTTTAGACAGTCAGAGAGCAGTGGCACCCTGCAAATATTACCCAGCAATTTTGTTGTCTGTCAGTTTATCACCAGCTAGTCAGTGCTCTACACCTTTGAAAGTTAAAGATGAAAACTTTCTACTTACCAACACAAAAAGTTACTTAGCAGTTTCTGTTCTTTTTGAGTCCCAATATACTGTGCTGATTGCATACATAACAGAGCATTCTAAGCAATACATGATTTTTAAAACAGTAAGACTTACCAATCCACTTAAGGCTAAAATCCAGATGTAGGAACCAGAGGTTAAGAGCTAGAAGACAAGAGCAGGGGTTAAAATTTTTGTTCTACAAAGACGTTGCTATCTGAACTATTAAGTTGCAATATTGTATATAGGCTATGCACTCATCATGGTAATGGGAGACGTCAGACATTGACCTCTGTTAAAATTCAGCTTAACATTTAAAAAAAGATGCATTCCAGAAGTAGCAAAGGGGAAAAAACACAGGATCCAACAACTGTTCCCCTTCTACAGAACAATACATTTTATTTTCATATAGCTTACTAAGTATAACAGGATGTCAGTTATAGGCTGCACAGAAAAACAAGTCTGAAAGACAGACTGAAGCAACGGAAATGACTCAGCAGCAACAGGAGAAGAGTTCCAAGCAGGGCAGGCACTGCAAGTGAAGCTCTCAGACACATAGACACAGAGAGACTAAGCACGAGCGTCAAAATTAAAAAAAAATAAAGTTCTCACCCAGTGACATACTTGCTGACATGAAATCACAGAAATAAGTGGGAGTGATTTTTTAAAAAATAAAATCCTGATAAGCCAACAGGGCAGCCCATTGTTTCTAGGAGAGTATGTGACTGATCACCTGGAGGAGGTTATTACCAACTGGAAAAATGGGCTGAAAATTAGACTGATACTGGTTACTAAATAGTTCTGCATTATGCTGACTGAATCAAGAGAACACCTTCCCTCTAGACTTCTGACTACAGAAAGAGAGATTAAGGGCAGAGTTTACAAATGAGGAGAAGGCAAATGAGACTTCCCTCAGCCTCTGTGTGATGGCAGTGACTGTTCCGTGAGCAGCAGGAAAGATCCCCCAAAGATACAGGGGTTAGTAACAGCAGTGATCTCTACTGGAGGTGGTGCGTGTATGAAAGCAAAAGGCAAAGGACACGACGCAAAAGAGGTCAGACAATACCACGGCTTTCCCAAAGACCGGGAAAATAGTGGTATTGATGGGTTCAGAAGAGAAGAAACAAGATTCCTGAAAGATGAAGAGAGTAAGGTGCTGGAGCAGAAACTGAAGGAAACCAAAGGCTAAACAGCAAAGAGGATGAATGAAACATTCATATGGAACACAAGTCAGTATTCTGAATCTGACCACTCATTCTAAAATATGCTCTACCACACTTCACATAACTGTGGTTATGTGCTTTCCATTCCTAGTGCCAGAGCTACTTTTGAGTCCCCAGAATACATAAAAACGAGTCTAATTTCTCATAAGTTTGCACATCTTCTATTTCATAATTCCGGTTGTGACACAAGTGTCCACTCGTTTCCAGGCTGCTGGGGATTTTTTAATTGTTTTTTGAACAACTACTGCCTTTCTATACCAAGTATCTATATTTTTCCAGTCATCTTTCACAGAATACGACATGATACTGCTGTGCTCTGTGTTACACTACTTTAAATTACCTGTTATATGGTAATGCGTGACATGCAAATAATATTAACCTATTGTAATGGTTTTGATTTTAGACCTTCCT
>VZRE01015107.1:20934-48147 GCA_013396775.1 Cephalopterus ornatus | reverse complement strand
TACAGGGGATATGGGGTAGGCCATGCTCTGGGATGCTCTGGTGGTTTCTCTGTCCTGCAGATGCCAAAGTTGAAACTGCAGCACTGCTCTGCACCCCAAACTACTGCCAAATACACTAAGAAAAAGGCAGAAATTGAATGCAGAGTGCATTCAAGCCAAAGTGGATTGTTCAGATTACTGAAATCCTGTATGGGCCCCTTTGAATGCAGCAGCAGCAACAGCACAGAGCATTCCTGGACCTGCTGTACCAGCCTCCTTGGGGGCCTTTGTCCTAGACACAGGTCTGTCATGGATATTAGAAACATCAGACTAAAAAAAAACATGATGGAAGGACGGGCACTGATGTGTCATCATCTTCTGCTGTTATAACCAGTGCTGTTATGATCTTCATTACTTTGATGCCCCATTTGACTCAGTCTTTTAAGGTACATGTCCTCACAACACCCCAGTGAGAGAAGGGAATGGCTGCAGATGGGTACAGACACCATGTCTGTGTTAGTAATAGTAACAAACATTCCCAGAGCTGTCTGGTGCCCCCAAGGCCAGAAGCACCATGTGGGGTGTGGTAGCTTACACTGTCACCCCTGAATGGGATCACAATCTAGTTGGCACAGGCTGTGACATGAACTGTGTCCATGGGGGAGACCACATGCCTCTTGCACATCCCCCAGTCTCTTCTGCCCTGCCCCATGCTTGATGCACCAAGACATGCTCAAGCTCTGAAAACTGGGATCTGCAGGCTTCACCCCCAAGATAGCGGTTTCTGGTTAAGTGGGTACTGCTTCTGCAGCCAGTAGAAGATGATGCTTTGGTGCTTTTGCTGTTTCCCCAGGCCTGAGGGGCAGAGGACAGCTGCCTCCTTTGGGCCGGAGCTGGCGGAAGCATGGCCAGCCATGTCAGATCAGTCCTATCCCACCAGAGAACTGAGATGCCACCTCTGGAGACTACCAGTCTCTCACCCCTTCTGGTCAGGTACAAGCAGCATGGGATCAGCAGCTAGCTTGGATTGGGGTGGGGGCTTGGAGGCCGTTGGACAAACTGCCGTCCTCACAACTGCTCTGTGGGGCATCCTTGACAGGATTTGATCCATGGGGGAATGCTCTTCACTGGTCCTCTGGTCCCAGGTGCAGGATGGCAGACCACACACACACACACACCCCCTCGAGAGAGTTCCGTGGCAAAGAGGGTTTATTCAAAGTTACTGGGGTTTATAAAGTGCTTAGGGGAGCGAGATGTGACTGGGTAAGGTTCGGGGAAAAGGATGGGGGGCGAGGGGGTGTGGCTTGAGTGCCCGACTAGCCAATGGGGAAAAGGATAGCCCACATCCAATAGGANTGAGTGCCCGACTAGCCAATGGGGAAAAGGATAGCCCACATCCAATAGGAACCCAGGGGCTGGGGAAGGACAGGTGAAACAACCAATAGGGTGAGGATGGAGGCAGGACAGTATGGCTCTGTCCACAGAAGCCCCGAGGTTACTGTGTGAGACCGTAACAAGGCTTTTACAAGTGACCCGTACAATAAAACCGCAAAATCTTGAATTTAAACTGTAAGTCTCTCCAGTTCGGCAGGGCTGTTGCTGAGGTGAGTTTGTCTGAAATGATGTTCTTTCGATGCCTGGTAGCCAGAGCTTTCTCCCACACATCCTCACAAAATAGGTCCTCTCCTTACCTGATCATGGTCACCTCAGACTCATACCTTCTACAAGGCTCTGGGTTTTCTTCCTCCTCCTTCAACAGCACTTAAATGGTCTCAGGATGAGGTTGGGATGGAGTCATACTGTCTTTCCTGGAACAGGTCACTGTGTTCTTGCTTTTGCTGCCTGTGCTGGACAGGCAGAGGATGTAGTGCCTACTGCTGCTCTCAGCACCCAGCCAGCAAGCAAAGTATGCTTTCAGAGGAGCACAGATTGCTCTGTGCAAGGCTGCTGACTGACCACACTGAAGAGTGCTGGGCTGCCCTGCTCTTTACTGGCTACCTATGTTGGTAGGTTATTGCCTGAAGAGTAAAATGTATCTCCATTGGATGGCCTTTAAACGTTGTGCACTGGCAGTAATCCAGTGTCCCAGTAACCCAGTCAAAAAATGATGTTGAGACATTCACGTGCACAAAGATGTTTTAGACCATAGCTGATGGGGCATGTCAATTCTCATTGTGAAATTTACTTTCTGGGGAAAATAAAAATACGAGAAAAGGGAAAGAGAAAGGGAAAAGGGAAAGGGAAAAGAGAAAAGGGAAAGGGAAAAGGGAGAGGGAGACAGAAAGGGAAAGTGGGAAAGGAAGGGAAAGGGAAAGAGTAAAATCTTCCAGTTTTTTTAATTTTCCAGCCAGGAAAATTCAGGCTGTTTACCCCAGGTACATGCTGGGTATGGAAAGGAGGTTGTTCCCAGCTTGTGACACAGTGGATTGCTGGACAGATGTGGTTCAGGCTACTACTGCTTTGTTTGATGCAGTTTCTGTGGAAGACTCTTGGTTGAGGAAATGGTGGGATGTGTTCAGCATCCTCTGCATCCACATCCATGATGTAGAGCCTCTCATTCAGCATTACAAAGAGGGGTGCTTGAACCCAGATGGGCAGGATCTCCGATCTTGGGCCATATTTGCTAAGAGGCATGGTGGCAGTCCTTCCATCACAGAGCCAGAACAGTTTAGCATCAAAACTTCCAGTGAATAGGTCAGTCTGGCTGAACCCTTGCTTGTAGACAATATTTAGCTGTGTTATTTTGTCCCTACTTGGCCAATTGGCTTGTGGAAGCCTCACATCCATTTCCCACAGTCTTAAAAGCAGGTAGTGAGAGACTCCACCACTCTTGCTCAACACCATCACTCTTGGGCTGCCACAGGAGTAGCCATGTTTTTTGCTTCTGTGATCCTGCTATGACAAGTGTAGTTGTCTTGTCTAGTCAAAAAATGGCAGAAACCAGCTTCTGCTAGTCAGGGGCTTTTTAACTGCCTCATGCTGACTTCAGAGTGATTTGAGGACTAGTGTGAGAGGACTGCACAAGGAGAAATTCTTCTGGGGGGCAGTGTAGGAGGACATACCAAAGTGGCACACTCTGTATTGCTTCCTACGTTGTTCGGCCCATGCCATGACCAGGCAGGGCTTAAGAATTGCTTGACTGAGTGCTACCTGGCACAAGCCAAGATCATGATGGATGTAATTCAACAGTAGAGGCAAATGTGCTCTGGATCCTAGGCACGTGCCCTCATCTCATTTTGGTTTCCTGGGCAGAGGTACACCCAGAGAAGTTATGTCTCCTTTTCCTACGGATATTGCTCTCCCTCCCACTGATCTCAGATTCACCCAGACACTCTAGGTAAGCACACAGATATTTTTGTAGACCTTGCCCCAACCATGTGGCCCACCGTCATTTGGGAACTCTTCGACAGAAGAGGAAACTTACCCTGTGTCAGTCTGGCTGCCGTACTTGGGCTGCTCATATGGGTAAAGTGAGGTACCAGAAACAGGCAAGGTGGGACCTGTGCTCATCATGCAGCCTCCTCAGGGCACGAATCTGTCTTTTCTTCATTTGTCTGCAAAGCACATAGCTGTGGCCTTGTGTAAATAATGCATAACATGCACAGTCATATTTTCTACACGTCCCTACCCGCACAGATGGCTTCAATGGGCAAATGTCATTGCTGATCATTAAAAGACAACAAACTCCTCAACTACCAAAATAAATAAGTGGTATATTGTTGGCTTTTACAGTGAGTAGGATCCTACACGAGGGTTTTTTCCCCCAATGTATGCACCTTCAGCAAATTGATTTGATAAATCCCAGCTCCAGACATCACCTTATTTCAAGTTCAGTTACCTAGGAAACTGCAGTGTGCTGCTGGGACGAGCTGCCCACTCCTGCTTCTGTTGGAGCTATTAACACACATCAGCTCTTCCTTCAGGAAGAGCAGAATGCTGCCGATGCCAACTTCTAGCCTTTTTATGCATATACGGGCTGTGCATGCATGCGAAGAGAGACACACAGTTACAAATGCCCGTGGGAGGGAGACACGCATACTACCCACACCTACGTCTGCATACTAAAAGCTGCTCATTTAACTACAAGACGACATGTAGATGTAGCTATTCATAGTGTGCCTGTGTGTAGATGTATGCTCTAGCTGTATGTGCATATGCGTGTGGACACACAGTCCTATGCAGAATGGCCGTGTGTATGTTTGTGCTCGCACATCAAGGTGCTGCTTCTCAAGAGATGACTGAAGTTATCAGGGCTTCCACAAAATGGTAATTTAATCTGAGGATCTGAGGTAACATGGTCTGGTTCTTTTCAGAGGACTCACCTGTGGAAGATGAGTTCACCTACTTTGGGACAACGTAGTCTTTGGGCTCTCTACTCTGCAGTTCTGAGAAGTGAGGTCCTTGAAGAGCAGCTCTAGCACATTGCAGTCATGCTATCAAGGTAGTTGGGTAGTAAGGAACTGAAACACCAGTTACTTTGAGGAACTCTTGATTTTTACGAGATTAGCATAATCTGTCCACAATTGGCTGCATGTCTCTCAGGTGTGAGATATTCAGTGCACAGCGGCCTCAGGACCGGGGAGGCTCAGGTGCTGGGCTGAAGGTGGAAGGGTGTAAGTGTACAACTGGAGTGGAGAATCCCATTTCTTTCCTTGCACCAGGGTTTGGGAGCTATCTCACCATTTTGGTGTGAATACATACATAGTCAACTCGTCTACTCTTGTTTAGCACAGGTAACACTGACTGAAGCTAGTTCTTATTTAGTAGACAGCCCTGTCAATGAGAAACACCCTATTCCCCATGCTGTCATTCAGCAATTTTCCAGAGGCAGTGGATGGTTCTAATGTTTTCTTTTACACGAATGTGGAGCCCAATATGCCTCTCACAGATGGGAAAATAAAATCTGCTGTGCATATCTCTCTGGTTAGTTTGCTCTGTGCCGTAACTCATGTAGCCATCTGCAGGTGTCAGCAGCCCTTTACACTGTCTTTCACCAACTACAAATATTGTGGCTGCTCTGGTAGAAAGGCAAAATATCTTGAGGAAGTGGAAATGGTTGGAGGGGCTGTCCTGAGGTGCCATGGTAGGAGATCTGTTGTCTGAGGAGCAAAGTCTATCCTGATGGACTTTGAGGCCCAGTTTACATCTTGCATTGTTTGCAGGAGAAGATCACCATTAGCTATCCTCTAGGGCAATTCAGTGAGTAACAGGGATAACAAACTCAAAAGAACAGGAGGTGAAATCCTTCTGTCCCTCTCCCTATCTCCATAACCTGCATCTCTGAAGTAAGGAGCAGTAGAATAACTAGTGTATGGGCTAGAGCAGTGGCCTACAAACACCCACCTGCAGGGAGCAGGGCTGTGTCTGGCTTTTTTTCCAAGGTCTGCCTCTTCTTCTGACCTGTCTGGCTAGAAACTCAGCTCACCATCAGAGATGTCAGTGTAGCAAGCATCAAAACTGTTGAACCATGCTATATTGCTAGACAAAAAATTACCAGTGAGGTCTAACTGTCTAGCAAGAAGAATCCTAACATTATGAGTCACGCCTTGTAGAATACTTATATTTGATACACATATACGGGATGCACGTAGTACACTTTCTAATCCATTGCATTGTGTTCTCACCAACTGACCACAAAACTTAGGGTTTCTGTCAATGACTATCTTGACAGGCATTTGTCTGGTGCATGCTTGCCATGTCAAAGCTATTAGGGTTTGCAAGAAACCTGTTGACCTATTTAATTTGTGTATATCTAGATAGACAACGAGACAGATAGTCAGGTAGATACTTGAAAGTCCAGCTCAGTGACAGAAACCTTTATTTTCATCAGCTTGTCAGCACTGTCATTGCTGACATTTACTTGGCATTACTCATGCTCATGTAGAGTCCTGTAGTTCATAGTCGTATCATAGAGTCATAGAATGGTGGGGTTTGGAAGGGACCTTAAAGATCATCTAGTTTCAATCGCCCTGCTGTGAGCAAAGACACATTCCACTAGACCAGGTTGCTCAAAGTCCTGTCCAACCTGACCTTCAACACTTCCTAGGGATGGGGCACACACAGCTTTTCTGGGCAATCTGTTCCAGTGTCTCATGAGCCTCTTTAATTGTTGCTTATCATTTTTATAAAAAACTTGGCCTGTGTCTATAATGCATACTACATATGTCTGTATGTGTATACATACAAATATACATACAAAGATCACAGAATCACAGAATATTCTGAGTTGGAAGGGACCCACAAAGATCATCAAGTCCAACTTTTAAGTGAATGGCCCCTATGGGGATCAAACACACACCCTTGGCATTATTAGCACTGTGCTCCAACCACCTAAGCTAATCTCAGATCTATCTATCTATCTATTTATGCCCATACACATAAACTCAGAAGAATTTCTATATATGTTTCAAACTCATAAGCAACTAATGTGGAATGATAGGCACAGGTTTTCTTTCATCCACTACCTCTGGGATGCAGTAGGGCATTTTTAACAGCACTGAATGAAACCGAGAGAGTGAGCAACAGCCTACTCAGATCAAAATCTCTGCAATGCATTTTTCACTTCCTGGGGCAGTGATTCATGCAGCTGGGGACCTACTTTTATGAATAGATGTTCGGAGAAGGGATTTGGCTGTAGCATGTCTATCAACGCCTGGGACTCTTTCCTGCAAACTTTTATATGTGTCAGACATTTCAACTGAGTTTATGTGCTGTTCTGCATAGCAGCTTCTATGGAAAGGTTTGCTTTCATGGCTACCTATAAGTCACTGCTCTTTGATCCTTGTGTGCCTATATCCTGGAGGATATTATGGGGTTTTGGATGTATTTCTCATTTGAAATACTGTAAATGATGACTAGAGAAGCCTTGGCAACAGCCAAACTTGTGATAATTGTGTGAGCTGTAAGAGCTTCTGGAGCCTCACAGGGGTAGTGGCAGCAGATGCATCTGTGCCTGTGTTACCCTGCTTTCCCAACATCACCAAAGCTGGACTGCTTTTTTTGACAACATTACAAAAGCAGTATAGAAAGGGACAGGAACACAGTTAGAGAGAGTAAAGCATTTACTTACTTACAGAACTGACTCAAGATATAGATGGTGCTACAAAGCCGCAGGACTGGCCAGAGGGCTGTAACCTCTAGGAACACTTTTTTCCTCTCCAGCAGATATGTTTCATTTCTTGTGCCATATGTGTCATCCTGCACATCTCCTCTGTCAGGAAACCTATGCAGGTAACAGAAGAACGTTCCAAAATGCAGCAGCTCCCTCACCCAGATTCACAGACCCACTGACTTTACACAGAAGAACCAAGACCAGAAGGGGAAAGCGAAGATTTCATCCCTTCCCCTCAGCTGGGCTCAGAGTTGGCTCCTTGAGTTCCTAAAGCAAGAGTGAGTTAGAAACATTGAGGAGAAAATTAAATAATCTTCTATTTGGTGCTTTGTCATGTGTGCTGCGTATTTTATTTTCTGTCAAGCAAGTATTGAATGATGGTGTATAAGGACAACACTTTTTTTGAAATATCAAATGCCACCACATAAATTAACCCTGTATTTTAACATAAAGTTATAGTTTATAATTTTTCCTCAGCTTTTCAAACTTTTGAGTGCTTGAATATTCAATCTTATTGTTCTTGTAATTTAGAGAAGTTTGACTAGTAATGCTGAGGTGGCAGCAAGAGTGGTCAGTTGACACAGATTTTCAACAGTGGTCCTGTGCCACTAAGACAGTAGAAAGCTTGAATAGTGGTCGATAATAAAAGCTGGCAATAAAATCAAAGTTCATTTTCAGGTCAAATTATAACTGAGCTGTTTTGAGCTGTGTTTTACTAAATCCATTCGCAAGAGTAGGATAAGTAAATGAATTTCCTGTCTTGTAGGGACTGTCTTCTAGAGAATGTCTCCTCTAAAAGAAGCCAGTGAATTTCAGCACTGATAACTTTCTTATTCCTATGACCAATTATTTTCAAACATGTCATCTACACTAGCTCTCAGTGAGGATTAACTACGTGACAGGCTTGAACTTTTAAAAGCAAGTGAGTTTTAAATTATGAAAGAGCAGGGGGAAAAGGTGAGACTAATTTTTACTGTACAGAAACATGTAAAGTTTTTGAGTGCATCATCATTCACAGTCTTCTTGCCATAAGTGTAATGAGAATTATTCCCTTTCTCTTCTTTTTTGACTCCCTAAAAAAACCCTACACTTCATGATTGGATGGTGTAGACTAATTTTTAATGAATCATTTGAATAGCTTATTGTAAATTAAACTCCCCCATCTAGCCCAGGAGTATTTTTCTGTTAATTGTTTTGCAAGCATTTATGTATATTTGTAGTTCAAACAGCATGAACAAACACTAGTTCAATGATACATTTGTGTTTGTCTGACTGGATGGGATTGGCACAAAAAGCCAGGCTAGGTGTCTTATCTGACTCTTTGTGGTAGTCAATTCAAAATCCAATTTCAGCAAATATTCGTGGACATTATTTGAAAATACATTTCACTATACTCTTCCAGAAGTATATTTCTGTTTTGTTTCAGAGAACTACTCTTGTAATTCTCACACTCCCTAAATCCTCCTAGGTTAAAAGGCATGCTGCTGTTGCACTGCTCTTCTGCAGAGGAGAGGCTTTCATCCTCAGAGCTGGCACAAATCTAACACTGCCACTGGATATTTGTGGAAATGCTGTCTATACTTTTCTAACTACATGTGGGCTTGCACCAAGTGTGAAATGTTTTAGCCCTGAAGTAAATACTTACAGATATAAGAAGCTGGTTGCTGTTCAGGATTTGATTTGCGACAGTGAGTTCATCCCTGTTCATTCCGCTGATGGGATCTGTGTTATCAGAACATCAATTTCCCACACAGGCCACCAAAATGGTAGGCCTTCAAAGCCAAGAGAATCAAAGGAGTCAATAAATGTGCTCACTCAAGATAGAGGAGAATATCAGGGGTTCAGTGTGACTTAGGTTGGCAGAGTTTCCATTCATACCTGTTGATCACCTTTTTTTTTTTTTTTTTTTGGTCTAAGCTCTAATCTGAGACTTCAGTAAGCCCCTGGAAAGCTTTTGGAAAGCCAACAGTGCCCAAACAGTGCCCAAACAGTTGGTGGCCAAGACCAGATGGCCTGCATTTCTCAGTGGTGTCATATATATATATTCTCTTTGGTTGGAGATATTAATGAGGAAGATATTTCCAGGATGGAAAAGGACATCTGGACTGAGAAAATTTAATCCTGAAAAATGAAAGAGGAAGACTAAAAAGAAGATAATCGTAAGTTTCAGGATTTAAACTTTGGTAGAATAGGATGCCATCTGTAGGAAAGGCAACCTGTGTCATAGCTAACGTTTGCTTTTTTCCGCAGAGGTGTGCAACCTGTCCACTCTTAGCCAGATAATATTGGACAAGATAGGCAACACACTGGCTTCAGTGCAGCATCTGGGGCTATTTCATCAGGGCTTGAGGGCTCAGACAAAGTATCGTGTGGGAACAACTTAATGCCTATTACCAGGCATAAGGTGAACAGCAGGAGTTGATCCTGTGCATTAATCCACAGCAACTGTGAGATAAATCAGATTAGTTTAAATATCACTGAAGGAAATTTGGCTGACGTATGCAAACTCATTAAGCCGCTTTAATTGTAGCACTCTAGGAAAAGGTGGTGATTTCAGCAGACGGAAATAGGATGGGGAGTCCTCACTGCATGAGACGAGAGAGACCATACATACATACACATACACAGCTACTCAGGGAAAGAGACAATGGGAAAATCCTGTCTTTCAAGCGGAAAAACAAACTTTGCAGTCTTTCCCTTTCCATAGCACCTCTTCTTAACCAAACCAATAAACAACACTGTGAGGCTTGAGGGACTAGGCTGGCACAGGGCACAGAGACTAGCCTGGCACATCTCATCCTCCAGTTTCATTCCTCACAGAAAAAGACATTTTCAGGTAGACATAGTTGAAATAAGTCAAAGAAGGAGGAGGTAGGAGATGGTTTTTTATTCATTAGGACAGACATAAAACTAGGTTCATCTTTGTTAAAGAAAATTAGAAACTTCCCAGAAACAGATTTTTCTTTTGCTGAAATAATTCTTAGCTTTTTTGTTTTGGTTTTGTTTTTTTCATTAATGAGGTAGGATACTTTGCATTGAGAGTAATGCCTTTTTTTCTCATAGAGTCAGCCTGAATGCTTCAAGTTAACTACATGCTCACCATCTATTTGGTGGTGAGCCCAGGTTTTCAGGGTTGTGGAAGTGAACTGACAGTTAAGAAAATAAAGTCTTTCTTCCTTGATTTTTTTTTATTTTTAGCTGACAAGTGCACTGATGGCCAGTTTAATTTGATTTGACACAGATGATCGTTTCAGTTGGCAATCATCCACCAAAATACATGTCACCCTTGGCTAATGACCTAACCTCATCGATAATCTTGTGACATCTTTTCCACATTGTATATGTGCCTGTGAACTTCCTGCAATAACCCCTTCATGTTTTTAAATGCCAGCCTGCTAAATGCCTGGCTTCAAAATGTCATTTTTTCCTCACAAGTAGGCACCAGCTGCTAAGCAAGCTTTCTGTGATGCTCCCTCCATCTTAGCCTTAGGGGCTGGTAGGAAGGGACACGGGAAATGCCATGGGAGAAGACATCTGCCCTCTGTTTCAATCTGTCACACCATGCCAGGCCACAGCCTGAAGGGATGGAGCCGGTGGCCTGTCATTCCTTTCCCTAGACCTGAAATGGAGGGATGTTGCATTGCATCTCTGTAGATTGAAGAATGAGATCTCTTTGCACCTATATTTTGTAAGGCATCTTGATAATAATTATTAGTGACCCATGATAGTCCTAGATCCTTATTTTCTCTGCATCTATAATGATTGGGAATATGTAGTTTTGCCCTGTGAGCTGCCTAGTCACTTCTGAGGAGAAAGTTTAGTCTTTTGCATGCATTAAAGCCTTAAAACTTGATCAAGAGTCCTCTGTAGCCCATGGTTGCCTGATCAAACTCAGGATTATATGACATGCAGGATGCCATCAGCTGCTACAGAAGTAAGCAGTGAACAATGTGTTTGCAAGATAAAGTCTTGTGTCCCCATGCAACATTTGCCAGTTACTATTTGAAAGACATTTTCCAGCCTGATCTGTCACTGGAATACTTCTACTCAGTTTACATTTGTTTCTGTCACAGGGCTATTTGCTCAATAAATTAAATAGTCGATAAACACAGTGACCATAAATCTTCTCCCTCACTAATTACCTTAAAAACAAGGAGACTGCTCTTCTGCCTCCTTTATTTCATTTGATAGTTGTAGCTGATGTGGCTAATAATCCCAGTAGTCTGTCTTCAAGTAGGGACGATTGAAGTGTCATGGGGAGGGAAATTATGAAAATCAGGCGTGTGCAGTGTAATTTTCATCATGAGAAAACATATTCATATAAAACAATGAGAAGCCATGGAACTTCCTAACCTGAATGTTATATACCTTTCCCTTGGCTGAGGTTGTTTTGCCATTGTGAAGAAACGCCCTCTTGGAGCTGCCGCTGTGTGACTGCTAACACTTGGCAGTCATTCCTCTACGTGAGCTGTGGGGAATCTCCATCACTGTTCAGCCATCCGAACCTTGTTTCTGTGAGATCCCAAAGGCCTTTGCAAGGTTTGTTTATTATTAGCCTCATTTATCACTCTCATGACTGATTTTGAATATAAGGAAAGTGGATCCTATTAAAAAATTCATGCGTTACTATCTAGGACACAGAGTCAAGTGTGGAGTAAACCATATTTTATCATCATACTATTAAATAACCAGTATTAATTTACTTCACTTTACTTTACTTAGCCAACTAGCTAAGAACAACCAAACTCAATTTTGACATGTGGCAGAGAGCTGACTTCTGCTAGATTTTAGATATCATATGTGGATCCAGAACATTTCATTAAAAAAAAAAAGGTTAGTGAGTTGGTTTTGACATCATAAATTTCCTTCTTGTTCTGCTACGGAAACATTTCCAGTTTGTGGTGCCCTCTCTTAATTGCTGATTCTAACAGTGCAGCCCAAAGCAGGTGTATGTAGATGACCTGGAAGTCCAGCTAGCACTTCTATGGTCTGTACGCGTGTGTGGGAGGGAGTAATATTTGGAAAAGGAACAAGATTGCACATCCCGTCAAAGAGTATCTAGGGATGGAGCTATGGGCTCATTTGTAAGCAAAGTCCCTGTGATTAAAGCTGTGCTTGTTGAGATGTCCCATGTGACAGTACCAATGACAGTAACAAATCCATTTCCACCCTTTGCTATGCATGTCCACCTCCTTGTTGAGCTGAAAAATTCTTTGTTATACAATGCTGTGATGTAAATCAAGGTAGTGACGTCACACCTGCAAAGTGAGATGTCATCAGCCCAAAGGTCCTGTGCAGTCAGCACACATGAGGTGTGGGAATGGATGTCAGGGTCCGGCAAATGTGTGATGCTGTCATTGTTACCCCTGTCTGCACTAGGCATCCCATTTCCCATCATGCCCACCATTCCTGTTTTGCTGTGGCCACTTCCTTTGGTTTTCTGGCACACAAGAGGGAATGGTGGCAGCGCTTCTGGGAACACTGTGCACTCAGGGATTTTTTTTAAGAGGGATCATTTAAAAAACAAAGGTCATTTGAAAACACACACACACACAAAATCCCATTTTAGAATAAAAAAGAGCAGTAGAATCTGACCTTTGCTATGTCTTTTGCCATGATTCCTCACTAGAGCTTTATATGGTGTTCATGGTCATGCTGTTTTATTATTCCCATGGCTCTGTTTCTTCCTTCTAGGCATTAAAAAGAGCAAAGCTAAGAAGCACAAATTTTATTTAGAACTGGTTGACCTACCCTTTGCAAACAGCAAGTGGATTCTTGGGTAATTCACAAACAGGACAATTAGACAAGGTCAATGATCCACTCATTTATTGTGGCTTGACCCGTATTACTGAGCCTACGGTTTGCTCCTGCGCTCTCAGGGCCAGAGAGTCCTTTCGTACAGCAGGGTTTGGGATTTGCAGACTGAGCACAAATCAAGGTCCTTTCGTTCACAGGGCCTTCCAAACTCACCTTGCAGACTGGCAGGCTGATTTTAAGTGCATTGATGAATGAGTTAGGACACGGAGTCTTACTCTGAGCACAAGGAATAGAACTCTCTTTTCAAGTTTTCATACTACATCAGCAGTACAGAGATATCCAGGAGAGAAATCTACTGCAGCACAAGGGCTTTTTGGGGCAGGAGGAAGAAGCTCCCAGCCACAATAGCAGAAGGACATATGGACATTAGCAGTGTAGCAGCATGGAGTTTGCCATGGAGAGTCCCCACACTGATCAGGAAAGAGTCCAGATGTGAATCAGCTCTCAGAAACCAGTCCAACTATAAAAATGGACACTCATGGCTCAAAAAAAGCAAGAGAGGAAAATAATTCATCTCAACTACCATGAGGTTCCCCGTCTCCTTTTTTGAATAAAGCAAAGCACACCCATGCAAAATGCCAGTGATTTTGTATTGTTCACCCTGCTCTTGTGCTCTGAAGAGAAGCAGACCTTACCCAGTCCACACAACCCATGTTTTTTTTCCATCTGCACAAAAGGATCTCACCTCTAAAATACTCTTCACCTCTCACAAGAATATCACTGGCTTCTCTGGCCTATCTCTGTGGAGAAGAAAATGAGAGACAAACACCAGGTGATGCTTTCTGATGGCTATGAAGGTGCAAGGATAAGCAGTGAGGCTTATTTAGAAAGGAAAGGGCCAGGGAAGCCTGGCTTTCACAGGTATTCTCAGGGTGCCAAGTCACACACTTACACACTTGATAAGGATTGGCTCCTTTTCTCTTCCCAGAAATGCCAGCTTCATCTGGGTGCTTGTCTGTCGCTGGACAAATGAGAGATTTGGTCCAGGACAATTTACTTCACATGAGTGAATGTCTAACTGCTCATCTTCAATCTGACTGATGAGAGCCCAGGTAACTTGGCAATATCCCTCCTCCTCCGTCTCAGGGATGTCTGCTGTCCATGAGTGCTCCTGCCATTGATACGGATGCCATGAAAACAGGCAGCCCTCTGCAGTAAGCAACATCTGTAGGTGGCAATCTATATGAGAGTGAAAAGGGATTTCCCCCAGTTTATTCTGCAAGAGCAATACAAAGAGTGTATACCATCAAAACGCTGATTTGATTTTCTTTGGTTTCTTTTGTTGTTTTTTTTTTACTGATCAAGTGAAGAAAACAACCTCATTTCTTTCCCAAAAATCTCCAAGGCAAAATTCATTTCAGATCGCCTCCATGGGATGGCTGGATAGAAAATCCTTGCTTAGGTCACTCAGCATATTCATTACATTGCTCTTGCTCGTCTAAGATAATGGATCATGTATCCCAGGACTTGCCTGCACTTGCAAGTTAGCACTGATTAAGGTAAGATGCAAATATAAAGAGCCATTGCCGTTTCTTAAAAGCAGCTCGAAGGTTGAATTAAGCAGGAACAATGCACTATGATTTTTCAGAAACAGCATCCATACAGGGTATTAAGCAGGAATAGATGATTGGAAACAACATAGAGGCATGACGTAGGTGAATCAGCCACACTCACTTGAACCTCTCCCCGAGGGCTCTGGCTGCCCTTGCCAGTGGTAGGAGGACGTTTCAGGCAAGCGCTGCTAAAGCTCCTATGGATGATTTCAATTAATCCTCTACATGTTGAAGTCTGTACCATGGTTTGCAATAAGGAAACAGCAGTTACCTTAAACCATTAATATTAGCTGAGCTATCTGCTTTGCTAAAGGGTGGGTAAGAATACAGTCTGCTGTGCTTCCCTGTTGAGCAGCCAAGTAAATTAAAAGACATCTGACAAAATGTTCCAGCTGCAAATGAAAGCCCAGAGCTAGATGAGACTTGTCCACAAGAGCCTGTGACAGGTGACGTTATTGCTGCTCGGCCAAGTTGTCAGGCAACAAAGCTATGAAGGGACATTTAGTGGGTTGCAAATGCTCTCTTCTCGTCTTTCAGTTTTGCAAATTTTATTGAGTGATGCTGCCCTTATTCTGTACTTGTCCCTGCTCAGCAGAGGCACTTGACAAGTCATCTGGGAGGATCTATCATTGCATAACCTCATACT
The DNA here is from genome assembly GCA_013396775.1 of Cephalopterus ornatus. Taxonomy (NCBI): domain Eukaryota; kingdom Metazoa; phylum Chordata; class Aves; order Passeriformes; family Cotingidae; genus Cephalopterus; species Cephalopterus ornatus. Next base: position 33,041 of record VZRE01015107.1, on the reverse strand, counting down.
CGGTAGGCAAAGCAGTTCACCTCTTTTTGCCCCCTTCCTGCAGCCAAGGGCTCCAGGCATTCTTCAGGCATCCTTCAGGAAGGTAGTCCTGGGGGGAAAAAAAAAAGCCACAAAAGCTCAAGATTTGGTTTTCCTCTCTATTTTTTCATGCCCTTAGCCTAACCCAAAACACTTAAAAATAAATAACTACTATCATGGTAAGGAAAGTTGTGAGGTAATTAGGTCTCTGGTCTCTTAATTTATGTTCAGGACTGGAAAAACACCCTACCCTTGACAAGATTAAAGCACCTGTGGGAACTATTCATGTTTGCAGGCCATCTCTGGCCGCTTTGTTCCTAGGTCATCGCAAGTATCTACAGAGATGATTATAGAGACATCCTTGTCAATGGTGAGAGAAAAACAGGTGCTTCCAGAAGGCACTGCCGGGCTGGGCTCTGTGCTTGCCAGGGACACACAGGCTTTTTCCACCCAGGCCTGTGTCATCTGGGCATGGCTCTGGGATTGCCCACGTTGCCATCTCCCAACCCTGCAGCACCAGTGAGTCTCTTTTTCCCTTGTACTGTGGCATGGGATCCATCATGGAAGCTGCTTTCAGGGGGGCAGCTGGCTGAAGGTAACTGTGTGAGGATTGTTCCTGCCCTGCAGCTCGCACAACGCCCCACTGCATCTGTCACCTGGGTTCAGCCTGTCCTGGGGACCTGAGCATACAAGAGAGGGCACAGAAGGGGGGCTCCGGAGGCAGGCTGGCACAACAGTTTTGGCATGTTGAGCGAGAAGTGCAGGGATAATATAAAGAGAAACTTCTTGAGGAATAATCTGCAGCCCTGCATTTTACCTGGTGACTTGCATTATCTAACACTGCTCTGTCAGCTGATCTCGCAGGAGATTCAGGACAAGCCCCTCCTGCTGATGAGCTGTGTCTTTGCCTGGTGATACAAGAGAATAAACATTACCTAAGGGAGTCTGGCTAAGTCTGTGAACAAAAACTAGCTTCAGACAATACAGTTGTATACAACCAAGCCTGCCTTTCAGGGAGGACAGGTAAAAGTGGTGGAATACAGCAAAAACACACCAAAAATGGCCTGTTTTCACACTTCTCTACATAACCATTCATTTTTGTTTTCTTTCAGAAACAACCTTCCCATAAATCCAACCCTGAGGCAGTTACGACAGGGGGCCCAAAGCTACAGCTAACCCATATCTGCACAGCAGATTAAGAACAAAATATTTCATTGGAGTCTTGAAGTCTATAACTCGAGCTGTGCTTAAGCTTGAAGATCAGCAGCCACAGTTCCACTTGATTACACTGGGAACTGAGACAATCTGGAACTTCTGAAAATCAAGTCCAGAGGCACTCAGAGTTGCCATCAGTGGCATAAACTCAAAGAAACTTTCTGATGGTTGCATTTTGTATTTGAAGCTTCACTGACCTGCAAAATAATACCTGGGGCATATTCTGCATATTACTCGGTCAGGTTCCATGTGATCATCTCCATTACCAAATGCAACAGTCCTAGCTGCAGTCAGTGTATTCTTTTGCTCTATAGTTCTCTTCCAGAGCTATATTTTTCCAAAAATGCAAGACTTGGAACTCCACTTTTATGATCATAAAAGGTTTTATTCACACTATACTCTTTAACAGGTACCTTCAGAGTCTAAGCCCAATTTAGGAATGTCAGAGTTAAAAAGCTAAAATGAGTAGCCAAAGCTGCTGTCTGACCTTTAAATACATTTTTAAAGCTCTATCTCAGGGCTTCACAGCCCCCAAGGAGTATTTTTCCTCAGTGCCAAATGCAGAGTACATGCAGGTCAATTTTGGCTCCAGCTCCTCCAAACAAGGTGCTAAGTCCATATGCTAAAGTTTACACAGAAAATTAGGGCAAACCTCTGCATATCACCAAGCAGCTTTCCTGTGCACTGAATGGAAATATTCAGGGTAAGCCTTTTCCTCTTGACTATGTTTCCTCCTACACCTTCATCCTCTGAAGCAGCTTCTGTAAGTAACCTAAGATACAAAAGTTTCCTTGTCACAGTGTAAAAATACTGAAACTCCACTGCCTTATAATCTGCTCCTTTTGCTGGGAGTCCATCAGCTCTCCGGGACGTGGTGCTAGGAGACACTACCCCTATTACTGGGTTTGATATTTGGAGGTCTCAGCTGACCACAGTCATGGTTGGTGAGGGGAATATAGTTTATAAAGCTGCTGAGGAAAAGTGCTGCAAAAAGGCCATGGTAGTGGAGGAGAACCAGTTGAGAACTTGATGGATTTAATTGAGAGGGCTTTCCTTCTGCCGAGGCCAGGAGCTGAAAGAGGCAAGAGTAACCTCATGTATTTGTTATAAAGTCTTTACCCCAGTGAGACTTCAGAAAAGCTGGTCAGCAAACCATGGTAATGATTGATGACCAAATAATATTGGTTTTTTTAATCAAAAGAACATGTTCTGCAAAAAGAAAATATTTTAAAAGAGAAAGTATTTCCTGAGGCTGTTCATTTATCACATTGGAATTCTAGAAAGCCACAAAAAAGGGTTGGAGAGGTCCACATGATGCCCATGTGTGGTCTGTGTCATTCCTGATAGATGTTTAGCCAACCTGTTCATAGTTGTTTCTAAAGCTGGAAAATTCAGTTTGAGCTTAGGAGAAAGATACCTTTAACAGTGAATAAGAAAGTGCAGCAACAAAGGCTGAGGAGGTGTGGAATCACCCTCGCTGGTGACTTTTAAATCACTAGATATAAGCCATGTTTCTCATGGCTACATGGATGCCTGTTGCAGAGACACTTGGGATATTTGAGCAGAGAGTGTCTTGATGTAAGGAGGTTGAATTTTTTTGTTCAGATATGATTGATTGAAGGGCTGTAGGTCCTTTTTTTCTTAGGTTACTCACCTGTTTGTTAAGGTTGAGTTCTCCAGATACTTCAGCACAAATTAACTTTTGCTGTAGTCTTAGGCTATTTTTTTTCAAGAAAGCATCTCTGCAGGCCTCTAGGTCTTTGCTGCAAAGAAGCTCTACCATAAAGGTTTATGCAACAAACTGTACAAGCAGCAGTTTGCATTATACCTGTCTGCTGTAGTGACATCACCGACTGGGCACCCAGGTCAGGCCCCACTGTTATGATATGGTTTATAAAGTACATACATTTGTAGCAAGCAGTAAATTTGGTCACTCAGTCAAAGGGCTTGTTTTTACAGATGAGCTCACACAGCAAAACTGAGTGAAGTCAGTCCTTCTTACCACATGGACACTCCAGCCTGGATGCAGCCATGGTTCTGTCATAGAAGTGAAATCTTGCAGCACCACGTACTGCTAGCAGCAGAGAAACATGGCAACTGTGTGGGCGGTACTCATTCCCTTCAGGTTAAATTAAATTTATGTTGGTTTAATTTAAGACAGTTGGGGACAGTTTTCAAAGCTAGAATAATATAAGCCACTCCTAAAGTGAAATAATGGATGGCAATAATATTGACATGTGGCAATAATAATAGAGATGTACTGCCCACTAAAGGTTGTCTATTAATGAAATTGAACCAAAACAAGTTTCCATGTGGACTATAACCTAGAGATCAATGGCATCTTTAAGAAGAGAGATAATTGTCCTCAAACTTTACTGGGACAGAGCAGGAATTCCATGGCCCAAATGATTTTTTTACTTTGCGTTTTAACACAGAGAAAGTTGAGGCAGGTTGAAAGACACAAAGCACATAATTTATTCATGGGTTTTGTAGCTGAAGGCATACATGAAGTTCAAGGTTAAAAGGAAAATTGTAGCCAACCAAGATGAGATGAAGTCAGGAGTCCTCAGGTGACCATCCGCTCCTGGGTGTCTGCTCCAGTGCAGCAGGAGATCACAGTCCTATCGACAACCACTCCTTAGTAAAATTACACCCTTCATTAAAGCCTGCTCAAGTTGCCTTTCAGTGACCTTTGTCTGATGACAACAGTGGCACTGACTGGACTATGCTTAATTAAGTACAAATGTTGCACGTTAATTGTCTGATAAGCCTTGTACCTGTCTGTAATTAGGTATTGCTTATCCTATATTAAAATTACTACTATTTACTCATTATATGTAATATTTGTTCTAATATGCCGTCATTGGTATGAAGGCACCAAGTGGAGACTGTGTGGGAACTTCAGTGCAGACTATGAATTATATATAACTCAACAACAATGCAATGAGATAGAGGAGAAGAGGACAAGAGGATGGCTCAGGCATAGGAAGCAAACCCTTTCCCAGTGAATGCAGCATAACAAATTCACCAGTGCAAGGCCATGAGGAAAAGAGTACCGAGAAAAAACCAGGTGCAAGGGCCTGCCAGAGCAGCCCTAGAGTAATTTTAACTGAAAGGTTATAAGCAAAAAAAGCCCCCTAAAAACTGGAAAACCTTTAGCAATAGGCCAGTACAAGTAGTTAAGCACTGTGCGATATTTGGATAACACAACCCCCTCTAAGCCTCATAAAAAAGACATATAAATAGGCAATGGCATTTTGAGTGTATCCTGCACTAGGTACACGCGTAGTTTTAAACTATCCCATGCATTTGGCACACAGCAATTGATGGGGAGGTCTGAGCTTTTATTTCCAAGTTTCATTGTGCATACGATTTGCCATAGGCAGGGAAGATTAAAGAGTAAGGAATGCCTAAATAAATTTAGAAAGAACAAAGTAGAGCTAAAGAGCTGAATGTCAGTAATTGCATAAGGTGCAAAAATACAATTAGTCACATTATAATTACTGAAATTAAATATCAGTTTATATGAGTGTGCACTATAATACTTTTGACAGCCTCAAGCATTGTGTGATAGCAAATAAAAGCAGGATGACAGCTTCTAATTTGTAAAGAAGTAGAATCATAGAATCATTAAAGCTCACTTAAAGAATTTTATTCCATAAGGTACAAGGACAAGAAAGGTTTTAGTGCAAAGAGGATAAGTGCTAATAAATGCCCAGTAAAACCATGCATACATCTGCAGCTATCAAGACACACAGCAGCTTTTCTAACATACAAACGTAGTACATGAAGTAACAAAACCTGCAGCAGCACCATGGAAAACTTTGGTCTGAAGGACAGAGCGGTAAGAAGACCATTCCCTTTGGGATAGGACCCATCTCGTTTTAGATACTGCAGGCACATGAGTTGCATGCTAGTTGTGTCTGTGGCTTCCTCTAGTCCACAGAGAGAAACAGGTACCACTGGGGACAATCCTTACCATATAGATATCCATTTAGCATGCCTAGTGATGAGATGAGTCCAGGTGATTTCTCTCCCTTACCAGTTTTCATGAGAGAATTTATCATCTCCTGGAGAGTATTTTCTCCAGCATGCGTCTCCAAGGTTGGCCCTTTAAGTGTATGAGAGCTCTGCAGACACAAGGCAGTTATTTTTCTTCCTTCTAAAGAGCTTCACTTTCCTCTCCCACCTCCCCTCTTTCCTCCCAATATTTAGGTCCTTTTTGCTAGCAGGATGGCATTTTTTTTCCCCTGTTGCTAGGTTGGTAGCCTAGTTTCCCAAGGAAAGGAAGCTCATGAGATCACACTGTCTTGTGCAAGTGCCAGTCGGTCCCTCCTAAATAATTTTTTGAGCCTGTGAGATGAGTTTGATCAAACTTGACAGGGGATAGAAGTCTCAAAGGTTTCAGCTGCCTACAAGTGCTGTGAAAGTAGGCAGTCAGAGGAGAAAAAATGCTGGGAGTGCATCCACTGCAGAAACAAAACTGTATTATTACACACCAGAGAGTCCACATCAGAGACAGTCATTACCGCTGAACTCCACGGGAGATACAATTTCACAGATTCAGTAGCTCATAAGACGACTTGATTAATATGAGCATGAGCAAAATGTTCTTCTCCCCATCTTCTAGAGTGAAAGTCTTCCAGTTACAGAGCAGCAGGGGTAGAGCTCAGAAACGACAGGCCGGCAGAGTGAGTGTAGAGCTAATTGCTGCTCCTTCTCACACCAGTGCTCAGAAGGAACTCTACTAAGCTTCCCTGTGACTCCAGTGCCCCCATTTGCATGATCTAGTTCACACAAAGGATGAGATCGGGAACTTCAGAGCATGGACTAAAGTGAGCAGAGCAAGTCCTAAATTGCCGTGAGCTGGCGCAGCTCCACTGTGCTGGGTGAGTCTGCGCTACAATGGGCCATCACTTCCAAGCGCAGCTCCGTGATGAAGCGTCCAGCTTGTTCTTCCTTGTGTTTGTCTGTATTACAGTTGCTAACGGCGATTCATTTAACACGAGCGCGAGTTGGAACATAAACTAAAGACCAGAAAAAGCTGTGTCTGGTGCGTAGGCTGGCTCTCGCTTGTTCCTGCTGTGGCTTTTCCTAGAAGTCAGCCACCTCAGGGCTGCCTGACTGGTGAGCCTGAACAAAATCCTTGCAGTTCCTTGTTAACACTTGCTAGGGAGAAAAATAAGCTATTCACACAGATGGGATTCAAAGAGAAACTGAAATCAGTCATCTTACAGACAAGAACCAAAACAAACTAACCACGGTGGACATTAAAATGGAGACTGCGAGTTGTGGGGAGTTGTGCGACTTCATGTGTTCAGTGAAATATTGATGTTTTCTTCTCTATTGATGTGCCAGATATCTGATTTAGGTGGAGAGAGTGCAAATCAGCAACACCTAAAGAAAAGAGAAGGTAATTAAATGAACGTTTGATGCACAGCAAAACAGGGAGCTTGCAAGGAGTGAGACATGGCTAAATTTGAACTGGGATCTCTGCAAGAAGAACAGGTATTGCAGCTTGTCCTCGACAGCTTAGCCAAGGGTGCAGCCTGAAATTCACAGCCAGAAATGCCTGCAGAGCAGCATCTCCATTAGGGTAGTATGCTACAATCTCCTTTAAGATGAGGCTTCTTCAGAGGGAGATGTGAACCACAACTCTTGGGCACCCAGGGCTGAACGTTTTCTGTTACACAGCAGGTCTATGAAGCCACAGGGGAGCATCCTTTACCTATTATTTGTTGTTGTCACTTCAATCCGGGAATTTTTCTTCTGATGAAAGCTAAAAGATAAAATGATTGTTCTAATTAATAATGCCTACCTCCTGATGTAGCATTTTTCACCCACCAATTGTCTCAAAGTGCTACTCCCATTTAATAGACACTAGAAGTAAAGGTGAAAGAGATCAAATGAAATGTCTTGGCAACAGAATAAAACCAAGTCTTGCATCACAGGTCTAGTAAAAGGGACAAGGGCACCTATTAAGCCTCAATAAAAAGCAAAGCTTAGAACAATTTTCTGACATATTGGATCCTTCAATGAGGCATTGCAAAACTAATGTGACCAATGTTCCATGCCAACGAAATATGTTCTGAATTTTTTATTTGACAACATAATTTAAGGATTTCTTAGAATATGGGAAACAAAATGAGGCAGTGGCTTTACAGGAATTGTTCCTTTGCAAAAGGCAGCTTGTGCCAGGGGACTGGAAAATTGAAAGTGCCCCAAGGGAGCATAGGAATGGAAAAAACCTAGACTATCCAGTCAAAACACAATGCATTAAAAGAAGCATAAATACCAAGCTGGCAATTTACTGCAAAACTTCTTGTACTTAAGATACTACTATTAGAAGTTCTGACAAAGAGAGACTCTATACTAGACACATGGTTTGACTCTTGAAGAGGTGCATTTGGCAGAATTAGACCATGTACCTAAAGGAAAATTACTGATAGTGTCTGAAGCAAAATAAATGGTTTAAGGTGGGATAAATCTGATTAAAACAACTCCTATCAATACAAGTGATTACTTCTTTCTTATGCTTTCTTAGGTCTCTTTTTTTTTTTCCTAGTTTGGTTGACTGAGGTTTGGTTTTTTTGTTCCATCAATCTGAATATCCAATAGTTTCCAAAGTGTTAAAAAAATTGGTGGTATTCAAGTGGTATTAAAGGATGCACTGCCCATCCACTCTTGAGGCTGCTTCACAGCAAAAGAAGGTGTCCTGCAGATTTCATCTTTGATACTCGAGAGATTTAGTAAGTTTTTCATGGTCCTTAATAAATTGATATCATAGGCAAGAAACCTGAAGGTGCAAAGCATGATGCACACACAAGCACTTTGTATTTTGGTGGCATGGACCTGGAGTTCATATTTGAATAACATTCCTGTTTAAGGTAAAACTGAGCATACAAAATCCTTACCTAGGCAGAATGCATAGTGACTTCAGGCAATACTTTTTCCCAAAGAATGTCTGTGCAAAGGTCAGGACTAGTTGTTTGCCCCTGCAGTAATGTTGGTTTTCTTGCTGAAGAGACTTCCAGCATCTGGGGACAGGGATTTGTTGCTGCTGGTGAATACCAGCACTCAGATGATGGTCAGTCTCACCTTGACCTTCGGGAGGCTGTTTCAGTCTTTCTTTTATATCAGCTTTGGAGATAAGCAAACAAACAAACAAAATAAAACAAACAATAAAGCCTAAAAAGCTAGGGCACAGGCCACAGGCTGGGTTTCTGATAATTTCATCCATTTAAACCTATTTCTTCAGTACCTCCTGAAAGGCAAAGCCTATGCTAGCACAGTCTGCCCATCTGTTAGCAAACCCGCAGTTCAGGAGTATGGGGCTTTGAGCAAAATCTTTTAATACAGACCCACCATGGGAATTTGAGGGGAAAGGAACAGCCAATAACTCACCAATAACAGTGCTGTTGTCACTCTCTCACATCACCTCCAGCTTTTCTTCTCGCTGGTTGAACTGGGCAGCAGAAGATCCTTAGCCCAAAGTAAATGAAAGCCCCTTGCCATATCACCATTGCAGTGAGCCTTGGGTTGAAACTGTCCCTCAAGAGAGGCAGCACCCAGCTGGAAGCACATTTGCCAACAGTGCCATTGATCATCAGCTGCCTGTAGCCTAAAGGAACCCTTTCAGACAGCTAAAATCGTATCTGATTTTGTAACAGACTCCTCTGCAGTTTCCATCACTTTGCCTGCCCCCAACCCTGCCAAAAAAAAAAAAACACACACACAAAAAAAAAAAAGAAACAAAAAAAAAAACACCCAAACTCACTCGTGATGAAAAATGAAGTGGCTCAGAAAAATAACCTGATTTGCCACCTCCTCCCACAAGTCCTGCTAGCCAACTCCTGCACTAGCTTCGCCCTGCAGCACTCTGTAAGCAGGATCTGCAGCTAAGGTGAAGGAGAGGGAAAAGTGGGAAGAGGGAGGGGGAAAGGCACAGAGGCTGCATACCTAGAAAGCCAGGGTTATTCTTGCTGCCCACCCTGGAGGCACTACCTCTGCATCAGGCAGAAGTAACAGAGGGAGAATCTGGCTTTCTGGATTTAACAAGCTCACTTTCCTTTAATTGGGGCCCTCAGGCACTGCTGTAGTATGCCTAATGGCACTAATCATTAATGAATCAGCCCTGATGAACAGGAAGGCTGAACTGGCCTCTTTCTTCTTAGGTTGTCAGCCCTTCACAGAATCTACTGGGTTTCACTGGGCAGGACAGCAACCACACAGATTTAAAAAGGGCCCTGAAGAGGAAGCGGGCTCGAAGAGTCACCAATCCATTCATCCCTAGACTGTGCAAATGAGCCAGGGACCAAGAGCATCTGACTGCTGCTTCTGAAACATAGACATAGCCACCAGAAAGTCCTGTGGAGTACTGAAGCTTACTTTTATACCATACCTCCCTGCTCCCTCTGTAAGCACCAACCAGTCTGCCTTCACTACCGTTCATATATAGGTTTTCCTCAGTTTTGTATGTTTGCACTCAAGCTTTTTCTCCCAGCACAGGCCCACTCCATCTCTCTGTTACAGCCTTTGAACAGATGGGAAAGGACCTTCCCCCCCTCCCCCCCCCTTTAAAGCAAAAAGAATCGACCGCCACCACCTCAGCCCAGATCTGGCACGGTCTCGCCGTGGCGGAGGGCAGTCCAGGCAGGGGCAAGGCGCAGCCCTGCCTCCAGGGCTCAGACAGGCTGCTAAAAGAGGGAGGCAGGAGGAGAGCAGCCGCCTGCCAAGCACGGGTGCATCCAGCGCTGCCGGGGAAGGAGCCAGCTCCCCGCGGCCCTCCGGGGACTGCGGGGCTGCGGTTGCTCAGTCGGAGCTGGGGACAGGAATTAGGGCAGGCAGAGCCGCAATGGCTGCAAGCCTTCCCAATTATCCAGCCAGCTAGAAATTAGCTAGAAATGCACTGATTTGTTTTTTGTTCCGGCTGTGGTTTCTTTCCCTGTTGATCTGCATTTATGCTTTTTTTCCTTTGTATGTGTGCGTGTGTGCGCATTTTTTTTTTTTTAAGAAGGGGATAATTTTACTGTGGTGTCTGTCAACATTCAGACGCTTTTCTGTTGCATTTTTTCCCCTCTCTAGTTCACCAGCTCAGGTTTGCCCAGGAGTTAAGAAAGGATGTTCAGAAGTTTGAACCTCATCCAGCTCTTGCTACAGCAGCTGCTGCGTGGGGCAAGGGGACCAGCCTGGCAAGCGACACCCCAGCCTTCCCCCGCAGCCCTTACAAACCCTACAGGTGCAAGGCTGCAGGAGGCAAATCCAGTACACTCAGTCCCTTTCTGGGACTTGGCGGACGGCTCATATTTCCTTGGCCACACAACAAGTCAAGGCAGAGCAGCCACCCCTGGGGTTAAATATATATAAAATCGACCATTGCTCGCAGGCTTCAGAAATAACCCCTGAAAGGGGCAGGAAAGGGGACAACCAATGCCTCGCGCTTTGAGGGGCTCTTTTAAGGTGAACGGGGGGAAGGTGAGGGGGAGTTTGTTGATTGCTAGTGTTCCCCGAAAAAAAACAGGGAGCTGCCGGCGGGGAGTGCCTCGCTTGCCGGTTGCCAAGGAGGAGCTGAGCCGGCAGGACCGGGATTTGCTACACTCCCTGCCGTCTGTGCGGGAAATCCCGGGGTGCTGCTAGGCTAGCCCGGGAGGCCCGGTGGCCGGTCTGTGCCCCGGGGATGAGCACCCGGCAATTAGAAGCCCCAGACAGGAGAGTCCAGGGGGAGGCAGGAGGGGAGGGAAGGGGTCCAGGCAAGACCACAGGGCTCCTTCTCAACCCGCTGGACTGTTTTTCCCCGGTTTGCCATCATTTATTATCCTCCTCGATGGAGTGCTAATTGGGGGAGAGTGCTAATTACAGAGAGATTATCCATTAGTAATTGAACCTCACGCAAAGATAACTCTAGTCCTCTAACGAGCTGGAAATCGCCCCCTTATTACGGCGTTTCAGCTTTCTTCTGAGGGGTGAGACGGAAAGCTAGGAGGTTCTCTTCCACCTTTCTCCGACGGACGCGCACCGTCCAGCAGCTGGGAAGGCGGGGGCGGCGGCGGGAATGCCGGCAACGGGAGGGACGTGAGCCAGGGCACCCCGGGGCGGAGCAGGGCTGTCTCCGACGGGGGTCCCCGGGGCCCAGCCGGCGTAGACAGCAGGCTGCGGAGCCCCCCGTACCCCAGCAAGGGCTCTCTCTTCCGTCTCTCCTCGACATCTGGCATTTCGTGCTACAGGAAACCATAACAGCAGCGCCTGACCTCATGAATACAGAGATGTGCACAGAAAAATCAATTTAGGTCTAGATCCTCTTTGGGGAGGGAAAATAACAGAAACCATTTAAACAAAGCTCTGCTCTCCAGGGTTTTTCTTTTTCTTTGGTGGTGTTGGGGACTGAGTCTAGAGGGAAGCCAAAGGAAAACGAAATTCAAGCAGACCTGTGTCTGCCGAAGCGAGGCTGAGCTCTGCAAAGCCCCCCTAACACGCGCATAATGTATTTTATCATTAAAAAATCAACATTGCTTCCAGTGGTAAAGGCGCCTGGCTCCAGTTCTTGAGCACATTCGTTGCTGGGATTCAATCCGTTTGGGAAATGCAGATTGGCTTGCGACCCACTGTTTGATTTATGAACTGTTACATTTGCTATTGCTTACACATTACATTGCGGACCTTGGGAAGGGAGGGGAGCAGGGAGAGGGGGCGAAGGAGAGACCCTGCCACCTTACACATTGGCAAAAAGGACTATTGCACAGGCAACGACTCCCCACTGGAATAAATCACCTCGCACCAATTCGTGGTCCCTACCTTCCCATCACCCACTCACCCACCCACCCACCCCTGGTCGCCAGCTGGGCTCTTGCTTTATAAGTAAAAAGGACGTGTTTACT
>VZRE01015107.1:0-10952 GCA_013396775.1 Cephalopterus ornatus | reverse complement strand
GCCCGCCCAGCCCCCGCGCTGCGCAGCGCGGAGGGGGAAAGGAAGGTGGGGGGGGTCCCCTCCCCCTGCCCGCCCCTCCCCCACCATGACGTCACCCCCAGGCTGAAGTCTGGGGGGTGCGGAGGTGGGGGGGGTTGGTCTCTCCCGGCCTTACTGCCGGTGCTCGATCCCGGCGGCAGCAGCCCGGCTGTGGCACCGCAGAGGGTGGCGCGGGGAAAGGGGTCACGCGTGAGGCAGCCCTGGGGAGTCGCGGTGGGGCTGGTGTGCAGCTGGGGCCAGTGCACCCAGCCATCGCAGCCTGTGCTCTGGGGACAGGCTACAGGTGTGTGGGGCTGGGTGGAGGGGATGGGGCCCGCTGAGGCTCCAGTGAGCTCTGCCGGGGACAAGGCTCGTGCTGGGGTTTCTCTGTCAGCCTGGCACCTTCACGGGACCCTTCTTCAGGCCATCCCCTCCATCAGCATGAGAGAGGCCTCAAGGTGCTGGCATAGGCTTCTCCCAGTGCTACTTAATTAGACAAAACCCCATCCTCCAGCCTTCTCCTGTGGCTCTTCCACTGCTGAGTTTTTGCCCCCAGCTCAGGACTGACCTTCACCAGTCATATGCAGCATCTCCAGGAGCCAGGTGAGGCTGGTTGGACTGAGAACTATTGTTGGCCTCCACTTCTCCCAGTCCCAGGTCACCCCTTCTCTGCAGTCCCACAGTGTCAATAGGGCTACAGTTGGGCTGCTGGTTGGTCCCTCTCTTTTACAAACCACACTCAATACTCAGACCTGAATGACTGAGAGATAGCAGCTGCCAGGCTAGGTCCCCATGATCCCCATGGGCTGCAAATGCCTGAAGCCCACCCGGCAAGGACAGGGATTGCATTCAGTTAAATGACAGTGCAACTGAAAGTAGAGAAACCAGAGGGCAAGAGGAAAAGCTTCCTTGCTGAGAGCTCCATTCACAAAATGGTGCTGGTGAATGTCACTGCCTCTTTGGGTCTACGTAAAGGCAGCCTGTAAGTGCATCCTCTCAAAGCCACCATGAAACTCCAACCACTGATTCTCCAACTCGAAAGCAGGGATAATGTTGGGTAATTGCACTGGTCATCAGCTTGGGCCCACAGATGAAAAACGCTGGCTTGTCTCCTCTGCACCTTCCCATTATTTTTTTTTTTTGTTCCACCTTTTCTTCCTATTTATAGATCTCCAGTATGGACAGAGGGATGAATTAGAGGACAGAGCTGGCTGAAAACTAATCTGAGGAATTAAAAAATAAAAAAGGTTCGTTTTCAGCCAGCTCCCAGAGCCAGCTCAGCACCTGGGCATATGGTAGTGAATGAAGTGCAAGGCACAGGCTGTGGGGCCGTGTCCCCTGGCAGCTTGCCCTTCTGTTCACTCCACCATAAAGCTGAAGCCCAGATTATGGTTGATTTTTACACACTTCTGAATCTGAAGACACTGGCAGTGGCAAGGAGGCTAAGACTAAGCTTTGGACTGTGCACAAAGTTCTCTTTCAAAGTAAGAAAAGTTCTGAGTTTAAGCTGGAGCTAAGGCAAAACACTTTTACCCAGCTCTTTGCTGCTGTGGTGATGGGTGATTTTGTAATGCGACAGAGAGACTGAAGCAGATATCAAAATGTGGAGCCCGGTCCTTTTCCCAGGAGGGATGGGTTAGATAGCCCAAAAGATCTTTTATATCTCATAATTGGTGCATTATCAGCATAAAAAAGGAAGAGGGTGAAAGGAGTGTGGGTTGAGGTACATGGATGTAAACGCTGGACTTACCAGGTCTTGGCAGCTTGACCATTTGTGGCTGCATTTGCTGTTAAGACGGACAAGGCACCTTTGCAGGAGCATGAGGTTGTGGTGGTTGCAGCAAGAGGAATTTCTCATTTTACTCCTCTTCCCTATTGATAACTGTATTGGATTATTTGTACATTCATATCTGCTATGTTTTGTCTGCTTTTTTTTTTTTTCTGAGGGCAGACAAGCTAAAACTTCAGGTTAAAGGTTAGGCTGGCTCCAGGAGGCTTGTGTTGAACATTACACCTGCAAATCGCTTTGGAATGAACTTTGGGGCAGTTTCCAATGCACAATCAGGAAGAGTTTAGTATCTGGCTTTTGATATGTCCACCACTGCTGAAATGATGGGAGCCTTTGGCAATCTGGCCACAAATCTCACAAGAATGGGCATTTCTGGGGTATTTTTGGCCAAGCAACAACAAAAAGAGATCTCACAGCTAGAGGCACCAATTACAGAGGAGAAAAGGGCCTGGCCAAATTCCTCTAAATGTTCTTGACTATTGGGGCAGTCCAGCTCTGTCTGAAATTCAAGCCTGGCTCCAGCCTTACCACCTTCCCTGCCCCAGGAAGGGGCTCATTGCACTATAGATTCTGAACAAAAGCCAGCGGTTTCAGCCCATCTCAAATAGCAGCACTCTCAGCTCTACTGGGAGCTGGGGAGCAGAATGAAGTGGGGACAGTTGTTTATCAAAATGTCCTTTTGTTTTCTTTTTTTTTCTTTTTTTTTTCCCCCAACATGGTATTAGAGGGTGTCATGTTTTAGAAGGCGCTTGAATATCAGCTCATCCCTAAGAGACTGTATTTAAGGAGAGGAGTGTCTGACGGTGCCCTGCTCAGTCCCTGTTAGGACAATTTGCTCATCAGCACGATTTTGCCCTTGTTTTTAAGAAAAAGGGCTCCATCCTGGCAGCAGCCTCATGCTCTGCTTGTTAGGGTTGGCGGCCGTGTCGTCCCGTGGCTGTGTGTGATTTCTGCCGTGGCGGAGGCAGACGGACAGAGCCCACGGCTGCTGGCCAGATATAGCTCTGCCAGAGATAGCGACGAGCACAGTGTGGGCTGCACCGTGTGCCCAAGGGCTGGGTGAATTTTTAGGTAGGCAGCCGTGTGCTGTTGCTGGAGGGCACAGAGCAGTGTGCTGGGCAGCTGATTTAAATCCAGCTCGGCTCCATCGAAATCATCTACCACAAGGGGACCCACCGCGTTTAGAGGATGTGTTTTCTCATTTAGCTTTTGGCTGGCTGACTGTCATGGCTGAACCTCAAAATAGGCAGCTGGCTCAAGGTAACAGAGAACTGCTTTCCCTGGCAAAGCTGTCTACATCTCAGCAATTATTTCTCCCTTCATCCTTTTTTTTTTTTTTTTTTAAATAATGCAAAATATCTCTTCAAACAGCTCACACCGTGGGCTTCTTACTTCATATTTACAGGCTAGTAATAGGGATAAAACCGAAATCTTTAGTGTTGTCACTCAGAGACTGATTTATTCTAAGCATCGGCTCAGGTTGGAGGGGAGGGTCCAGTGATCACGTTGATATTTAAAAGTCCCTCCCATGGGTGTTGAGAAATGTATTCGCTCTTAGCTCATCCTGCAGTAACACCGCCTCTACCAGGAGGTGACCGTTTGCTTTTTCTCTCCCTCACCATCAGCCGGAGACCTGGTTCTGGTGAAGCTGATAGGAAGCTGGAGGCAGTGACTTGTGTCTCCGCACCCTCCTGTCTCAGAGGTCTCCCGGGAAAGAGGGACACACTGACAGCTTTTTACAGTCCAGCAGAAGTGGCTTTCCTTGTTTGTGCTGTGGCTCCCAGTTTTCAGCTGCTACCTTCCCCAGAGGAAGATGGCCAGCCAGAAAAATACATGCAAATATAAAACCTAGCTGATAAATGAATAGCTATTCAAAGTATGATCCTCCAAGATTATATTTAAGCAGAAAAATTATGAGAACACACTGAAAATGTGACAGGTAGGATTAAAGAAATACCTTTCGATAACAGCCAGACTTCTAAAGCTTTTTTTGGGTGGTCTTGTTCATTAGACATCTGGTTTCGTTACTGGCTGGATGTGTCTGACTTTAGCTAAGCAGAAAAAATTAAGGTTATGCATCCAAGACCAGAATTTGTCCCACATCTGTCTAGAAATTAGTGCTCAAATGGCACTTTAATGTTGACCATGAAAATCATTGTCATTTGATGTCTGTGAAAATATATTTTTAAAATAAAAACTGGTGCTCTGGTTCCAAATACAAAATTGTGAAAGAAAAAAGTATGTAGCTGAGTGGATGTAAAAGGAACATTATTGCTTGATACTGAATCTCTAAAAAAAAATAGAAAATGCTGGCTAAGGTATTTGACACAGAAAAAATGATCTGATATTAACTTAGAAAAGTATTAGAATAATGTAATCTTCAGACCTAGCTTCTGGGATTTTCAAAGGGAAATACCAGAACATCAGACTTCTCTAGGTTCATTTGAAAAACTCAGTCTCTCTGTTCATTCTTCAGTACTTTTTTCTTTTAAAAAGCAGTCTTCAAAAACCAAGACATCACTTGACCATGATCAGCTTGTGCCAGCCGATCCAGTAAGGAAAACACTGTCTGTTATAGAAACAGTAGTGTTCGCATTTAACTGCACTCCTCAGGGATATATTTTTAGGAGGGTGCCTGTTGTGTTCACTCAAAGCTGCATCTTATGAGCGTGACCCCGTGCCAGAGCGTGGCACTGGCATTGCTGCTGAGCTCAGGCAAGCTGAGGGGGGTACGCAAGCCTGAGCTGCTCTAGCCAGATGGAGTTCACACCCACTACAATTATGTTTGCAACACATGATTTGCTTAAGGTGCCTGTGGATGTTTCAAAAGAGTTGCGTGGTTTCAGTAAAGCAGTCTCAGAAGAAAGCAGTATCAGTCCTTGGCATCTTTACCACTGAAATTTTCCTTCAAGAAGCAGAAGCCTAAGGCCAGTCTTGGGTGTTTTTTTTTTTTGCTTTGATGCAAGGTGTTATACGCTTTTCATCATAGGCTCGAGGGAAGTATATAGACTTGGAAAACGGCTGTGAAAAGGCTTGTATTGGGAGTTTTCCTGGCATCCAGAATTACTATTGTCATAGAACACAGAACCATAGGACAATAAATGTTGGGAGGGACCTCCAGAGATCATCTGGTCCAACCTTACATAGAAAAGGGCATCTAGGTGAGATTATCTAGCACTCTGTCCAGTCATGTCTTGGAAACCTCCAGTGCTGGGGACTCGACCGCATCCTTGTGGAGGTTCTTCCGGAGATTGCTTCATTATGGTGAAATACACACCCCATAAGGAATTGGAAGGTTTGTGATGAGCTGTGTATATTATGCCAGAGCTGTTGATCACTCTCTGACATCCTTAATAGATACCTTGGCCAGGATACTTGTCATCCTGAGTGCATGATAATAACCTTGAATGCGCTCCCATGGCATTATAATTTCAGCTTCTCTGATTGCAAATGCCAGTAACCAAGTGCTGGATCTTGGTTCAGAACCAAGCTTTGATGCCAGAGTAACAGTGCAATTGTCAGAACACAAACTGGGAGCATAAACCCTATATCCCCAATATGTATCAATAACTAGTATTAGAAGTTGCTGACTTGTGAACATTTCCTCCTTCCATGGACATTGGCAGCACAATTTCTATTGACCACAGTGAGATGGGATGTACCTCAGTGGGGTGATATTCTGATTCACGTATTTCTGCCATTGATTTATAGAGTATCTACTGCCACAGCAGCTATTAACCTTCAGTTACAGTAGGACTTCAATAACTGAAATACCACTCTGAGTTTTCTTTATAACAGTCAATATGATTTGTCCTAGAAAAAAAGCATAAACATATATTTAAAGAACAAGCTGTATCAGATTTCCAGCTGTCATAGGAAGATACTGCTTCTACATTTCAAATTTTTCTTCATCAGTCCTTAGTCATGAAAACCAAAGTTTCACAGGAACTTGGGGATTTAGGGAGCAGGAAACCAATGTGTTAATTAATTGTGGGCTGATGAGAACATTGCCGGGACAGATGTTCTGCCACTCACACGGGCATTGCAAGAACTTCAAGCAAGATCTCACTTTCCTAGGAAGGATGAAATCCGAGAGGAAAAATGTGTACAAAGGTGAAAAGGGCTCTGTGACAAGGAAATGCAGGATGAATCTGTGCATGCATCTGCAGTCTGATTTGCGAAGGTGCTGAGGGACATGCAACTTCTTCATCCCCCTCCTTCTCCACTAGAGCCTTTAGGAACATATTTATGACACTGAAAACTGGCAAAGGTCAGAGATAAGTCCCATGAGTAGAAAGCTTCTTCCTGATGCGAACTGGGAACTGGTTTCACAAAATCATGAGTTGAGAAGTATACATGCATTAAAACCCATCCGTTTTCGGAACCCGCATTTGGGCCACATTTGTTTTGTGTGTGCCACAGTTGGCACAATTAACTCAAATATCACTTTTATGTGTCAGTTGCCACGCAGGTGATTGCAGCTGGAAAAGTCAAGAGCTGTTCCACAGTGGCCATTCATAAGTGCATGGAGCAACCAAACAGCCAGCAGCCTCCTTGAGGATTTGTCTTGCTCCTGAGCATGATCTAGCAGTGCAATAAAAAAGCTGGAAAGGGATGTGGATAGCTGTGAACTAAGACATTTCATGCATCACTTATCCATTGGCATTAGCTTACACGCATCCAGGATCTAAAACCACCTTTGTGAGCATCAAAGGCCTTTGCTAGTAATATTAAGGAGTTATCTCTTTCTCTGTGCTTTGCCTGTGCCATCGCTGCTCATTCTCATCTTTGGGTTTTGTATTGAACTGTTTGCTCTGCTAGACCCTAGTAATTTGGGGACTGAACCCCAAGGGCCTTGGACAAGCCCCCTCCAGCTGGGGAATAGGCAGTAGCCATTAAAGGCAGACTGGGAAGTGGCAGGCTGCTGTAGTTTGTCTGTCCTGTCACTAGAGTGAGACATGCTCACAAGCATCCTGGTCTCCTCTTTCTGGAGGTGCTGAGCAGGCCTGTGGGGTGCTGGTGCCCGTGGCAGCATTGAGGGGGACATCCTGCACCATGAAGATACACCTTGGTATCTTTAGCAGGCTGAGCCTTGGGATTAGGAACTCTCAGGTTACCCCATTCTACTGCAAAGACATATTTTTTTTTTTACAGTTGCCTTAGAATAGTGAAAGTGGGGAAGAGGGTGGGAGAGGTCCTCAAAATCCTTTGTGATGACCTCTCGATAGCTGTGATTACTAACCCGTGATTCCTGGGCTGATCCTATCTGTAGTCCAGCAGAGTCCCCAGAATCTTTCTATTGACTTCTAGAAGTCTTTGAGACAGACCATAACACTGCTTAACCTGAGCAAGACCAAGCAGCAAGATATGTATTGCAGATATTTCTCGTCGAGGTAGCAAGGAGAGCCAACTTTTTGCTGAATGTTAAAAAGGCAGTGGTAGTTCTGACATCTAAATAAAATGACTCATTGAGGGAACTGCCCTCTCTCCTCCTCTGTGAGATGCCCACCTGAAGACCCATGATTCATGACAATATTTCAGAGGGTCCCATAAGGACTTTTTTTCCCCCCATTTCTTCTTTTTCTTAGAGCAAAATGTGATGCCCAGCCAGTGAGTGGCTTGTGCAGTCCAGACGGAGAAAGCAAGCTGTTAAAAGGTAGTGATTGCAGCACTGATCTCTTGCAGGCTCTGCAGTGTGAGGAGGTGGTTCTGAATCACAATGAACTTAATTGAACAAGAAATGGCATTGATTTTTCCTTTTCAGCCCTCCCCATTGCTCACAGCAACAGTGCATTGAACCCTCTGCCCATGCCAAGCAGCACAACTGCACAGCACAGTAGAATGGAGATTTTTCACTTTTGTCCTGTAACTAACATGTATTTATTTTTAAATAGGGTAAAAAAATAAAGCTCTCTAGGCTTTGAATTGTCATCAGGGAAAAGCACTGCTGGTGCAGTATGACCTTCAGGAGGCCAAGGAAGAAGGTTGTGTGAGAAACTGTAGCTTGCTCTATAGTCCCCTGGCCAGGAAATAATGTTGTTCGTGAGACTGTCTGATTGTTGGAAGAACTAAAACTACACAAGAGCCAAGTTGCTGAAGGGCTCCTAAAAGGTCACTTTATTTTACTTTTTTAACTTAGATAGATAAATGTGCATAAACTGTCTTCAATCTGCAGGGAAACAAGGAAGTAAAGCATTCCATACTCCAATTATTGAATCAATGCTATTTTTTGCCCTGTTAGGCATGTTAACACATAATTACATGTTCGAAGAGCTAGTGATTTGCTGCATAAACTGTTAAACATATCAGTGAACATATCCAGAGGTTTACTTTTACTTAGAAGTGTATGATGTGTGTGCAAATTTTCCAGCGTCTCTCCCGCTGATTTCCCAAAAATGTAAAAAAAAAAATAAATTTACGAAAGTATCTGGGAAATTCACCAGCAAATTCCTGCTCTGGTATCATAATTGGGTTGCCTGCAATTCACAGGTTGTTTTGTTCTTGAGGGGGATTCTTCAGCCAAGATTACCAGGCTGAGCGGGGGATGGAAGAACAGCTAAGGGAAATTTAGGTGCACGGCACTAGGTAGAGCAGTACATGCCATATATCACAGTGAGATCAGTTCTACCCTTAATGAACATGTATCCCCAGTAGCAGGTACTGGACAGCAGATCAATTAGATCTTATGTTGGAAATGGGAGGGGAGGACAAACCCCACCACACTGTCGATTCCAGCTGCATTTGGCTTTAATACTGAGGCTGATCTCAAGAACTGGCTGCTGCAGAGTCAGCACAACACCTTCCTCTCGCCTGCCTCCTGCCACTTGATATTTTCACTGCTTTCTGAGGAGTGATTAAATAGATAGTGAGCATGTATCAGGTTTCGTGGAAAAGTTCTGTCATTGACTTCAATAAGAGCAGGATAAGACTCTTCTAGAGTTGAAATAATTCACGAAAGTGCTGAACATTGTACAAGAACTGAAGCAGTGTGTTGTGTTGCAATATGATACATATAATGAAGTTACTGGCATCCAAGCACTCTGTCTAATGGGAAAAAATGCAACCAAGAATTGCTGTTAACAAAAGGAGGGGCTACACTGAGCAGTCTAAGAAATGATACTCAAGGAAATGGCAATTATTTTGGGTTTGCATGCCTGTAAACCTCTTGGGCCAGCCTTCAACAGACCTCTCCTGCTCCTGCTAAGCATCCACGCTCTGAAAACTCACCTTCAGCCTCGGCAAAGAAGGCCACAGATTTCACTTCCTCCAAGCTTCCACCAAAGTAACAAGAAACTGGTTTTCACATTGTAAGGGAAGAGGTGGTGTTTCTGCCCTCCTGGTAAGGGGAAGTCTCTAACCAGCTGAGTAGGTTGAAGAAGCCACCCAAGACCAGAAGCACCAAGGCAATACAAAGTATTGGGAAGAACTGGGCTGAGACTGTGCTTGTCTCTGTGAAAACAAAAGCAGAACCATTTGCCACAGCTCATAGCAGTGGTTGTGGCTGGGCATATCTTTTGCCAGCAAGATCCTTATGCCAGCAGGTAAAGGCAGGCCCTCCAGCCCATTCCCACACCTAATGCCCATGTCTCCCCCGATGAAGCTGCTGAGAGATTGGAGGTTGGGTGTGAGCACCTGGAGAGTGTCTTACGTCAGTTGGCACTGAGTGCATTAGAGGATGAAACACCGTTCATCTCAAAAGTGAGGCAGCTATTCAACTACTACATCTGGGTTTGGATTGTGTTGTTTTCCAGTAGAAGGTCTCGAAACAGAAAAAAGGTATCAGGAAAAACAATAGGAAGCCTAGCAGTCTGATAACCTATAAATCCAATACAGTGAGACTACCAGGTGTAGATTTTAAAATCTAAAATATTTCATATGTTAAGAATATTCCAGTGATTCTATTATGAAGATTACACCTAGCTTTACATGCTAAGCTTCCTTTTTCTGACTCTGAAAAAAAAAAGCTGCTTTCTACTGGCAAATTTTCAATTATTTTCTCTAGCCAGAGCAGAATTTTTGTGTGTATAAAGTCTGTGATTAATCTGACAAGGAATCTTAGAGAGATGAGTCTTTACATTGAGACTGGGGTTTCTTGTTGGTACAGAATTTTAAGGTGGTGTTTTATTTTTTTATTTTTTTTAATTATTTTATTTTAAAACACCCTGTCTCAAAACTCAAGGTATGGAAACATATAATGTGATTATTTAACTTTCTTCTCAGAAAAAATTATTCTCCTATAAATATTTTGACAAGCATATGGTTTAATTTGAAGAATTCTGCAATGCAATTGTTTTAACACATCCCTCTGCTTTTAATCTGCAGCAACAACCTATGCTCTTATTTAAAGAAAAAGTCTATCTACTTACTAAGGTACTGTGCTTTTACAAGAAAAACAGAATGGGAAACCCTCTTCTGTCTATGCTAGAAATTTATGAATGAAAAGACAAACTTAGGAAAATTAGAGAAAACTGGGCAAGCAGCTTAAAACGGAATCAGAGAACATGACAAGTTGAAAGGGACCCACAAGGATCACTGAGTCCAATTCTTAGCCCTGCACAGAACCATCCTCAAGAGTCACACCATATGCCTGAGGGTATCATCCAAAAGCTGCTTGAACTCTGGCAGGTTGGTGCTGTCACTACTTCCCTGGGGAGCCTGTTCCAGTGTTCAACCACCCTCTGGGTGGAGAACCTTTCTCTAATATCCAACCTAAATCACCCCTGACACAACTTCAGGCCATTCCTTTCCAGCATCTCATTCCCCAGTCTGTTTGTACATCCTGGGTTGCCCCATCCCAGATGCAGAATCTGGCACTTTCCGTTGTTGAACTTCATATGGTTGGTGATTGCCCAGTCCTCTAATTTATTGAGGCCTGTTTGCAGGGCCTCCCTGCCTTTGAGGGAGTCAACAGTTCCTCCCAGTTTTGTGTCAGACGTGCTTAGTGTCCTTTCCAGTCCTGCATCCAAGTCATTTATGTAGATGTTGAAGAGCACAGGACCTGAGATGGAGCCCTGGAGGGACAGCATCGAAAGCTTTACTGAAATCCAAACAGATGACATCAACTGGCTTCCCTTGATCACCTAGGTGCCCTACCTTGTCATAAAAGGAAATAAGGTTTTGACAAGCAGGACTTTCCTCTCATGAA